>CM053599.1:120807884-120835429 GCA_028646575.1 Pseudocheirus occidentalis
AGAGAAACACTCTGATGTGATAGAGCATTGAGGTAGAAATCAGGAGAACTAGATTTAAGTTTCATCTCTGTCATATTAGCTAGCTAAATGTTTGGAGAAGATTATTTGATCTTCTCTAGATTTGCTTCCTCACGTGTAAAATGAAGGTGTTGAGAACAATGATCTCTAAAGTCCCTTTCATCTCTAATAATCTATGAATTTAAAAGGCTGGGGAATCTTAGTTGTTCAGATTATAGGCAAGAGAGAGGATAGTCCTATTATTAAATTTATTGGAAGTGCTATAACTGTAAAGACCACAACTACTATTTAATAGAAGTTGACTTTACCCCCACAATTCAATAGAGCTACCCTGAGAGGTTCTAACCACTTTTCGGGAACAAATGAAGTATAACTAGGAAGGCATGGTAAAAAATGAGTTATAGAGTGAAACTATATCTTTAGATTCACAGGTAATTCCTCACCATTACCAAATGCTGGAGGTGACGTTTAGCTAGAATATTTTAGGACTCTGTGCATCCCACTCTGATTGCTAATCATGACTTGGAAGGTACCCAAATGTTATACCAGATGAGTGGAAAAATGGGCAGGTGCTATTTACACAGCTTGAAAGGTTTTAATTACGTCACAGCAACAGACCATATCTGCTCTCTACACACCAACCTAGATAAATATGAAAAGGTTTATCATCAGTTGGTTAATAATAAATTATACAGCTTTGGCAAATTATGAAACAAAAAATTAAATAAAATGGTCTTCCATGTATTATCTATCATACATCACAAACTAGGGCAATATCTTAGAGGCTACCTAGTTCAATATATTAATTTTTCATATGAAGAAATAGGCCCTGGGGGCTTAAATTACTTGTCTAGCATCATACAGATAGAAAGCATCTGAGACAGGATTTGTACACAGTTCCTCATGCTACAGATTTAGTGTTCTTTCTTCTGTACAGTGCATGCCCCCTTGTAAAGTGGAGTATGTTCTTCTGCTTCTTCAGTTATGTAACAGAATGATAGAAAAGGGAGCAGAGGGTTCTGAGAATTACATCATTTTTAGACTACGTAGGAACATGACTTTAGCTGTTGATATTCTAAGTGTGAAAATCATATCCGATCACAAAACAAGTTGAGATATGGCTAGAGGAACTAGACTTTCTCACTATAACTCATACCAGGAGACATAAGGACATTATGATTTAATATTGTGGTTTGCCCTGGTCTTGCAAAATAAGTATTAATGGTATTTGGTTTTGTCCTGTGCCCCCAACACAACAAGAAACATAATTTAATTTGACCTCTATTCACCTCTCCTT
This sequence comes from Pseudocheirus occidentalis, assembly GCA_028646575.1. Lineage (NCBI taxonomy): Eukaryota > Metazoa > Chordata > Mammalia > Diprotodontia > Pseudocheiridae > Pseudocheirus > Pseudocheirus occidentalis. The sequence goes on from CM053599.1 coordinate 120,809,200, forward strand.
GTAGCATGCATGATGAGTTTAAGCAAAAGACCCCCCATGAATATAATTACAGCTTTTAAGTCATCAACATCTATTACAAATTTTAATAAGATAGAGAAATTATAAGAGCGACTGGACAAAATCCTCCCAACCATGTCAATATATAGATAGTAAGATATGACAGTCAGATGGAGAGATAGACAGGTAAAGAGACAATAGACACAGACATAGAGATTAGAGAATAGATAGATAAATCTTTTATGACTTCATTTAAAGGTGAGCAAAAAGGAAGATGTTGAACAATATGTTGAAAAATATGGTTCAAGGTTGAAAAATAAGTAGCAAAGAAATAATAGACTGTTAAGAAATCTTATAACTGTAGTGTACATACTTTATTTTTTGTTGTTGTTTGGGTTTTATTTGTTTTTTTTGAGGGCATTGGGGTTAAGTGATTTGTCCAAGATCACACGTCTAGTTTTTTGTGTTAAGTGTCTGAGGCCGGATTTGAACTCAGGTCCTCCTCACTCCAAGCCAGGTGCTCTATTCACTACACCACCTAGCTGCTCCCCATATATACTTTACGATGTGACTAAGAAGACTCTGAATGTAGCAAGTACTGAAAAACATCACAAAAATTAAATTGACCATATGCTTTGTTGGTTGATTGTTCATGCTTGAAGGGGACCAAATGAGATAATTTTCTTAGGGTTCAGTTATGGTGTGTTCAACCGTGGTTGCTGAAACCATAAGAGCTCAGAAACTCTTCCACAGGTTGGGCACAGATAGTCTCTAAGACCATTTGGAGTGGAGCTGTCTCTAAATTTGCAAACCCATGTTTCTTTTGAGCTACTCCACTGCTGATTTGCTCATAGAGCAGAGTGCTTTCTTTGATGGGGACAGTTGGGCAGTCCTGTGACAGTGTCTCACATGCCTCACAAATGATTCTAAGGTTCTTCAGAAAGACCTTGAAAATATTTTTGTATTGCTTCTTCTGACCTTTGTGTGAACACTTCCTTTGTGTGAATTCTTCATGATATAATCTTTTATGCAAATGAATGTTTGTCATTTGAACAATATGACCAGCCCATTGGAGTTGTACTTTTTATAGTAGAGTTCAAATTCTTGGTAGTTCATATCAGAAAAGGGCATCAGTGTCTAGTACCTTATCTTGCCAAGTAATCTTCAGAATCTTCCTAAGAAAATTCAAATGGAAGTGATTGTTTCCTGGCATGGCACTGATATACCATCCAGTTTTCATAGGTGTACATCAATGAAGTCAGCACAAAAGATCCTTGTAAGATCTTACAGTTTGGTAGGTAGCCTAATATCACTTCTCTCCCAACACTTTCCCTCAGAGTCTCCCAAATACTCAGCTAGCTCTGGCAATTCATGCATCAACCTTATCATCTATGTCAATGGTTCTCAACCTGTGGGTTATGTTCAATTTGTCACAATGAAAATATATCCTGCATATCAGATGTTAACATTATGATTCATAAGAGTAGCAAAATTACAGTTATGAAGTAGCAACAAAAATAATTTTTATGGTTGGGAGTCACCACAACATGAGGATCTATATTAAAGGGTTGCGGCATTAGAAAGGTTGAGAACCACTGATCTATGTGTACATCCCTGGAAAGTATACTGTTAAGGTAAATGAACTTTCCACAGCACTCAAAATTTCTCCATTTGTTGTTACTAATGTTTCTGTAAATGGATGGTGTGGTACTGACTAGAGGAGAATTTCTCTTTTTCTGGTGTTGTCAGGCCAAAATTAGCACAGAATATTCTGTTGCATCTCAGCTTCAGAGGCTGTATTGAGTGCACAATCATGTGTAAACAAAGTCTTACACCAACTCTCCCTCCATTTAGTCTTGGCTGATAGCATTTTAAAACTAAATAATTTACTATTAGTGGTAGCTGACCTTGGTGCTATTTTTAACTTCATTGAAGGCATCTAATAAAATTGCCGGAAACATCATGCTAGAAATTAGAGGAGCAAGCACAGAGTCCTGCTTTGGTGTCTGGAAAAGTGGGATGGCATCATCCATTATCCAGAACTTGTACAAGCATATTGCCATGGAACTGCTATAAAATACTCATGAATTTTTCCAGGCAACCAGATTTTGCCTTCATCTTCCACAAGCCTTCACAACTGACAATATCAAAATTTATTAGAGTATTATCTGTATCAACTATGTGAGCAGTCAGATCAATGTCTAGTACAAATGACAAAACTAACACAAAGATTAGAAAAAAATGGAAAAAAAACATGAGAACAGGAGCCTATGAGTAAATACAATAGAAAGCTACAGCATGACCTATTCAAACAAATTATTGGAAAACAAAACTGGGAAATGCTTAAAATATATTAATATATATTATTATATATAAGTACATATATAATAAAATATATTAATATATATTAATCCCAACTATCATTATTTCCTATATAAGTTCCCCTGATGTAAAGTTATCACTAAGTTGTTGTTTTCATAAAGGAAATCCAAATGATTAAAAATTCCTTATAGATGCTGAGATTCTCCACATGTGATATTTGTACAGCACATCGAAAACCTTAAAGTGCTATATAAACACTATTATTATAATAAATGTATCCATGATAAAGTGAAAGGATTGTTCTATTATGGCAAGATCCCTTAACCTAAGGTCAAGAACATCAATAAACACCAAAATTTATTAAAAGTATCTATTATGTACCAGATATTATGCTAGGCATGGGATATGTTTTCAGATCATGACTTTGACACTGATTGGCTATGAGCAATTTATTTAACCTCTTTGAATCCCAGCTTAATTATTTGTAAAAATGGGGAAATTAATACAATGATATTTTACTACCTATCATAGGTTTCTCTTTAATGAGGGAAGGAATTAATGCATAATAGAAATGTGAGTTATTGTGATTATGATTGTTATTGTAGATTAATATTGAAGAAGCATGTTCTGTGTAAGCCATCAGCATGGGGAAAAGTGTTCAGGCTTACTGGGAAAGCAACCAGAGGGAGCAGCATGTGTCTTTGTATGATATTATGCCATTTCCAGAGACAGGTCACCTCCTTTATGCACCTATGCTCTTCCTATGTAACCAAAGCTTATCTAGACCAATATATCTCTTATTTCTAATATAATTCTGCCCAAAGACAACTAAATTGTGGTTAGTCTTTATCTACCAACAATAGTAGCCATCTTCCTTTCATCTTAACAACAAAACAAAAACACCCTACCTAAATGCTATCTCTGTGGTTTTGAAATGGCATGTCAATTATTTGTGAAGTGGGTTCTTTTATTGCTTTCTTTCTCTATCTTCAGCTCCACTGTTCTCTTCCTCCCCTACCTCCAGATATTCTGCTACCACAAAAAGGTTAATTAAGTTTTCTATGACCAAACAGATAGTAAAAAAGACTAATATCAAGTTTCAGGTCTCTTTCCATGTGGAATTGCAAATTATAAAAGATAAAATTATATTTGAACATTACCAAATATCATTCCCCCACACAGAAGTTGCTATAAGTGATGGTGGAGTGCTAGGCAGGGAATGTCATTTCAATATGCCAAAATATAAGAAAATAATCTTGAAAATGATTAAACTGCATGGTTAAGGGGAAAAAATAGGAATACAACTTTTAGAATGTATATGCATATTAGTGTTCATCGTGTTGTAGATCATAAGCAGTTGAGAGCAGACAGACCTGATACTTTTTACAGAGAATAAGTAATAAAAATAGGTGCTGAAGATTACATTGGAGACTAGTGTAATAAGAACATATACTTGGAATTTACTAAAGAATTCACTTTAGTGGGATAGATAGCCCATTAAGCTTTTGCCAGTTTTATTTTTTGTGTGTGTGGTTCTAGGATTTGAAAGTAAGAATTTTATGTAGGTGTTAAAAGATGATTGAGAATAATAAAGTCTTTCCTCATGTGTTGCACTAAATCAAAGGCCGGATGTGAACACGTTAGTAGCTGTATTGCTTCTGAAATATTGCACATAGAAGAAACTTCAGGAATGGTGTAACTTTCTCTTGACTTTATTTTCAGTCTTTGGAATGATTAAAAAAAAGAGGAAAACAAAGACAAAAAAAAAAGACTTTGTAGAGAGCTGTTATTCTGAGAACACAGATAATCTACCCTCACTACAATGCTCTCCAGACTGTGGTAATTTAAAAATAATTTATATTTTAGGTGGTACAGTGTTGTAATCAGGTCCTTATGGTATTTCCAGAAATTATCCACTTTGGAGGGAATCCAAAGTGGATGTGTACCTTATATATTGAATCCATATTATCATGAGGCTCCAATGTATTTTATCTCTATGCCATCTAAGTTTTCTATTTTTTAAAAAAGTAATACCAATTTATGTTAATTCTTTACAGATGTTAATTTGGTGTTTTACTGTACTTCAGTTCAAATCCATGTATTCTCCCCTTCCTAGTCCTTCATTAATTACCTTAAAGGAAGAAATGTCACCATGCCCCTCTATGTCAGGGGAAAATCAATTGCTGTCTTTAAATATTACAGATTTAAAAAAATTTTGTCCATATTTACCTGGACTCTGATACAAATTGGTTGTTCCCTCTTTAAAATTATCTGTTAACTGAATAGGTAATGATAAATGATTCATACATAGATGAAATTATCTTCTGGAAACCACTTTTCAGTCTTCTTAACTATTTTGTGACACTTCTCATTTAAAATTCACATGGTTTCTTTTGGAACTCTTTTTACATTTAGTTAATTGTGGAATTTTATAGGCTTTTTGGCATTCTGATACATTAAAAAATAGAGCTTTAAAATGATAATGAAAATGTTGTCTAAATATATATCCTTGTGTAATGTGATTTACCAAAGTAATACAAAGTGCTTTTCAGTAATTTATAATTCTGAAAATGTAAAAATGCCGCTAAACTGAGGAGCACAAATTTATGCTTTTAAGTTGTAAATGTGCCAATATTCATAAAAAAGATTGCTCAACTCTAGCATTTTCCAAATTTATTGTGTGTGTGTGTGTGTGTGTGTGTGTGTGTGTGTGTGTTATGCTATGTTCAAGACTCCTTAGTTCCACCTGTGGAAAGCGAGGTCTCCTTTTAACCATAGAACTTGACATAGAGACCCCAAACATTAAGCAGTGTCTCCTAATAAAGGGGAATCAAGTTCAGAATCATGGCTCTTAGAGCAAGAATGCAAGCCGTGTCAGTGGTGCTTAGAACCATTGGATAAACTCTGTCTTCTGACTGCAGAGTAGCACAGTGTCCAGCTGTGAACCTTACAAACCATCTGAAGAAAATGAATAGCCACGTACACTCTTGACTGTCTTCTCAAAGGTGCAGCAGCCATGGTCATGCACAACATGAAAAAGATGGGCAAGGAAAAATGTGTGCCATCATAGCCAAACTACTACAAACAAAATCTTTTGTTCACTTCCTTAAGCTCCCATAAAATGTATGGGCAAAGGATGGTCTAATCTGACCAGGGTATACAAGAAGAGAAAGCAGATTAAAATTTGTTTTTTTTTTCCAAAAAGTAGGTATTGGGAATCTATCCACAAGATTGTAAACTCCTTGAAGTCAGGGACTAATAACAACAACTACAATAATAAGAATTATTATTAACACAAGTATACATATATATATATATATAAAATGCCTACTATGTGCTGAATGCTTTACACATATTATTTCATTTTTTTCCTCATGACAACCCTGGGAAGTAGGTGCTTTATTTTAGAGATGAGGAAGCTGAGGCAAACAGAGTTTAAATGACTTCCTCAGGATCCCAAGCAAGTAAGTATCTGAGGCTAGATTCTAACTCAGGTCTTGAACTTCTGGTTCTTTATCCATTATGTCACTTAGCTGCACTCTGGTATTTAGTACCAAGCATATAGCACATGCTAAATAAAAGCTTATTGACTATGATTGGATGCTATGTTGTTCATCTCAGTAACATTCCTGGTTATACTTCTCTTTTGCTGATAGAACTGAAGCTAAAGGTTTTGGAAATTGAGAACCAGATGAAGAAACTGAAGTTGATAAAGTATAAGTGAACTGTTCAAAATCAATAAAGTACTATATGGAAGAGTCAAGACATGATTCCAAATATAGTAGCCTTTACAGATGTTAATTTGGTGTTTTATTGTACTTCACTTCAAATCCATGTCTACCCTCCTTCCTAGCCCTTCATTAATTACCCTAAATGAAGAAATGTCACCACACCCCATCTATCAGGGGGAAACAGTTAACATCTTTAAATATTACAGTTTTTTTAATTTTGTCCTCATTTCCCTGGACTCTAATATAAATTTGTTGTTTTCTCTAAAATTATCTATTAACTGAATAGGTAACAATAAATGATTCATACATAGATGAAATTATCTTCTAGGAACCACTTTTCAGTCTTCTTAACTATTTTGTGATACTTCTCATGTAAAATTCACATAATTTCTTTTGGAACTCTTTCTACATTTAGTTAATTCTGGGATTTAATAGGCTTTCTGGTGTTCTGATACGTTAAAAAAGAAAACTTTAAGATGACAATGAAAATGTTGCCTAAATATGTGTGATGCCTTGTGTGATTTACCAAAGTAACTAATACAAAGCTTACCTAGTAACTTGCACTCTGCTATTTTATCATCATAGATTTAGAGCTAGAAAAGGTCTTAGAGAGATCATCTAGAATTCTAGATTGACCTTCAACACTTCCATTTCACAGATGCACGAACTGAGTCTCTGAAACCAAATCTTGATTCCAGATCTTTTAAATATGCCATGCTGCCTAATCAGACCAGGAATAGAAAAGTGTTGACTGCAATTCTCAGGAGAATTCATGGAATAACAGCCAGAATAAAAATAGCTAACATTTATATAGCATATTCAAGCTTATAAATTTATGTGTGTGTATATGTGTCTATCTATCTACTCTAAGTGGATGAGGTATAGAACTTAACAAAGCAGGTGAGCTGAGTATATTCCAGGCAGGAGGAACAACATGAAGAATGAAATCCAGTAGAAATAAGTATAGCATGGGGCAGTAGGGACACTGGCTACAGAGGAGTATTGGGGAATAATGATCAATAAGAATAACTGGGATGAAAAAATATCACTAAAGACACTTTTAAAAGACACAGGAACAAATTTAAATGTGTGGTTTCAGTGATACGGGATTAGCATTGTTTACCTCTATTCCAACAAATTTCTCTTTCGTGACCAAAATATATCCCAGTCACTTAGAGGAACAGCAATTCCAGATCTAAAAGAAAGACTTTGTTAAGCACTTATTTCCAACTGTTTCATTAGTTACTCTAATGTGAGTTAGATCAAGGCCTTCCTTTTGACCAGGGGCTAGACTTAGCAAATCAGGGACTCCGAAGATCAATCTTATGATTTTACTTCAACTTTTTTTTTCTTTAGAAATAATGAACTGCAGGGGCGGCTAGGTGGCGCAGTGAATGGAGCAGCGGCCTTGGAGTCAGGAGGACCTGAGTTCAAATCCGACCTCAGACACTTAACACAAAAACTAGCCGTGTGACCATGGGCAAGTCACAACCCCAACTGCCCTCCAAAAAGCAAAAAGGGAAAAAAAAAAGAAATAATGAACTGCAACTTTAAGATACATGCTTTCTAAAGAAGGGGAAAAATGAACAGACCAAGGACATGCTAGTCACCCTAAAATGCACTTGCAATTTTGACAAATGTTTTATAAGCTCCAAAACACAATTTGACCAAAACCTGGCCAGCTTAAGTTTTACATTCAAATTGAACTCCAATGAGTTTCACATGGTTTTGGGTTTCACTATGAATACATCTCACTGTTCCAAAAACAACTAATCTGTGCGTAATATGAATTGGATGGAAATTTAGCCAGTACATTTAAAGTAAGTTCTTGAATTCCCTTAATATTATTAGTTTTGTTGTTATTTGAGAGGTCTGGTTACACGCCATGATTTTTTTTTTGGTGGGGTAGTTGTTAGTTTTGTTTCCCAAAGAGACATGAGCAAAAAAGATCCTGCTGTCAATCCTTGTTTCAGAGACAGACTTTAGCTCTTTCTTTACTGGAAAAAAAATTGCTTCCAGTGACCTACTAGTTAAAAAAAATAGTATTGTTGACCTTAAGTGTTTTGCCATGAACTAAAGAGTCTTTCTAAACATTATTCAGTTTAAGAGAGTATGATAGCTATATGATAGCTGGAACTAAACCAAACTAAAAGCTTCCCACAAATCTAGTTTTAGGAAAAGAGAATAATCTCTCCACTAGCCTAGTTAACCCTAGAAACATAATTTTCCAATCTGAAACAAAGTGAGAGAAAAGGAAGTAGAGAAATAGAAAGAAGAAATGGGAGAATCTGTTCATTATTCATATTTTTCTCAGTCATGGTCAAGCATTAGCCTGCTAACTACATCAAAAACAGTAACTTTTTTATTGGGTGTTTTTCTTTGATGGGTGGGGGAAGAAACCCAGCTATTTGGGGGGGGGAGGTGAGGGGAAAGAGTTTTATTTGATTGCTTTGCACTAGCATAAAGACTATTGGATCTCTTCAAAAGAGAGCCTGGTTTCAGTGTGAACTGGCCCAATAAATTAAAAACATAACAATCTGATTAATGCCACTTATAATAGCAAGCCATCTCTTGATTTATCCTTGATATGAAAGCCAAGCAAATAGGCCATTAAAACTCCCTCCTCCTTCTCTCCCCATCTTTGTTTTCATTCTCTCTCCCTCTTTTTTTTTTTTTTGTTCCTGGAACATTCTGTTTCTTTTACGAGCTAACAAGTTTGATGTGGCCCTGTGTCTTATTCCCTTCCAGGCTTGCAGCTGTTTTGGCAACAGAAGAAAAAATCCCCATAACAAATCAAATAAAAGCCCATTCTGTGAAGAGGAATTGAAAACAGCAGGCCTCAAAGAGGACTGCACATGAGCTGCCTTGTTCTGGCTTTCAACACAACTCAAATCAGAAACACATTACCATAATCTGAAACAGCCCACTGCTAACACAAGACAGATGGTGGGTAATAACCCATGCATCATTAATAAATAAATTCCAGCATTAAAGGCTTTACAAAGTATGACAACATTATCCGGGCACAATTACTGCCCCTCTCCCACCCCCAACATCATTTCAGTGTGTTGTGGGCTGTGAGGGGGGCTTTTTCCATTTAATTATTTATTTATTTTGGAGTTCCGCAAATGTGAAGGAAGTTTAAATACAGCACAAGTTCTAACCAGATGAAACCCATCTCAGTGTACAAGACAGGTCTGAAACTCCAGAAGGGAAAAATAAAATAGCTGCCAAAGTGTAATAGCTCCCATGCCCTTCCACTGGATCAACAAACGGCAATTTATTGCATTGCACTTCACTGGCACACTTTGCCCTCTCTGGTACTCCACTGTTCATATATCTCACTACACACTTCAAGCAAGAATTTTGGCATCGGATTTGCCACAAAGCTGAAAGATATATGTGTAATTTCTCAGCTTTCCTTTTGCAAATGATACCATCTGTCTCTCCCCCCCACCTCACCACACCCCACTCTGCCAACCCTCCTTTTGTAGGTTGAAAAAAATAGTAATAAAAACTTAACTTCAACAAATGTTGGAAACGGAAAATGTTTACCATTCACTCACCAGCTGCCCAATGAAATCAATTATTTTGCTACTTTTGTTTGTTCATTTGGATAATGTTATTCTAACCAGGTATGCGTATAAATAGAATTGACCTATGACCAGTCAAGAGGTGATGATTCTCTCTTAATAAACAACTTAAAAATATTTAATTGTTGATCTTTCAAGAAAAAATAGAACAAAACCAAAATATCACTGTGAGCTTTCCAATGATTCCTGTACCATCCAATACAAACTTGCTAGTAAGAAAGTGCTATTAAGAAAAACAAATTAATGCATTGACTGCAACTGACTTTGTTTCACTCATTCTGCATATATATTCCACCACTTCTCTGCTGAGAGACAGTAGGTATGTTCATTGTCAACCTATTAAAGTCATTCCTCTGACCAGAGTTGTTTTATGTTAATTTGGTCATCGAGTACAATTGTTCTGGTAGTCTTATTAAATTCTCTCCACCTTAGCTTATATGGGTTTTCATAGGATCATAGAATAACAGATCTAGGAACAGGAGGGAGATACCTGATTGTCTCATTTTATTGTTGGTCAGTCATTTCAGTCATGTCCAACACTTTGTGATCCCGTTTGGGGTTTTCTCAGCAAAGAAACTGGAGTGATTCGCCATTCTTCTCCAACTCATTTTACAGACAAGGTAACTGAAGCAAATGGTTAAGCTACTTGCTTAGGGTCATACAACTAGCATGCGTCTAAGGCTAGATTTGAAATTATGAAAACAAGTCCTCCTGATTCCAAGCTTAGTGCTCCATCCACTGAGCCGCCCAGAAGCAAAGACAGATGCAAATACTTTAATGGATTGGTTAAGCAATAAGAATCCAACATGCAACATGAATTCAATGCCCTCAACTCCAAATTCTTTACTCATTTTACTATACAGTTTCTCTGAATTTTTCACATTTATCGCTTCTTATATATAAAAATACTCCATATATACTGCAGTTTGTTTGATCATTTCTCAATGTATGAACACACACTTTCCTTCTAGATATTATTAATTAACTTTCCAAAGACAGTCCAGAGATGCTACAGTTGAGTCCTATCCAGGTCAATCTTCTCTCTGTGCCCGAAATGGAACAATAGCACTGGAAATAATTTCCTCACAGTGGTGATGTTTGAAAGACTGATATCATATCAAGTTTCTGTCTAGAGCTGTGTATTTGTATGCAACAATGGGTGAAGCTGACAAATGCTCCAAAATGAAAGAAAAATTAATTGCAAGAAAGGAATTGTATTGGAGCCTAATCAGGAGTGGGAAAGCATGATATCAGATATTATAAACTTTCTGCTCTTTAATGACCTAGTGTATTTTTCATTCCAGGGGATCAAACTTGATTTATATTCCTTGAGAAGAAATCTATTTCTTCAGATCCCAGGCTTTGTACAAACCAATTCTCCTTCCTATGGAAGATCTTTCTTTTATTTGTTCAATATATTCTGTCCTACTTCTCCCTTTTCTACATTGGCATCCACTTCCTCAGGCTCCAGTGCCTCTTCCTTTACATACTTAAATATTATGTTCTTTACTTACATATATATTCATTCTTTGCTTGTAGGGAGATATTTTTAATTGTGAAATGAACAAATATCAAATAAAATGAATGCACATGCAAAATACGACAGAGAAGGAGGGTTGTGTATGAAACTGCAAATCTTTCTTAAGTGCAGTCTACTTTTTCTTTTAATTTTGTCTCCGAAGAGATTTTTACAAAGAGGAAAAAGATCCATATGACAAAAATTTCAACTTGTTACTTTTTAAGTTAACTTGTTTGTTTCTTTCTTTTTGACTTTCCAGATGTTTTCTTCTGTGAAATTTTTTAAAAATTGTCTCAATGGCTTCTTTGCTTTTCCTCTTTTTAAAAAAATGTTTTGACAAACTATCATTAATTCTCCTTTCCTTCCCACTTTTCTGCCAAGTTGTAATAAATGTGCTGGTCAAGTTAAACAAATTCCCATATTGGCCATGTGTGAAAATGCTATATCTCATTCTATAACCCGAGTTCATCACTTCAGAGTGAGTAGGTGAGTAGGTAGCCTGATTAAACATTGGTCCTCTGGAATCCATGGTTGATATCTATCAGTCAGAGTTCTTAAGTCTTTAAAAGCAGCTTTTCTTTACAACATTGTTGCCCTCATATAGCCTGTTTTTGTAGTTCTCTTCACCCTGCATGTTTGCACAAATTTAAAATGATTCCTTTCATTAATTTTTTTACATTTAATTTTTACCTTATCTTTCTCCATTCAATGTAAAGATTTTTAACATTTTTTTTTGCTTTTTGGAGGGGGGAAGGCTGGGCAATTGAGGTTAAGTGACTTGCCCAAGGTCACACAGCTAGTAAGTGTTAAGTGTCTGAAGCCGGATTTGAACTCAGGTGTTCCTGACTCCAGGGCTGGCACTCTATTTACTGTGCCACCTTGTAGCCCCTTAACATTCATTTTTTAAAAAGAAAAATGCTGAATTACATATCCTTTCTCTCCCTCCCCCTCCTCCTTTCTCCCTGAGAAGGTAAGTTATTTGATAAAGATAATATCTGTGTAATCACCTTTCATTAATTCTTAAAGCACAATAGTTTTTCATTTTATTCATGAACTAAAATTTGTTTAACCATTCTTTAAGTGAACCCAAACTCCCCACTCCATTTCTATTTCTTTGCTATGATTTTTTAAAAAGGTGCTATAAATATTTTTACACATATTGGGTCCTTTTTCTTTTTATTAAAAATCTCTGAGGGTATAAGGTCTATTACTAGTATTTCTGGGTCCAGAGATATGAAGATATTGGTGATTTGGGGGGCATACTTTCAAACTGCTTTCCAGAATGGCTGGGTCAGTTCATAGATCTACTTACACTACATTAGTGTTCCTATTTTCCTCAGGCCCTCTAACAATTGTTGTTTTTCTTTTTCATCATCTTTACTAATATATTTGATGTAGAACTTCAGATTTGTTTTAATTTACATTTCTCAAATAATTACTGCTTTGGGATATTTTTCCTATGGCCACTGATAACTTGGACTTCTTCCTTTGAGAACTGTCTGTTCATATGCTTTGACCAAGTATTTATTGTGGTATGGCTCTTGTTCTTACATATTTGAATCAATTCTTTCTATATCTTGGATGTGAGGTATTTTATCAGAGAAATCTTCGCTGCACAGATATTGTTCCTGGCTATCCATTTCCCTTCTAATTTTAACTGTGATAAGTTTAGTTTGTGCAAGACATTTTAAATTTTATACAATTGAAATTTTCTTTCTCTTCTGTTAATTTCTCTCTCTATCACTCATTTGACCTTAAAGTGATCTTTCCATGTTAATTGTCAGTTATGTCTGCTTTATTTCTTATATTAGATCACGAAGTCCTGAGGGCAAGATTAATACTTAACCTATACTGTTAGTTAAAAGGAAATGAAATCATAGTTCCAAGTCAGTCAATTCCAAAAAGTCTTCTTTTTGCCCTTTCTCTAGCTTTCTTTGGAGTGAGTTGCTGAGACGTGGTCATGGAGTGAGCATGGTTTTAACTGGTTCCTAAAATGTGTGGTTTCATTTGCTATTAGAATTTAACTGGTGACCACAATGAAAACTTGTGATATGAGACATTTACTCTTCCTATATTATGAGAGAGGGAAATGTGACAATGTACTGGATTTGGAGTCAGAACCTGGATTCAAATTCCAGCTCTGTTTCTTATCATTTGAATGCCCTTGGTATGGGGATGAGCTGGCAAAGGTTTAACAAAAATATACACTTTTAAATTTAATATGCATTAGTTATATTTCCTCCACCATTTTATTAAAATTAGACAGTGTAATGGCAAGGGAAATTTGAAGATCTTCCCTGATTTGAAAATATTCCCTGCCACCTAATAGGCTGAATGTAATCACATGGAGCCTGTGGTAGGAGGAGTTTGCCTAAAGGTGGAGCAGAGCCCACAGGAAGCTGGGAGTCAGAGCAATTAGAGCTAAAGGGAGGAGAGGAAACACCCAGAGAGACAGCTAGGTTTGTGAGTGTTGGTTTGTGGGATACCTAAAGGATGGTGTGGCTTCATAATATGCTGTGGTGTATTAGCTTCTTTGCTACTATGATGGACTTGGCTTTCTGGTTTGGGGATTCAGTTTTCTGGTACCTGAATAAATGTTTTGCTTCTGTCTTGTGTATGGATAATCTCTTATATTTTACAAATGAGCACTGCTGGCATATTTACAATCGCTGTTGACACTGTGAAAATTGCATTGGTGCTACAGATAGTCAACAAAATGATCAATTTTTCCTGATCAACAGTGTTTTGTCAATTTCTGAAATATAAATTCTTACCCTGAAAATTGAACAGTCAGCTCTTTCAGGCTGGTAGAAGTTGTCTCCCTTTGTGTTGGTCAAAACACTCATACTATTAGCCTCAGTTTTCTTCTCTGGGGAATGAAAACATTAAAGGAGTTGATTGCAAAGATCTCTTCCAGTTTTGAATAAGTGATGCTTTGACCCACGAGCTTTTGAAAAGCTTAAGACAGAAATCAGGGTGTTACATGGGCTCTGTTGTTTCAGCAGGGAATGAAACAAAAAAGATCTTATTGAATCCAAGACATATTAAATGATATGTTCTGTAAAAGTTATAATTTTGGATGGCCTTTAACTATTTTATTTAACTTTCTGATATCAATATATTGATTGATTTCAATTTTATTCTCACTATTCTGCAATGTATCAGGATGTCAGTCAGTCAACAAGCATTCATTAAGCATCTAATATATGTACAATGATAAGTGGGAATTAAAGGACAAAACCGTACAGTAATATAAAGGTATGCATATATGTATCCATATATATTCCATGTATATGTGTATATGATAAATTTAAGGTAATTTGGAAAGACAGGCAATAGGAACAAGGGAAGGGTAGTAAAATTATCATGTAAAAAGGTAGTACTTGAACTGAGTATTGAAGAAATTAAGGAATTCTATGGAACTGAAGTGAAATGGGCATGCATGGAAGGCATGGAAGACATTCAAATCAAGGGCCAAGAAGTGGGAGAACAGATGTCACATGAAAAACAACATAGCCAGTTTGCTGAACCATAGACTTTGGGAAGGGGAGAAATACATATTGAGGCTGGAAAGATAGGTTGGGGCCAGGCTGTAAAAGGCTTAAAAGCCAAACAGAGAAGGTTCTATTTTATTCTAGAGGCAAGAGAAAGCCCTTGGAATTTAGTGATTAAGGGCGTGACTTGGTCTTTCTGAAAACACTGATCTTGGCTTTAGGAAAATCATTGAGCAACAGAATTAATTTTACACCTGAGTTATTCTATGTGATAAAAGGTAGTTTGTTATATGCCATTAATGGCAGCAATGGGGCTGTACAACCAAAAGACAATGATGTCATTCCTAGGCTTAGTTTTATTCCTGTGCTTTTTTTTTTCCTTTCCTATTTGTTTAAATGGGCCTAGGATTGAAAAACCAGGGAGATGCAAATCCAGAGAGACCCTGGCAGTTTCACAGAAAGATAGCCTCTAAACTATACTTCCTGTGTACAATGGAGCAGTTAGAAGCTATGAAGGGAGTCATAAAAATTTCTAACTTTAGGTCAGAGATGTTTTTGCTGTTCTGAAAGACAAGAATTTTCAAAAACAGTTTTAAGCAGGAAAATAAGTCAGCTGAAGGGCAACACCATTTTACAAATAGTGTGGTATCTAAAATATGGAGTCTTCCTCTGCATAGGAAGTAATCATTAAAAATCATACTTTAAAAACAAACCAAAAATTTGATAATTGGTCAGACATTTTGGAGGAAAATCCACTGAGGCTTAAAATGAGGTTTTAAGGATTCTAGTTTAGTAATTCAGGCTGTTCGGACTTAATTCTCCTAAAGTAACAATAACAAAAGATCTCTGAGGTTTAGATTGACAGAATAATGGTAGGGGTCACTCTTCTTATAGAAAAGGGGTAATACCTTATCTTAGGGCTTTAGCTGAAACCAAAAGAGAAAGGAGACAAAGTTCCACAAGCTCATGTGTAGTAGAATTGTATCTGGCAATAGTAGCCTTGAGTACCTCAAAATACCACTAATTAGTGGCCGGGAGACACTAGTAGCAAACAATGTCTGGTAGAGAGTATATATGCAAGAGAAACTACATGCCATCCATGAAGACCAGGCCTAACAAAAGCACAAACACATCACTAGAAGACATCAGTAGCCTTGAAGTTTCAGGAGTGGGAGTTGCTTGATCCACACATGTAACCTGGCCCAATGTGATCTCTATTGGTTCGACCTCTTCACATGTGCACATTGCTGACATATGTCCCTTAAATGTAAGCCTTACCAAAGAGATCCCTCATGAATGTTCATTCTTACCACTGATCGTGCCTATATTTCTAGGACAGCATGGTACAGGTAATTGTGTCCTCTAGATTACGGGGAAATTTTAATCCATTAATGGGAGCTCACAAGTTGTGGTTTTAATCCTATCTACAACATTCAACTTGGACTAGATCACTTGTGAGCCTAAGGCTCTCTATCAATATCGTTATGAAAAACAAAGTTTGAATAAGGTTTTACACCCATGGTTCTGTGTGCTATACCAGGAGCTAAACAGACTACTTGGTGCTTGAAAACTAAAACTTGCACAGAGATAATCATGGTAAAGCACTGGGCCTCAAGTCAGGAAGACCTGAGTTCAAATGCAACCTCAGACACTTTCTAGTTATGTGTCCCTGAGCTAATCCTTTCAATTCTATTTGTCTCAGTTTCCTCATCTGTAAAATGGGAATAATAACGACACCTACTTCTCACAGTTTTGTGAGGATGAAATGAGATAATAATTGTAGAGTTATTAGCATAGTGGCTGGCACATATTAAAAGTGCTTTATTAATTTAGCTGCTATATATCATCTATCTATCTATCTATCTATCTGTGTATCATCATCATCATCATCATCATCATCATCATCATTATCATCATTATTGCTATTATTATTAAAGTCCAAATAAACAAGTCTACAACTGTGCACAAATTATGTGAAAACATTTTTTACCCGAGCAGTGAATCAGGGAATAAGAAGGTCTTGAACTCATGTCTGACCTCTACGACATCCTTAGAGGGTTGGGATAACAGGATCACAAAGAGATAAAGATCTTTGTTTGTTCCTTTATTTTTTTGCCTTCATGAACTTGGAAGAAAGGATTTTACACATCTCTGTGCTGTCCATTTTGCTAATTCACGATCAGGTAAGACATCCTTATGATCTCACTGTCCCTGCCACCAAGATGCTCTCCTCCTAGACTCACCTTTTGTGCCAGGTTTGAAGTCAAGAGGACTTAGTTTTCAAATCCTTGCTCTGCCAGTTAATACCTGTATATAATCTCGGGCAAGTTCCCTCTTTTGTAAAATTGGATCATTGAACTAAATGACCTTTCATTTCCTTTTCAGCTTATATCAATGATTCTCTGATTCTTTTCACATACTCACAGCTACCAGCCCCTGGTAGTTGTTTCCAACTTTTGTCCTTCTTCTTGTTCATATGGTTCTCTCCATAATTTATTTAACAGAAGTTTACCTGGAACATAGCTGGTATAAATCTATGCAGGGTTTGGGTCTTTGAGACCTTTGTATACATACCCAGTTGGCTTATACATGGGGACTCCACTTGTTGGGCTCATGCTGATATATACCATCTCCCATCTTCTTGACTGACCACAAACACAAGAGAAGTTGTATGTAATAATACTAGTAGTCATAGTAGTTGTAGTAGTTGTAGTCACAGTAGCAGTAGCAGTAGTAGTAGTAGTAGTAGTAGTAGTAGTAGTAGTAGTAGTAGTAGTAGTAGTAGCAGCAGCAGCAGCAAATAAATAATTAATTGTTTATTATGTGCCAGGCATTGTGCTAAGTGCTTTACAATTATCTCATTTGATCCTCTTGATAATCCTGGGACATAAGTGCTATTATTATAGCCCTATAAGAAAACTGAAGCAAAGGTTAAATGACTTGCACGCAGTTATATACATCTAGTAAGTATTTGAGGTCAGATTTGAACTCAGATTTTCCTGACTCCAGGCCAAGTACTCTATCCACTGTGCACCATCTGCATAATTCTTCACTGTAATTCTTTCCATATAGACAAATCTTTGGCCAGACACAGTTTTTGTCCCTTTAAGCTTCACAGGAAACCCCCTTAAGTTTTAAGATGACCCTTTTCCTCCCAAGAACAAAAGTCAGAGAAGATTCATAACCCCCTTCCCTATTAGTGAGGAAATGATGTGTACTGAGACCCTGGAGAGGTCACTTAACCTTTCACAGTCCTAGTTTCTATATCTACAAAATCTTCAAAAAAGAGATAATAATAACACCTCAGAATTTTGTAAGGAACAGATATAATTTGTATAAAGAAAATCAGTCAGCTAGCATTTAAGCATCTACTATTCATCAGGCACTGATTAGTATCAGTATTTTGTCAACTTTAAAGTACTGTCCAAATCAGCACAACATATGGCTTATGGATCTCTTGCTACCAAAGGATTTTGGGAGGTCTGCTAAAAAGTAGGGCTGTCCTTGAATACTTTCCTGTTTGTCACAAGAACTATAGCAATCAACCATTGTCAGTCTGTCTCTAGTATAATCTGTGACTCCAAGAAGTTTACAAGTTGTGCAGATCTGATTTGCATATTATCAGCTAGGTTAACTATTATTTAAGGGTTCTTGAAATATTGAGAGGGGAAGGAACTTGATAAAGTTTTGAGGCCCTTTTCTGAGGTGAATAAGATAAGGGATGCAAGTAAATATTCTGAGAAAACCTGGGGAGGGGTTTGATATAGAGGGTGGTATCCTGTCCAGAGGTTTTCAACCTGTGGGTTTTGACCCCTTTGGGGGTCAAATGACCCTTTCACAGGGGTCACCTAAGACCATCAGAAAATACGTATTTCCAATGGTTTTAGGAACTGAGACACTGCTCCTCTATCCGTTTCCAGGCAGGTCCACCCACATGCAGATACACACAGATATGCCCACATACAAATATTAAAGGGTTGCGGCATTAGGAAGGTTGAGACCACTGCTGTAAGCCCTTAAAGAGAGGGAGGATCCAGTGAAGGAGGAGCTACTATATGATTTAGCCAGTTATTTAATAGGAGGGAAAGATCAGAAGAAAGATTCTTCATTTTTTTGTGCCATGAATCCAATGGATCTATCAGAATAATTTTTTAAAAATTAATCAAAGGAAATACTAAATTTTATTTAGCAGTTAGTGAAGCTAAAGATATAATTTCCCCAAAATTTCCACGGGGAAATCTCCCTGAAATCTATGGGGTTAAGAACTTTGGATTAGAATCATGGGAGGGAGAGCAAAGAAGAATAGATCTTGGTTTACAAAAATGGAAGTTACTTCTTTTTAAAATTTTATTCACATTGAACTTAAGTACAAAAAGACAAAAATAAAAGAACATTTCTGTGCATGCAAACGAGCATAAAAAGAGAATTCAATATATAACCATGAATTTCCATTTCACATTGTTTACTTTAAAAAACTGTGTAATAAATACTACATATCATTTTCAAAGCTACTCTGTTCTCTGTGCCTCTTTCTAAATTTTCTCTTGTTCTCTGCTGTATACTTTCTTTCCTCCCCTCCCCACCTTCCCATCCTAACCTAGGGAGGACTACCACTTGACATCAATATTTGTGTGTGTATGTAAAACCGTACTATGCATACTTCTATTTATCAGTTCTTTCTCTGGAAGTGGATACTATCTTCCTTCATAGGTCCTTTGTAGTTGATTTGAATATTCATAATACTCAAAATGACTCAGTCATTAAAAATTTTTCTTAGAACAATATTCCTGTTACTATGTACAACATTCTCTTGGTTCTTCTCATTTCACTTCTCATTATTTCATGCAAATCTTTTTATGTTTTCTAAAATTAACCAGCTCATCATTTTTATAGGACAGTAGTAATGCATAACAATCATATAACACAATATTTTTAGCTACTCCCCCTCACCCATTTCTAATTCTTTATCACCAAAAAGAGTTGTTATAAATATTTTAGACCATATAAGTTCTTTTCCTTTTCCCCTGATAACCTTGGGAAACAGACCTAAAAGCAGTATTGCAAAGTCAAAGGATATACACAATTTTATAACTCTTTGGTCAAAGTTCCAAATTGCTCTCCAAAATGGTTAGGTCAGTTCACAACTCTATCAACAGTGAATTAATTAGTGTTTCAATTTTTCCATATCCCCTCCAACATTTGTTGATTTCTCCTTTTTCATTTTGGCCAATCTGATAGGATTAAGTTGATATCTCAAGGTTGTTTTAATTTTCATTTCTCTCTTCAATAATGATTTAGAGCATTTTTTCACATGCTTATATATAGTTTTGAATTGTATATTGAAAAACTGCCTGTTCATATCCTTTGGCAATTTATCAGTTGAGGAATAACTTGTATTCTTATAAATTTCACAAAGTTCTTTACATACTTGAAATATAAGAAATTGTCTATAAAACTTTTCTCCCCTTGAGGGAGAACCAAGATGTTGGAATAAAGGCAGGAACTCCCAGAGGTCTCCCTCAAACCCCTTCAAATGCCTTTGAAAAAGACTCTAAACAAGTTCTAGAGCAGCAGAAACCACAAAAAGATGGAGTGAAACAAATTTCTATACCAAGACCACTTGGAAGGTTGGCAGGAAAGGTCTGTCGCACAAGGGTGAGAAAGGATCACAGTCCAGCTCAACTCCAAGCCTCAGTGTGACTGACTCAGGTTGGCAACAGTGATCATTTCCATACTTCTCAGTACAGAGATGCTAAAGACAGCTTAGAAAGTCAGCAAGAAAGGTCCATTGCACATGGTATAAGAGTGGAGCTCAGTCCTATGCTGGCCCCAGCCACAGCCACAGCAAACCAGGGGAAGGCATTGGGAGTGACTGAATCAACAGCAATAGCTGCATCCAGAGCTCTCAGCTCCCAGACTCTAAGGGGGTCTAAAAATGATCAGGAGGAAATCACAGGGATCTTTTTGCTAGCCCTGAGGCAGGGCTCTATTGCTTTGCCCATCCTCAGATCCAAGTGGGAATTCTGGGTGGCAGTTTCAGGGTAAGGAGGAGCACTAGCAGAGGAAAGCTTGCAGCAACAGTGGAAGAGGGACCCTTCTCACAGTTACAGAACAGAAAATAGTGCTCATGGCCACTCACAGAACAGAGCATAGGCCAGGAGAGGAGTAAACACCTCTCATTAGATCATAACACCTTGGAAGAACTGAAAACGTATGGATTCCTAGAAGTATCTCTGAAAACAGCTACACAAAACTCCTGAAGCTTGGGCCAATGTGCTCTCCACTGTGGAAGCAGAGCCTTACTCTAACAAAGTGTTGAAAGTCAAGTAGTAGTCTGGGAAAATGAGCAAGCAATGGAAAAAAAAAACTTTGACTTTTGAAACTTACTTTGGTGACAAAGAAAACTTTTTAAAAAGTCAGAAAACAACAAAGTCAAAGCCCCTACATCCAAAGATTCCAAGAAAAATGTGTATTGATCTCCATCTATTGAAAAGCTCAAAAAGAATTTTGAAAATCAAGTAAGAGAGGTAGAGGAAAAATTGGGAAAACAAACGAGAGTGAAGCAAGAAAATGATGAAAATCAAGTCAACAGCTTGGCAAAGGAGACGCAAAAAATATTGAAGAAAATAAGCCAAATGGTAAAAGAGGTTAGAAAAACAATGAGGAAAAGAAGACTTTAAAAAGCATAGCTGGTCAAATAGAAAAGGAGGTCCAAAAGATCACTATAGAATATAATTCCTTAAAACTTAGAATTGAGCAAAATGGAAGCAAATAACTTTATGAGAAATCTAGAAACAATGACACAAAAAAGCAAAAGAATGAAAAAATAGGAGACAATGTAAAATATCTCACTGGAAAAACAACTTACCTGTTAAATAAATTCAGGAGAGATAATTTGAAAATTATTGGACTGTCTGAAATCCATGTTTAAAAAAAGAGCTTAAACATACCTTTCAAGAAATTATGAAGGAAAGTTGTCCTGATATTCTAGAACCAGAGGATAAAATAGAAATCAAAAGAATGCACTGACTATCTGCTAAAATAGATCCCATAAACAAAACTGCCAGGAATATTGCAGCCAAATGCCAGAGTTCCCAGGTAAAGGAGAAAATATTGAAAGCAGCCAGGAAGAAACAATTCAAATATCATGGAGCTACTGTCAGGATAACACGAGATTTAGCAGCTTCTACATTAAAGGATCTGAGGGATGAGAATATGATATCTGGAGGGCAAAGGAGTTAGGATTACAACCAAAAATCACTTATAAGGCAAAATAGTAAAATTCTTTGGGGGGGGATAGAATTTCAATGAGATAGAGGGGTTTTATGCATTCTTAAGGAAAAGATCAGAACTTAATATAAAATTTGACTTTCAGATATAAGACTTGAGAGAAGTATGAAAAGAAACAGGAAAGTCATATCATAAGGGACTTAATAAGGTAAAACTATTTACATTACTATATAGAAAGATGATATTTGTAACTCATAAGACATATTTCTTTATTAGGATAGTTAGCAGAACTATATATAGTCAGAGGGCACAGGGGTAAGTTGAATATGAAGGAATGATGTCTAAGAAATAAAAGGGGTGACAGAGGAATGTACTGGCTAAAGGAGAAAGAGATAGAATGAGATTAATTATCTCACATAAAAGAGTCAAGAAAAATCTTTTACAATACAGGGAAGAAGTGGGAAGTGAGGGATAATGAATGAACCCTACCCTTATCAGAATTGACTGAAAGAGGGAAAAACATACCCATGCAATTGTGTATAGAAATTTATCATACCCTACAGGAAAGTAGGAGGGGAAGGGGATAAGAGAAGTATGGGAGATGATAGAAGGAGGGCAGATGGGGAGTGGTAATGAGAAGCAAAATACTTTCAAGGAGGGACAGGATGAAAGGATAGTAGAATAAATGTTGGAATAGGATGGAGGAAAATACAGTTAGCAAAAGTAACTGTGAAAAATTTTGAAGCAAGGTTGTCGGTTTAAGGCCTCATCTCAAACATAGAAAACTAAATAAAATTTATAAAAAATAAGATCACTTCTCAAATTAATACATGATCAATAGATGAAATCAGTATTCAGATGAAGTAATAAAAGATATCTATAGTAATATATAATATTATAGCTCACTATTGATTGGAGAAATGCAAATTAAAACAATTCTGATGTGCTACCTCATACCTGTTAAATTGGTTAATAGGACAGAAAAAGTTAATGACAAATGTTGGAAGATATGTGGGAAAGTTGAGACGTTAATGCACTGTTGGTGGAGTTGTGAAGTGATTCAACCATTCTGTACAGCAATTTGGAACTATGCCCATAGGGCTATAAAATAATGCATATATGTCCTTTGACCTAGCAATACCATTACTAGGTCTCTATTCCAAAAGATATAAAAACAAAAGGGAAAATGATCTATGTATGCAAAAAATATTTATAGCATTTCGTTTCTGGGGGCAAAGAATTAGAATTTGAGGGAATGTCCTTCAATTGGGGAATGGCTGAACAAGTTGTGATATGTGAAATTATGAGGGAATACTGCAGTACTATAACAAATGATGAACAGGACTCACAGAAAGACATGGAAAGACTGGCATGGGCTGAGACAAAGTGAAATATACTGTTTACAAAGTAGCAGTAATCTTGTAAGATGATCATCTGTGAATGACTTAGTTATTCTCAGCAATAAAACAATCCAAGACAACTCTGAAGAATGTGTAATGAAAAATGTTATTCATCCTCAGAGAAAGAACTGATAAGAGTCTGGATATAGATTGAAGTATACTTTTTAAACTTTGAACTTTCTTCATTTTTCTTGAGTTTTTTTGTCCATTTTTTTTTACAACATGACTATCATGGAAATGTTTTGCATGACTATACATGTGGGGCTGGAGAGGGAAGAGGGAAAGAATTTGGAACTCAAAATTTAAAAAACAAATGTTAAAAATTGTTTTTATATGTATTTTGGGAAAAATAAAGTACTAAAGTAAAAAAAAGTTTTAAAAATTTTCTCCCACCTTTTTTTCTTCCTCCTAATCTTGGCTACATTGGTTAAATTTAACACAATTGAAATTATCCATTGCATACCTCACAATGTACTATCTCTCTTGTTTATTCCTAAATTGCTCTATCCATTACTCTGACAGTTAATGTGTTCTATGTTCTTCTAAATTTATTGTGATAGTTCCCTTCATTATAGGTCATGCCTCCCCCTTATCTTGGTATATGGTGTAAAATACCCCCCTTATCTTGGTATATGGTGCAAAATACTTGTCTTCCCCAGTTTCTACCAGACTGCTTTTTAGATTCCTCAACATTTTGTAACCAAATAATGAATTCTTATCTTCAAAGCTTACATTTATACATTCACCAAACACATGGTTACTCTAACCATTTGCTACTATGTATTGTATATCGATTCTGTTCCATTTGTTTACCTTTCTATTTCTTAGACAATCCCAGATAATTTTAATAATTACTGCTATTTAATAGAGTTTAAGATATGGCATTGCAAAACCTCCTTCCTTCACTTTTTTCCCCCCCATCAATTCCTTTGACATTTTGACCTTCTGCTCTTCCAAATGAATTTTATTTTTTTGGCTCAGTTAAATGCTTTTTTGTTAATTTGATTGGGAGGGCATTAAATAGAGAGATCAGTTTAGTTTAAAATGTTGTATTTTTATGTTAGTTCTGCCTAACCACTAATAGTTGATATTTCTCCTATTATTTAAAATCTAACATTATTTAGATTTAAAATAATGGCTTATAGTCATGTTCACGTATTTTGTGAGTTTGTTTTGGTAGGTATACTCCCAGTTATTTTATATTGTCTACAGTTATTTTAAATGACGTTCCTCTTTCAGTTTTTCTTGTTGGGTTTTGTTGGTGTTATAGAGAAATGGTGATTATTTATGTGGATTTACTTTATGTCCTTCTACTTAATAAAATTATTCATTGTTTCCATTAATGTTTTAGCTGAATATTTAGGATTTTCCCAGTCTATTATTATATTTTCTGAAAAATGAGATAGATTTGTTGCCTCATTGCCCATTCTAATTATTTCCATTTCTTTTTCTTTTCTTATTGTTAGGAGTTTCAATAAAATATTGAATAATATTTTTGCATCTTTTGATATAATCATGATTTTTGTTACTTTTGTTATTGATGTAATCAATTATGTTAATTTTCTTTATGTTAAATTATCCCCATACTCCTGGTATAAATAATGCTCAGTCACAATATATAATTTTTGTAATATATTGCTGTAGTCTCCTAGCTAGTATTTTATTTAGGGTATTTACATCCATATTCATTAATAGAATTGCTCTATCATTTTCCTTCTCTTTGTTTTTCCTGGTTTAGGCATTATTACCATCATTTGTCTCATAAAAGGAATTTAGTGGGACTCTTTTTTTGTCTATTATTTAAAATGATTTATTTAATATTGCAATTAGTTGATCTTTAAATGTTTGGTAGAATTCCCTTGTAAATTGATCTGATCCTGATGCTTTTTTCTTATGAAGATCATTATTATCATTTATTATCTATTCAACTTCTTTTTTCTCAAATAGATGTATTTTGATAGTTTATTTTCTCTTCTGTTTGTTTAGGGAGTTTATCTTTTTGCAATTCTGCTTCCATTTCAGTTAAATTGTTAAATTTATTGGCATATAACTGTGCAAAATAAGCTCCCTATAATTTTTTTTTCATTTCATCTTCATTTGTGGTATATTCACCTTTTCGTTTTTAATACTAGTGATTTGGTTTTTTCTCATTACATTTATATTTACCAATGGTTTATATGTTTTATTGTTTTTTTCATAAAACCAACTCTGAGTTTTATTTATTAGTTCAATGGTTTTCTTATACTCAATTTTATTAATCTGAAATTCAATTTTTAGGTTTCTAATTTGGTTTTTAATTGGGGATTTTAAATTTGTTCATTTTCTCATTATTTTTAACTGCATGCCCAATTCGTTGGACTATTTTTTCTCTATTTTATTGATATAAGCATTTAGTGTCCTATTAGTTTTTGTGTTTCCTTAGTCCGTTTTTGAATATAATTTTTATTGTATTGTGAACTGAAAACAATGCAATTAGTACTTTTGCTTTTCTGCATTTAAATATAAAGTTTTCAATATACTTATATGTGGTCAGTTTTTGCAAAGGTGCCATGAACTGTTGAGAAAAATGTGTATTCGTTTTTATTTCCATTCAATTCTCTTCGGATATTTATCATATCTAACTTATTTAAAATTCTATTCAACTCCTTAACTCCTTAACTTTTTCTTTCTTTCCTTCTTTCCTTCCTTCTTTCTTTCTTTCCTTCTTTCCTTCCTTCTTTCTTTCTTTCTTTCTTCCTTCCTTCCTGTCTTTCTTTCCATCTTTCTTTCCTTCTTTCTTCCTGTCTTTCTTCCTTCCTCCTTCCTTCCTCCCTCCCTTCCTTCCTTCCTTCCTTCCTTCCTGTCTTCCTTCCTTCCCTCCTTCCCTACTTCCTTCCTTCCCTCCCTCCTTCCTTCCTTCCTTCCTTCCTTCCTTCCTTCCTGTCTTCCTTCCTTCCCTCCTTCC
>CM053599.1:120835929-120861855 GCA_028646575.1 Pseudocheirus occidentalis
TTAATTTATTTTCTTTAAAATAAATTAATTTAGTTATTTTCTTGTTTACATCATTCATTTCCATGAGATTTTGAGTTACAAATTTTCTCCCTATCTTTCCTCTACCCAGCACCTCAAAACGGCCATCCCACTGTATAACCCTCACACCAATCTGCTCTCTCCTATGTACTCACCCTCACCCCTCTGACTTTCTGGTAGGGCAATATGGATCTCCCTACCACAGTGCCTGCATATCTTAATTCCCAATTGGATTTAGATAATAATACTAATAATAAAATACAATAAACATTATATTATATATTATATATACATATATATTTTTAACGTTTGATTATTGAGCTTTAAAGTCTAGATTCTTTCCCTTCCTCCCTCATCACCCACCCCCCACTGGAAGGACAAGCAATTAAATACAGGCTGTACATGTGTAATTACACAGAACATCTCCACAATGGACATATTGTGAGAGACTGATTATATGTCCCTCCTTCCTACCCTGTCCCCCCTTGTTCTATTCTCTACCCTGTCCTTGTCCCTTTACAGAAGTGAGGAAAATGCATTTCATGGAATCATAGATCATAGGATCATAGATCAAGAAATGGAATGGATTTTAGTGGCCATCTAACCCCAAACCCTCATTTTACAGATGAAGAGACTGAACTTCAGAGAGGTGGGGATTAGGACATATGTCCTCCAGTGTTCTTTCTGCTGCACCAACTTCCTCTGTTGTGACCCTCATTCTCCTTTGCAACCATAGCTACCTAAGACCCCAAAATAAAGTTCCTTCCACCTAAGTTCCCAGAATTATTAAAACGTTCACCAACAGAATTGGCTTTATCAAGGGAAATGGGATTAAGGAAGCCGCATGGTCATTTGTTTTTTGTTACTGTATCCAAAGGACCAGCTGAAACCTGTCATATATCTTGTCACATCCATCAGAATGTGAGGTTCTTGAGAGTGGGTACAATGTTTTTCTATTTGTATCTTCAGGGCTTAGTACAGTATTTTGTGCATATTAAGTTCTTTTTAATTAATTAATTAATTCATTCATTCACTCATTCATATTTTTCTCTGGAACTAGTATTGTTTGTTGCAATTAATATAAATTTCTTTCAGTGTTGTTTTTGTCTATATTAGTGTAATCATTGTGTATACTCTTTTTCTGATTCTTATGCTTTTTTCTATGCCATTTAATATGTTTATGACACTGTTCCCATATTTCTCTGAATAATAGATATTTATAATTTTTATGACTCAATACTTCTCCATTGTAATCATTAACTGATAGTTGCCCATTTTGTTTCTATTTGTTTTTGTATCACAGTCCTGCTATAAATATTTTGGTATATATGAGACCCTTTATTCTGTCTTTAGCCTTCTTAGAGCAATAATGCTAGGTCCCAGAGGGAGAATAATTTAGTGACTTTTCATGCATAATTCCAGGTAGATTTCCCAAATATTTGAACTAAATCTTAGCTCCACCAGGAGTATACCCATGGCTTCTTCAACATGAACATTTTGTCATTTATCTTCTGTGCTACTTTTAACACTATAAAGTGTTTTGTTTTAATTTTCAGTGAAATAACTTAAAAAATTAAACAGTTTTCTTTAGAATGAAATCCAAGTTTAACAAGACTACACAAGGATACACGTGCTGGAAAAATTGTAGTTTAGGAATTGTGTATTTTCAAGAAAATAGCTTTTGAAATTTGAATTTTGCTCTTCTCTTGTCAATGTGTTTGTTTTACAATTGCCTTTTCTTTTCTATGACCCTTTCTAGTCCTTTTCTTTACTGGCACTTTACTTCTTTTTTGAATTTCATTTATTTTTAAGAGTTTTAGCTCAATAAAGACTCATAACTGAGGAAGGAAGAAGGGCTTTTTTGAAGGCTAATGTAACATATGAAACAAATGCCTTTGTATACAATGAGTGAACATGATAAGGACTTTAGAAATTGGGAAATATTTGAACAGCATGAACTTCACAGAAACCTCTGCTTTATTGGTTCCATGATTTCACTTATGGCCATACTTTTTTATCCAGATGGAATCCATCAATACTAATGCTTTTAATAAAGAAGTGGTTAAAAAGAAAACTCAAATCCATGAATTAAGTATGTTGTATGTCCCTCTGTTCTTAAAAAAACCTCTATAGTAGAAAAATAAATCATCTAAGTATTCAATTTTTTTCTCTCATATCAGGATAACTCTGATTTTTTTAAATCTACCTTTAAACGTTTGGTGTCTCTTTTTATTGATTGTCTTAAGTTGTCTTTTAATTATTATAATTTCTCTTTACTGAGTTAGTTTTAGCTTCTCCTTTTATTCTCTTTTTCTTCCTTTAAAATTCCCTCCAACTAAATTTACCCTTTTCTTAAATATTCCTTTCTAGTCTCCTTTCCTCCTATTGAATTTGTTCTTTGATTTAATTTCCCATTTTTCTTTCTCTCAGTGATTGTGATTTTCTTCTGAGAGTGAAGCCAGTTTGTATTGTTGTTTCCTTTACATTGTGTATCAATTAAAAAAGGAGACAATTACTGAATTATTTCAAGCACATGCTATGACAGGATAAGAATAAAATGAATAGCATCACTATACAATTTGGGTGGTCCCAATATTATAAGAGATATATGCAATCATTTTTAATGGAATTAAACTTTTTTTTCCCTTTTTTACCCAATTTGTTCACTTTTCAGAGATCTCTAAGGATTTATTCTCAGGGAGGACTACTACTCCTTTCATGTTTCTTCCTAGCCTCCTTTCTCTGCCTATGTCTTGGTCTCAGTCTGTGTCTCTGTCTATTCTCCATTTCTCTCTGTCTCTATGTTTTTCTCTCTGTCTGTTCTGTTTCTCTTTTCCTCTGTCTTCCTCTATTTCTGTGTGTCTCTGCTTCTCTCTCTGTCTCTTTGTCTCTCCCTGTCTGCCCCCTTCTCTTTCTCCTTTCCACCCTGTTCCATCTTCCTGCTTTTCTTCATCCATCTCCCACTTTCCCTCTGCTCTCTTTTCTTGTCTTTCCTAATGCCTTCTCTTGCACAGATATCAATTTTCAAATAAATTACTGCTAACTCTTAGTTCATTGGGAATGTGGTTATATTAAAAAGGAAATTGGCCTTGTTTATTGCTTCACTTTCTTTTACAGCACTGCCTGGATTGCTATGCTTGTGCAAATGAGATACTGGCAGCAACAGAGATTAGAGAGAATGAAGCAGGTCTCATTTTTCTCTTTGGCTCTGGCTCTGACCAGCCACCTCCATCCTGATGGCCTCTGTTCCTGCTCTTTCAGCCTTGTGCCTCTCCTGTGCAGAAAATTGGGGCAAAGTCTGAGGAGGTCTACCAGGAGGACAACTGTCCACCAGGGACCAAGCCGAGATCTGTAAACCAATTTTCACTTGTGACCAATGCCAGGATTCAACCCATCTGTCTCCTGTGGTGAAACACTGGAGTGGCTCATTAACCCACTGTGCCACTTAGCAGCTTCCCTTCACTTGCTGCTTTGTGAATTAACGTCCCTGCTGCCACCTTGCCAGACCCCTGTTTTATTTCTGCTCAGAGAGCAGCTGACTGAATAGTGGTTTTCTGTAGTTTGCTATCAGGGCTCACACAGGACTTTAAAATTTCACCTGAAATCCACTGCAGTTTCCCATCCAGTTGTATCTTATCATCATCCTTATTGTTGCGAAGTTGCAAGATGAAGGACCAGCATAGTGTTGTCAGCCTGATCTCTCAGAATTTTAATATGTCTGTGGCTAGTAATTAATGGCTTTAACTCTGTAGGTGGGATTCCAGGGAAGAACCTCAAATGAATTTTTCTCAAAAACCTCTCAGAGCTCACTTACTCTTTGAGATTTATAAACTGGATGACTATCCCCTATGATCAGCCCCCTTGCCTTCTCATTTAAATGTTCTGCCATACAATGTGATTTGGATCAAAAGCTCAGTGCTTAAAAAAAATACCCACACTCAAAAAAAAAACTGCTTCAGGGTGAAGAGTTTGGATCCAAATCAAAACGTTTCTGTACTCTAGCCATTAGTACACCCAGCTAACTGCTGGGAAAGACCGATATTCAAAAGATAGAGGGGGGAAAGCACCTGCTTTCTCACGCTGGTTTATTTTGTCTTGATAAAAATGCAAGGCAGCATATGCAGAAATGGTGCGGAAACACCATTCACATGGTAATTCCTTTGTATCTGAATAATTTCTTTTCAGGTGCTGAACTGAATACCAGACTATGGGAGGATTTGAGCATCCCCCTTGTCTTAAGTGGCTCCATGGCCATGTTTTAGCATCTGGCTTGTTTCTTAGATCAAAGCAGTCCACTTTGTCTGGCTCTACACAAGTGAAAGGTGGATTTGTTGGTTCACAGCCAAAGCACATCTATCTGAATAAGCCCTGTTTGGATAATTTGACCCCAGAAGAAGCTTTGGCAAAACCTTACTTTATTTTTTGATCACAGGAAATGACATGGTAAGAATTTTCTAACATGATGTGTCTCATGACCTCTAAAAGATACGTTGTGGTCAGTTCTCTAAATTACCCGTGCCAATCCCCTGGTCAAATCCTTCATTTCAATGACATTAATATAAGGGAATAATTCTGAGATAATATTTTTAGTCACAACGATGACAGCCTATGAAAACTTTGGAAGCTTGCCCCACTGGCAAAATCTGAATTCCCTAGCTAAAACAGTCATTTCCCCTACCATCCTCCAAAAAATCAGTTTAATTCAATTCACACAAACAGGTATTAAACACCTCTGCATCTGGCAGTTTTCTAGGTTATTTGTCATGCAAAAACAAAAGCAAAATGGCCCCTGTCCTAAAGAAACTTATATTGTACTTGAATTATGTCAAGAAGATATTACCTGTACATTTACACACACCCCCAATAAATATTTGTATCCTATTCACTGACAAAAAGTCATAAGATTATTAGATGGAAAAATAAAGTCAAAATGAGAACTCAAAGGATATTTAGTTGAGAATTCATGAGAAAAGTGAGACCTAGAAAAATTATATGATTCATCAAAGATCACATAGCTTGAAAGTGACAGGCAGGATTTGAACTCATGTTTTCAGACTCCAAAGCCATTTTATTTTTAAACTCATATATACTTTAGGATTATATACTTTAGTCTCCAAATTTGAATCCTTTTCCCCCCTAATTCTCTCTGTTGAATATAATTTTAGGGGAACCTTTTGATAAGTAATGGTTATGTTTAATATTTCTACTTTATAGCATTTGTTTGTATGTTTTTATTGCATTTAAAACTAAGAATATGTATAATCTTTTTATTCTTGTTCATTAATCACAGGACATCTAACTTCTCTAAAATTTCATTCAGATTCTTAACTTCTTTTCCTATATGTTCTTTGATGCTCTCACATTTGACATTATTTCATTATCTTTGGTGCCTTTTAGAATAATAATTTTCCTGCACATCGCTTCTAATTTTTATTTTTTTTCTTTCTTTCTTTTTCCTTTTTGGAGGGGAGAAGGTGGGGCAATTGGGATTAAGTGACTTGCCCAAGGCCACACAGCTAGTAAATGTTAAGTGTTGAGACTGGATTTGGACTCGGGTCCTCCTGACTCCAGGGCTGATATTCTATTTACTATACCACCTAGCTGCCCCAGCATCCTTATTTTTACTGTTATCATCTCTAATATCCAATTTGCTACCCATATATCTATATTTATATTTATATCTATATCTATATGTATGTGTGTATATATATATGTTTGCATATATATAAAACATATATATACTATATATATATACAATATACAACATGTATACAATATATATACAACAAATCCACTTTTCACTTGTGTAGAGCCAGACAAAGTGGACTTCTTTGATCTAAGAAACAAATACATATTTGTGTGTGTGTATATATATATATATATATATTTGTATCTGCCTGTGACAATTAGAGTGGGATTTTGCCTGGTTCTTCTTCAGCTTCCACAAAGTTCTCAACATAGAACTGAGATAAGTAAATACCACTGTGGTGGAAGCACAATGGACAATTAACTACTTGAGAAATAGGATTGTAGAACAGGGAAGTAGAGAGTCCAGAGAAATGTAGCCCCAAATCACTATCACCTTATTTCAACAGTTTAAAAAGAGATGCCCCGTGGACAGAGAAGGTACCTGATTTGTGGGATGAGAATAATTACAGTTTCTGGGGGAGTAGTGAGAGAGGCTTGCATTTCTCTTCTCACCTGGCAAGACCCTCATTATTCTGATAGGCTGCTGCTATCGGTACTTAGGATGACATTCTATGAGGAACAAAGAGGGAGTCATGAAAATTTGGACTGATTGTTATTGCAACTGACTTTCCATCCCTTATCTTCAATGACAATATCACTGTATAATTCTCAGTAAAGGTATACTTAGCATTTATGATAATATGGGAGTGTCATTTTATCCAGATCCAGAATTTGAGACCCATCAGGGCAAATTTTGTTTGTAGTCCATCATTTTAGGTGTATGAAAATTTATGTTTTAAGTGTGTTTCTTGTCAACCTGACACTGTGTTTTGCTTTCTATTCCATTCTGCTATCCCTTGGCATTTTAGGTTTGAGTTTGTATGCTTCAGATTCATGATTGTGGTTGTTAATTTTGTTTTTCTTTCCATTCTATTTTACCTCTCCCCCCCATCTTTATAAGGAAAAAGAAGATAGAGGAAATAAAAAAGAATGAGATCATCAATAGCATTTTAAAACTGAGTTGGTCTCATTCCATTCCCTCTGCTCCTCCTGTCCTTGGTTCAGATACATGAACTAATTTTTGTAGGCTCTGCCATTTAAGATTTTCTTTTTTTGTTTTAGATTTAATTTGCTTCTTATTATTCATCTCTTTTTTTGTATTTTTGGATTATATGGCTATGCTCTAGTTTTGTTCCTTTTGCATGTGGTCTTGATGTCATTTCCTTTGGTGTATCACAGTTTGGGATCAGGTAGTTGGTTCTTGGTCTCTGTTATCTTCTACCATACCTCATGTGGGAATGGAAACTGAGCTCAAACTCTGCCATGTACATTAATCCCTGACTTCTTCCTCTGCCTCTTGTTGACCCAATGACTTTGGGCTTGATGTTACCATCTCCTCCTTGCATCATTACCTATCAGGAATTTTCTTGTCTTCTGCTATGGCCCTATTGGAACCTACTAGATATCAAAGAATAGACTAACTTCAGGATTCCTGGAAGACCCTAAGGTGCCTCTGCTTCATATCTATCTCTTTAATTCCCTGTAGTGACCACCAAATATTGCAGATAGTTTTGTTTTATATCACTTTGGAGACTGCCTAACATAGCTCCCCCCACCCATCTCTCTGAGCAGTTCCTCATCGAAAGCTAGTTTTTATTTATTTTTCTGAGAGACAGAGAGAGGGAGAGAGAGAGAGAGAGAGAGAGAGAGAGAGAGAGAGAGAGAGAGAGAGAGAGAGGGAAAGGGAGAGGTTGAGGGGAGAGAGAGTGAGGGACAGGGACAGGGACAGGGAAAGGGAGAGAGAGAGAGAGAGTGTGTGTTTCTGACAGATTTTAAATAAGACTGGCTTCAGGCCTCTTGGAAGGCACTGATGCATATGTATACTGCCTGGGCCCTTCTGCCCCCTGTCTTCCTCCTGTCCAGTGATCAAGGAAAAGTTAACATTGCCACCTATTGCATTACTAGCGGGCCCAGACCAAGATCCCACTGGCTTCGAGACCTTTCTTTCCTGAGATCACACTAACTTTAGGAACCCCTGGTGGGTCCTGACTATAATGCCCAGAGTTCTTTCTATCTTCCTATGGAATTCTGGATAGAATGGAGGCTCTTCCCAGTGGAGGAGTTTCTTTCTTATTTAATTACTTCACTTGTCACACTTTTCATCTTTGCTGGGGAATTTCTTAGAGGACATGGGCTCAGCTGAAAACTTTTGTGCTGCCATCTTTTTTAGAAGTCACTCCAAGGCCATTTTGCCATTTTTATGAGCCTATTTTGGTCATGTGTCAGGTACATCAAGATTAGCCATGGTTCTGAAATATAGGCAAAAAGAAAATCAATGATGGAGTGGGTATGGTACCCAGATGATAGCATTATCTCCCTACGTATTCCAAAAGGAAATGTTAGTTTTTCTTAGAGTCTCCAAATGTTGTCTATTGAAATCATGTGTTCTGTACTGTTGATATCAAAATGTCCCCAGTTTCAGTGGGTAAAGGCTAGAACAGGAAGTGTACTCATCAGTAAAATAGCCTTTTTAGGCTCCAGATGGGAGACATTATAGCTGCAGTATTAAAGAATCTTAGATCTAGAAGGGATCTTAGAGGTCAAACAGTCCCTGAATTTCAGAGATGAAGGAAACTGATGCCAAAATAGATTAAATGGTGACACATAGTATTTTAGTAGATGTCATGCTGCCCACTGCTTAGAGTGGTTACAAAAAGGAACATTATGTTTGGTGAGTAGCTTCAGTTCTTTAGAATTGCATAGTGTTGCTCAACATGAGAAAAATCTGCAAAGCTCTGGTCATCTCCTGACCCTTAGAAATTGGAAAGGTCTCACCAACTCTTGTGTTGCTAGATTTTCACCCATGACTCTCATCCATCTCCCTTAGATTATATACTCTGACTTTTGGCTAGTATAGTCCCTGGCTTTCTGAGAGTATGACTGCTAATAAAGTCTAGACCACAATAAGGCAATGTGTCTGAAGTACTAATTAACGAATGCCACATATTTGCCATTTAGTTTGAACTCTCTCTGAAGTCCATTAGTTATAAACTAGCCTGGAAACAGACTAGTCCCCATAAATTTGACACCATGACATCTGCACTTTGGAAGTAATTTAAGAAAGCTAGACCAAAATCCTTTGGGAGTTCATCTTTATTAATTGGGTGCCTCAGGGCATCATTTCTGTCACTTTGATATTATGTAGTTTTCACCACAGCTCAGGCAGTAAATGGTAAACTTAGCAGCTATTCAACTATTTTAATCATCTATGTGAACCAAGTTCAAGTTGAATAGAGATTCTCTGCAACTAGTGACTCTCCTAGAAGCTCCTATTTGGTTTTTTTTTTGGACATGATATTGTGCTGAGGTCATCTAATTCAAGAGCACTGGAAAATTTCCTAGAAGAGATATAAAAATAATCAAAAAAGTTGTCTTGACCATGCATTCTGGTATAACCAAGTGGATGAGTACAATCTATTGCCCAGATTACAACATACATTTGGATAGACAGATTTCAAATATTGTCTATCAGTGACAGACAGAAAAACGAACAGTGAATTGTTTCCAGAATTAAGGAGGAGAATGGATTGAATTGCTTTTAGAAAGTTACAAGGTACTTTTAATGACTCCGGACTTCCCCTGGAAACTAAGTTCCATCTTACTAGCATTCTACTGATGCTACTGAATGGCATAGAATGCAACCATCACTGACAAATTGAAAATAATGAAGAGGTGTATAATGGGAATTAATATGTCTCATTTTAGAACAAATAAATAACTTCAAATATAATTCATAAGATACATCAAGTAAATGTATGGGACAGAGAAAAAAATGGTCTGTTTATGAGGCAAAAGAGAGGTAGACAGTGTACTCCATTGGCATCTTTATGATGACAGGAGAAAGCAAGAAGAACTAAATTATGATGGTAGACTCACTGGTTGACCATAGAAGGGGACTTGGACAAAAGTCAAAGAGGATGGATGGGAAGGAATGGATAGGTTGCAATCAGATAAGCAGTCAAATTTTAAAAATCACAGGTCCCTTTGATTATTTTAATATGTGAACGGGCTATTTCTTTAACGGGTCAGAGCATAGGAGTGCTTCCTTTCCAGTGCTTCTGTCTTGAATGGAAAGAATGATATAGGTGCTAAGAGACTAAAAAGAGTGCTTTCAATTTAGGGAATTAAATCCACTGGTTGCATAGAAAGAAAAGTTACAGCAGTTTTGATATTAAGTTTATAGAAGCTCTAATAATAAGATAGGCAGACAGAGACAGAGAGAGATAGGTAGATAGATAGATAGATAGATAGATAGATAGATAGATAGATAGATAGATAGAGACAAACAGATAGATAAACAGATAGATATTGGCAAGGACACATGGCTCTGTGGCAAGAAAAACCAAATTATAGTGAATATTCTGATCATGATCATATGTGAGATTAGGATTAGAAGAGAACTCAAACCA
The DNA here is from genome assembly GCA_028646575.1 of Pseudocheirus occidentalis. Taxonomy (NCBI): domain Eukaryota; kingdom Metazoa; phylum Chordata; class Mammalia; order Diprotodontia; family Pseudocheiridae; genus Pseudocheirus; species Pseudocheirus occidentalis. The sequence goes on from CM053599.1 coordinate 120,846,105, forward strand.
ACTAACCAAGGATTACTTGGGATGGAGGGAGGAGGTGGACTGAGGAAAATGTGACCTAGTAAATTCAGGGGTAATAGCTATAATCTACTTCAGATGTCAGTGTGTAGAGCTAACTCTGAGGTTTGAAAGGAAAAAATGATTATACTTGAGTTTTGGTGCCATAGAATCAGGTGTTTAGATGTTGGAGACAATCTCATCAGCATATTTATATGCTTAGAGGCAGAATCAAATGTATTACTTTATTTTATGTTAACATATAATCATCTTTTAAAATACATCTGCAAGCTTTGCACTTGAGGTTATTTCCTTATTCCCTTCTCTCTTCAATTAAAATGCAATGCTACCAAGTGAGTGATGATGTCTTGATCTGACAAACCCCTTAGCTTGGTACTTAAAGTTCTCCACCTTTTAACTACCCTAGCTTTATAACTTTATTTCATATTACTTCTCAACACAAAGTCTCCGTTCTAATAAACTAGGAACTAACTATTTCTCATACTCAATATTCCATCTGTCACCTCTGTTCATTTGTAAGAATCCTTCTCCATTCCAAAAATGTGCTAGCCTTTCATTTTGGTGTCACAAAAATTCTTATCTTCCTTGAAGGTCATCTCAGCTGTTATTTTTTCTGAAAAACTTTTCTGGATTCACTTCTCTCAGCTATTACTATCCTTCCCCTATTCAATTTTCCTTGTATTCTACATTTTTGCACTAGATCCTGATTTCTGACTGGCCTACCAAAATAAACGGACAAGAGAAAGAATGGCTAGCACCCAGTGACCCACAATTAAAAGAGTGTTTCATTGGTCCTTGTACTGAGTACAGCAAACTTCATGCCTCTAACCGACCAGAGCTTGCCCAAGTAAACCCAATTTCTCTGGTATTTTTGACATCATCTTATCCTTGACACTTTACATCTTCCTAGTTTTGTCCTTTTTTGATTACTCAAAATTGTTATCTAGCACTTGTATATCCTTACATGCAGGTCAATCTCTGATATGATGTGTCTCTCTGTGAGGCCTGTTTTTGACCATTCACAGCTGTGTTCTTCTTATCTCTTCTGACCATCACCTCTATTCTCATGGCTCATGTCTGATTCCTTCTCCACCCCCCACTCCCAACCCCCCCACAGCCAAGAGACAATAGCTGTGAAGAACCACTGAGGAAAATCTCTTACTCCCAACTGCTAACACTGGATGTTTAGTGTCAGGATATGACAATACATTTTAATGGAGCAAGCTTTATGGAAATAAACGTTTAGCAACAATGTGCTATTAACCTTAACAACGCCCCCCCCCCATCCCCGCCTTCACTAATCTGACTAATCCCTGGTTAGTTGGTATAAATCCTCTTCTAATCTAAAGATTAATTTCAGCATATACACAATCAAGATCTCTTGCATGATCTTGGTTGAGAATATTCTACTGAAATCCATCTTTTCTTACCATAGAGACAAATGTCCTTGCCAATACCATCTGTCTGTCTGTCTGTCTGTCTGTCTGGCTGTCTGTCTTACTTTTGGGAGTTCTGTAAACTCTGATGTCAAAACTGCTGTAGTTTGTCTTTTCATGCAGCCAATGGGTTTCATTCCCTTTATTAAAAGGAATTTTTTTTAGCCTTCCTTCCAACTTTTCATGGGAAAGGTCTAATTTCCCTTTCAAACTGACTTGTTCTCTTAGATTTTGCTTCCACATATATGACAAGAGCTACAACAAAGTGGGTTGGAGCTGAAGTTGGGAAGGATGGTGGGAGGCCATGGAATTAATGGCAAAGTGACACCTCTGGTCTACAAGAAAGATGGTGATTTATTGTCCCTTCAAAACAAAGGATGATTTCTTAAATGCTTCACTAATTTGCTCCCCTCATTTTTGATTAATACTATAGCTGCATCTTGTGAGAATCAAATTTAAAATTTCATCATCTTTTTAGTACATTTACTATCTTTGTATTAAAAGGTTTTTTTTACTTTATATCAGAAACAGTTACTTAAAAGTGTCAACACCTCTTCCAGAATGAATAATTTGAAAAAAAAACATTTAAATAGAAAGTTAGATCTTTTCAACAATGATAGCACAGGTAATAAGTCATCCCTTTAGTGTTTTTGATCTACTAATTTTAGCATTTAAAAAAATCAGAGGCTATCTTATGAAACATTTTAAACCCTAATTAAAGTGAGATTTAAGCTAAGCCAAAGTAAAGTAATACCATGTGTGTGCTAGTGAGGAGGGAAGGTATAGAAACGTCAATTTCCCATTTTGTTAATAAACAACAATAATAGTGTTTACATAGCATGTTGTGATTTACAAAGTACTTTACATACATTAATCTCTCATTTGATCCCCACATCAACCCAATAAAGCAGGTGATACTCTTATCTCTTTTATGTATGAAGAAACTAAGTTCTATTGTTTATTCTGGGTCATATAGTTGGTTAAAAGTTTGAGAAAGGATTTTATACTCAAGTCTTCTCAAGGCAAGATTTGAACTCATCTTCTTGATTACAAAACCCGGTGATCTACCCACTTTGTTATCTACTTGGTAATAGTAATAAATGTAAAATAATTAAGATCAGTAGAAACTGTGGTTCTCAGGTATATAGATAAAATTGGGGATTTCAAGATCTTACTACAACACAAGAGGTTTCTCTTAAATGCAAATAATGGAGAGTGTGCTGTCTACCTTCAAGTCCTTAATAATCAGTCTGAGACCTTTCCAACTTTGTGGAAACATACATGAGATGGAGCAAACAATGGGAGAGAGTTGACATCATGCATCTTTCTATTCTAGTAACCAGCTCAAATTACTTTACTGTAACCCATTCAATTACAAGGCCCAATTAAAAACGTCCTTTGTGGTTTTTTTGTTTTGTTTTGTTTTTGTTTAAAAAAAAGTTATCAAAAAACTCACATATTCAGTTGTGGCCTGCTCATCTTTGAAGAGAAGATGGAAAAAGGGTTCATCCATTCTAGGGATCTGATAGCCTCTAGGATTCTACAATTAGGAGAACCAAATAATCAGAAAGTGGAAATGATAAAATTCATCATTTATTTTTGGTGTTGAATATAAGTTATATGTGTTGTTTTCTAGCAGACTTACTTTGCTAGCTAGGCATTTATTGTATGTAGATTTACAATAGTTTTACATTCACGGAACACACTGATTGAGCTTTCTGGGGGTGGGAGGACAGGAGTGAACTAAATAGTTGAAGAAGTTTATATCAGGATTTATCTTCTGATACCTACTAGCAATATATCCTCAGGAAAGTGCTAAATCCGGGCTTTAGTAGTATCTTCATCTGTAATAATGAAGAAGTTTAACTAGGTATTCTTTAGGTTCCTTCCCATTTACAAGTCTGGGTTCCTCTTGTCTTATGATATAGTTTTTTATTACTTTTCCCTGATAAGGAAATATCTTTGGTCACCTTATTACCTCTTTTCATTGTGACAAAATACCACAATTCAACCAGTCAACCAAAATTAATCTCTCTCTCTCTCTCTCTCTCTCTCTCTCTCTCTCTCTCTCTCCCCTCCTTCTCTCTCTCCCTCACTCTCTTTCTCTCTGTCTCTCTCTCTTTCTCCTCCTAAAACTCTACTCATCATCCCTGCCATTTTCTAGACCAAAGCTTCTTTTCCTGTTCATCCATTCCCTAATACTTAATTGTATTGTACAAATAGAATGTAAACTCTTTGAAGGCAGGTACTGTCTTACTTTTCTCTCTTGTATCCACAGCAACTATCACTGTGGTGAGCATAGAGCAAGAACCTGATGCATGATTGTTGATTGATACAGATTACTGAGAAATGATAGACTTTGGAGATTGGTCTCATGATCCCTCTGAACACAAGTGATTTTGGCGCTGATCCAAAAAAAAGATAAAGTCAGAAAGAATAACTCAACAGGCATCTTGACTATCAGTAATGATGATTTTTCTAGTTAATCCCTAATGTATTTTTTCCCACAGAATACTCAGTGTGGTTTTAAAGGATTAAATTGGTGGAAGTTCAATTAATTATTTCATAAAATTATCTCACCATTAAATAGCATCCTCTTCCTTAGTTCTGTACTATTCCATACCATGTGGGATGGAGAGAAGGAACAAACATTTATTAAATGCTTACTATGTTACAGATACTATGTTAACACTTTACAAATACTACCTCATTTGATCAACCCTGGGAAGTAAGTGGTATTAATATCCCCATTTCAAAGCTGAGGAAACTGAGGCACACTGAGTTTAAGTGACTTGCCTAGGATCAAACAGCCAATAAGTATCCAAGGTCAGATTTGAACCGAGGTCTTCCTGACTCTGTCCTCTGTACCACCTAGATGCCTCATCTACCTTCTCATATCATGCTAGTGTCCTATTTATCCATTATCGCACACAAAATCACAGAATCAGAATCTGAGTATCGGAGGAGACCACAGTGACCATTTTTGTCTAGTTCACAAAAAAAAGGACAAAAACTTCTTTAGAACATATTTTGGGGCTTCAGCTAGGACATTATTTAGTGAAAGAGCCAGAAGTATTTGTTATTTTGGATGAAGGCATACAGTTGACTTTTCTAATATAGACAAGTATCAATAATGTTTCTAATTTGACACAATTATTATGACAAAAATTACAGTTTGGGCTTCCTTGGGAAGATATTTTTTTCCCATTCTCCTGCCAGAATCTTGGCCAAAGCTTTTCTCTATGTCTTTGGGCTATTTGTCACATGAGCCTTAAGCGGAATAACCATACTTGGTCACATGGAATCAATCTTACATATTTTTGTCCAATTTGATTGGGTACCATGGCATTTAGCAATGACCAAGCTAACCTAAGTGAGTTATAGATGAGGATATGGTTTAGTAACCATTGAAGTATTGTGGCAACGATAGTATTCTGCCTTTGGCTCTCTATTCCTTTGTACTTGGAGCAGAGGGCACTAAATTTAAAGATTACAGTCCCCTCTCTGTTATAAATTAGTTTTACATTTTTTAATTTCAATTATTTGGGGGAGTACTGTTTGCTTATCATTTTCTAGTGCTGTCTTGGAAACATACTGTTTTAATATTGGTTAGTTAGACTTCCTAAAGTACAATTGGGTAGGAGAAAAAAATAAAAGCATAACAAATAGGTCTTATAAAAGTTTTAAATTCCACTATAGTTAATCAGTTTGAACAAGACATTTAGGCTGTAAATAGCATTTAAAAGTAAACAGAGCTTTACACAAAGTGACAGCTAGTATTACATTTTCTGCTTCTGAGTGTGAGAAAATTAATGTACCAAAAAAGTGACTACTATCTAAAGGCGTCTTGCTCCAGACGCTTTTAACAACTGAGATTTGCAGTGGGTAGACCACTGAAGTGTCTCGTCATTAAATTATGCACTGTACATTAGAAACATATGGACCCTTGGAAGACTCGCATGACAACATGGTTTTGCAATTCCCCAATTAAGACATTGCTAGAACTGGAAACAGAACTGAATGAACAGGTTTCTGAGGTTACCTTGGTGATGGAAGGGAACCAATGGGACAGATTTTCATTCATTTGAAAAGGTAAATCATTTGTCATTTACTTTGTTCCTTTCTTTGAACTATGGAGCCAACAAAATTTGAGAAATATACACAAAATGTTCATCTTACAAATCGTTCAGGTTCAGACTTATAGTGACGTGTATTGCAAACCCCACACAATCACAATCAGAAACAGAACTGGAAGTATCCATTCTTGAACACAGGATAGTGAGTATCACTAGATATGCCTAAGGCAAAGGCTAATTCTGTTGATGGTAGAGGGAGGACATGGTTCTGTGGGCAGGGAGAAACTCTGACCAACATGTGGTTGCTTCTGGAAATATTGTAGGAAGAAAGAGCAAGATGCACCAGGCTAGACTAGGGTGTTAGGCTAATTATTCTTTCTAACTAGGCACTAGGCTCAGTTGTTTTCACCCACTTAATGATTATAAATGCTGTCAGTGGTCTTTAGATTTCTATGCCCTGAAGCAAAGCCCCAACTGCCATTCCATGTCTTAGTTATGATTCTGTCAAAAAACATGAGAGAAAGAGGGGGGGCAATAAAGACATAACTATTTTTTTCCCACTTGATGAAAAAGTCTCATGAAATCCTGTGGAATTTTGTATCAGAACCTTTAACCTAAACACCTTATGGAAAGAGGAACATCCATGTTTATGCAGAAAAAAACCTAAGTGGGCAAAAAAAAAAAGGAGACTAGAGTGAATGAATGAAAGAAAAAGCATTTATAAAGCATTTATTATTAACTGTATGTGCCAAGCATGATGGTAAGCACAGGGGATACAAATACAAAAAGTTCCTGCCGTTGAGGAGATTATGCTCTAATATAGAGAGCATAGGAAAATGTTGAAAGTTTTGGCATATGGAATATGTGTGCTAATTAAGTTTGCAGTTGGGGCGGCTAGGTGGCGCAGTGAGTAGAGCACTGACCCTGGAGTCAGGAGTACCTGAGTTCAAATCCGGCCTCAGACACTTAACACAAAAACTAGCCGTGTGACCTTGGGCAAGTCACTTAACCCCAACTGCCCTCCAAAAAGCAAAAAAAAAAAAAAAGTTTGCAGTCACTCAGTCACCAATGAAGATTGATAAGCCCCAGGGTAGAAGTTCCAAAGTTGAGTATTTTAAGTTTCATACTAACAGGACATGGATTTTGATGATCTAATGACAAAGTTGCTGGTATAGTTGAGGAGAAGTAAGACATATATGACAAGGCAGGTTGCAAGATGATAGATATCTGGATCTCTGAATGGGATCAGAGATTTTAAGCTGGAAAGGACCTTAATGATCATTTATCCTAAAATAGTTTTATAGGTGAAAATAACTGAGGTCCAAGCAGGTTAAATGCATTGTTCAAGTTCATACAGCTAGTAAATGGTGGAGCAGGCTTTTGAATCTTGGTATGCTATATGCAGATTCAGCATTCAGCTAAAAATTCTGCTTCCAAAAATGAGCTGTACAATATTTCATTGATATCATTATTACATTATGATAATTGAATTTTTTATAACAGAAATGAATGCTGCTTCTCTCTATATGTAGCCAAATAGCTAAAAGTGACAATTCTAGACTGCTGTTGAGAGATTTTGTCTCAGTAGTGTCTATACATGTCGTGCCAAGTATATTCAGGAACATCTGGCTAATTGACTGCATTGTTCATATCTTCATCTGGATAGTGACTGCCATGTAGCCACAGCCAGATACAGTCATAGAGAGCTTCAGTGACCATCTAAGTGACACAATATGATTCAACAGGGCAACTCAGAAATGAGTCTTCAAAGGCCTGGTTTTCAATAATTACGTGCCTCTTTCATAAAGAAAGCAACCTAAGTGAGATTCCGCTGCTATTTTCTGCTATTTTAGCAGAAACTTGTCTCAAAGGAATGAAAAATAAGGGAAGGGTTTTAAACTGTTGACATTTAAATCCCTTATTTTGTTCCATCTGATATATTTTTTTCCATGGAAACCATATTGGGAAGGAAGGTTGTTGGAAGCCAATAGTTTAGAGTAAGAGAACTCTTATTTCATGGCTTCTATCCATAGTATTCCCTTTCAGAACATGAAACTTGATAGAATATATATACATACATACATATATATGTACACACACACACACATATATATGTATGCATGTTTATCATTTTCCTGGCCTAGAGCATATTCATTTACTGAATTTTGCTAGGTTTACATCTCTAACCAACTGTATCATTTTGTTGGTGTTGTTGTCATTATTGAGTGGAATCAAATGAATATAGGATTTAGAATAGGAAATAAGTTTGGAGAGCATTTTATAGATTAGAAGACTGAAGACAACAAATGTTAAGTGATTTACTAAAGTCCATACTAGTTATAAATGGCAAAAGCGTGATTCAAACTCCAACCAGAGATTTGGACTCCAAATCCAAAGTATTTTGTTATATATGCTGATTGCTCTCTATATTATTAGGAGTCTAAGTGTGTGTGTGGGAGGTGGGGTGGGGAGGTGTTTTCTTAGCTACATTTACAATATATATTACTCAAATAACCTTGAAGAAAATGTAAAATAAAACACTATCAAAAACTTTCCCTCAAATTATGAAGTTGCATTTTGGGTCTTGGGGAGAGGGAGAAGAATTAGGAAGAAGAGCTGGGCACCATGCCATTTTTCTCTTTCATTTTTTCTTTGGAGGCCTGGTCTAGGGCTGTCATTCTTAAATCTGGAGCAAGAAAAATGGTTTTGTGTGTGTGTGTGTGTGTGTGTGTGTGTGTGAGCTTGTGTGTGTGCATATGTATTTTAACCACAGACCAGATGTTCTTTTGCCCTCCCATCTGTTTATTTTCATAAGATTTTCCTCACTAGGAATTTTCCATTTCAAGAAAAAAATCTTTAAAAAATTGTTTTACACCCAAAATTAGACTTCACAGGATTGGATTCGTGCATATGAACCCCAAACAGAGATAAACAGCCTGTGACATCACTCTTCACTCCAAGACTGATGAAGTTACAAGTGGACCCAGGTGGCTTTTTGTAGCTATCTCCTGATGGAGAAGTTGGCTTGGGTAAAGGAGAGAAAAAGAGAAAAGTTTTTTGTCATTCAGTCCTCACCTCCTAACATCCTTTTTGAAAGCATTTTAAGATCTAGACTGGCCAAAGATAGTAGATTCAGGTTAGTTCTCTGCTAATCTGACTGTTGGAATAGTAACAAATAAAATAATTCATCCATTCAGTTCACAGTTGCCATAAATTCCTTGGATGACTGCAATTTCATTAGTCAAAAATACTGTTATTCATGTCTTGGGGTTTTCTGGGGGTGGGAGAAGGCAATTGTAACATTATGAAAGACAGATACGTTTGCATCTCAACCATTTGTTTTATGTGAATTGAGGAAGGCTGACATGGTCATATTTTGGGTTCATCTGTCTTCTTGAATTATTTTATAAAAACTTTGGTCATTATAAAACCTCAAATGCATTTTTTCCCAAGAAGCTTCCCCCCTTCCCTCATTTTTCAAGTCTGTTTGTATATAAAGGGAAACTGAATCCATATCCTTCTGATTCATTTACACTTTACTCATCAAAAGAGTTTTGTAAGGGCTCTTGGTCCACAAAAGCCTTTTGAGCCTTTTCATGGAACTCATTTAGGCTACCTTTCTTAGAAACAGGAAATTGTGCTTGGCTAAGGGTAAACAATCTCAAACACCCAAACATCTGAGTCTGCATCAAAACCCCAAACCCATGAGGTTTGAGGAGGTTCTAAAGCTGGTAAAACATGCCCCTACCTTCTGAAACATGGATCCTGGAAGGGACCAACAAGTAGCTTTAGGATGTCAGCCAGGGATTTATTTATGAACAGGGCCCACTCTGTCTTTAAATTGCACCTAATCTAGGAGGTTCTGGCATGATTCCAAGTCTAATTCAAGTTTGATGTAGTCATTGCCTGCCCATGATTAACATTCTGCAGTAAGCCCACCTAGGATGAGCCACTGCATATTTGTGGTCACAGTATGGTAAACTATGGCCAATGCCATGAAAATCATATTATCATAGTTGGACCTTGGCTAACCATGTTGAGCTCTTTCTCTCCCCATAATTACATAATTAGATTCATTTCATTTTAAAGCATATTTTAAAGAGTTTTCTGTATGCTATATTATTAAAGAATCATGCACTCATAAGGCTATTTTTGTAAGCCAAGAAATCCACATGTTAAGCATTATAAAGAAAGGTTTCCATGAGTAGACTTCTGTCAAGCTATGAGCCAAGATCCAGGAACATTATTTCAGACAGCCAGTGATACTTAGGGAGCACAGGGAATACAGTTGCAAAGCAAAAATTACCAATAGAGTTGATGAGAAAAGATATAGGATGTTAGAAAAAAATGTAGTTATTACACTCAATGCCAAGTCTGTCTCCCTGGTGGAATGAAGAATTAGGCTTTGGAGAGAAGATAAAAAAACTGTCTTCTATCCAGGAATTCTATCTGCCATGGTAGAGTGGGGATAGGATGCGGAGGTGGGAGACCTGATTTGTAATAAGTCTATTCCATCTCTACCTACTGTTATGAATACACTAGTCATCTGTCTTCTTTATGTCTCAATTTTGTTTATGATCAGAAGGTAGTGGCTAAGCTCCCAAGCACAAATTCAGAGATTCTCAGCAACATTAGTAAGATTGTCGCTGACTTAGAATATCATAGATCTAGAGGGGACATCTAGGCCATTGAGGCCATTTAGTCCAAACCATTATTTTATTGATGGAAAAAAACTGAATCCTCTTGCTTTGTCACCTTAGGAGGATCACTTGTCTGACTTTGATGAGGGGGAAAATGAAGAAAACATTGAATCCTAGAGCAAATACGAAGTGCTAGACATAGATATATTCACTCAACCACCAACTCCTAGCAGTTAGCATGCCTGATGTGTAAAAAAGAAAATTTCTTCTATTTATTTAAGTTATTATGGGCCTAGTAGGGTATAATTAACCTTACAAAAATATTTCATATAATAGAACAGGAGGAGCTTTGCATAATTTTATAAGATAGACTTTTCATTCTAGAAATGAACAGTTTAGCTGTATATATTGTCAGAATTGAAAAAATCATATCCATCTTTCTATCTCAATCTAGGTTGTTTCAGACTTTCATATTTACTAACAAAATGCTGAAGATACATAGACCCATTATTTATTTCTTCACTCCATTAAGTGGGGAAAAATTCTGTTATAAATCAATGTGATCATTTGGGAGATTTACAAAATTTATTTCTGATTTTGCAACATGTATTTGTGTGGAACTGATGTGAAATTTTAATGTAAAGAAAGATACATTCCTTAACATATCAGGCATTATAGGACAGTGGAAAGATCACTGGCTCTTGCATAAGAGGAGTTAGGTTCATATACTGCCACAGATGATTGTGTCACCTGGGGAAAAATGACTAAACCTTGTAAGGATACAGATATCTTTTTATCTACAAAAAGAAATCACTAAATTAGACCACCCATGAAATCCTTTTAAATTCAAATTCTATAATCTTAATTGAGGAAAATTGAGATTTTAAAAATGTTTTAAATAATTTCATAAATATTCCATCAATTTAAATTTTGAATGCAAATATATATGGGATGCAGGAAGTTCAGTAGCTATGTGACCTAGTTATATTTATTAACCAGACCTAGTTATGAAATGTCAAATCTCTACTTCACTTTTTGAACTGTGTAGAAACAAGTGCTAGAGTTTATGTGATGAATCATAATTAAGATCACAAGATCAGATATTCGGAGTTTGAAGGGACCTGAGAGGTCATCTAGTCTATTCACATAATTTTACAGATCAGAAAATTGAGGGCCTGAGAGATTTAGTTCAAAATGACTAGTTCAAAGTCACACAGTTAAAAAGTAAAAGACCCATGATTCATGTGCAGTTCTTTGGACTCCAACTCAAATGTTTTTCCCACTATATACTATTGAGTCCATGGAAATTGGGAGACACAGGAATTTGGTAATTGCAAGATGTCTCCAATGGAGTTGGGGTGATAAGGAAGTAGAGGACCATCATGTCCAAAAAAAATGAAGAATTAAATCACCCAACTATAGCCATAATGCATTAATTTTCTTCCTTCTGATATCCTATGTTTATTTTTTTATTGGCCAGAGTTTTAAAGTGATTGGCAACTATGGCCCATACATATGAAATTAGCATATGACTCCATCAAGAAAACTTTTTGCAAATGAATTTGATGACTTTCTAAATATAGATATTTTATGAATTCAAAGATTCTCATAGAAGACTACAGTACAGTAAATTGTAGACTGAAAGTTGCAGAATTTAGCCCACAGACCAAGAAGCCAAGGACTATTATTCTACTTCTTCAGCATGTTTAAGAGTTCATCCACAAATCATTTCATTTGTCCATAAAATGTGTAGAGAATATCCTATGTAGAGGAACCTTAAAAATAACTAAGTAGAAGTTTTACTTCAGTGACATTATTTCAAAAGGATGTAGGGAATTTGTCCCTCATTTTTTTTATTTTGAAAAACAGCCATATTAACAACTTTCCCATTATATCATACTCATCTAAGAGGCAGCTTGCTATAGTGGGGGAAGAAGATCATCTTTGGACTTAAGAGGACCTGGAATCACTTCACCTTTCAGTAACACTTTAAAACTAAAACTGTGAGTTGTAGATAAATTGCTAACCTGCGTGAGAGGTAGAAGATTCTAACTGATAGCTGCCTACACCAATAACATCTAAAGTCTAGGTCATTCCCCTTCCTCCCCTTCAGATCATAACTATTCAACGAGGTCAATAAAGTTTATTTAGGTAATTTGTTTACTTAATTTAACTAGTTTGCTCCTTTGCAAATGTGCTTTCCATTCTTCTATTTTTGTTTCAATTGAAAGCAAAACTAGAATAATTGCAGATTATGATAATAACATTCTGATGTTTTAAGGTTTCTTATTAATTAAGAAATGGCCAGTATTTCTTAAGAAATTAAGACATTAGTAAAGGGACAGGGACAAAGTAGAGAATAGAACAAGTGGAGGGCAGGATAGGATGGAGGGAAATATAGTCAGTGTTTCACAATATGTCCATTGTGGAGATGTTTTGTGTAATTACACATATACAGCCTGTATTGAATTGCTTGTCTTCCCAGTGGGAGTGGATGATGAGGGAGGAAGGGAAAGAATCTAGAGTTTAAAGTTTTAAAATCAGATGTTTAAAAAAAATATTATTATTTGCATGCAACTGGGAAACAAGATATTCAGGCACTGGGTAGGGAGATCCATCTTCCCCTACCAGAAAGTCAGAGGGGTTGATGGGGGAGAATATAGGAGAGAGCAGATTGGGGGAGGGGATATACAGTGGGATCACTGTTTTGTGGTGGTGGGTAGAGGAAAGACAGGGAGACAATTTTAACTTGAAATCTTGTGGAAATGAAAGAGGTAAACAAAAAATAAACAAAGTTAATAATAAAATAAATAAAAATAAATAAATATTAAGGTAATCACTAAAAGAAAAAAAGAAAAGAAATTAAGACACAGAACCTGAAACAAATCTTTCAAATAAGGGACAAGTAATTTTCATTTAGGCCTTGTCATACAGTTGGGCCCCTCTGTTTTCCACACCTAAAGACTGGTTAATAATTCTGAGAAAAAAGAAGAAAAGCTACTCCTGCACAAGGATAGTATAGATTTATATTTGGCTGATAATTAAGAAAATGGAAGAGCCTAACAGTGTATTTTTTTAACCATTATTAATCTTTTATGATACCAAAGTGGCCATAGGAATGTCAATAAATGATATCAATGAGAGGCAAAGCTGCTGAGTACTTCATGTAGGATTAGGAACCTATTATCCTTAACCAGTGACTTATCTGTAAGACCCTGTTATAAGGGTTTCTCCCCTTATATTGCCCATCCTCTGAAACTCCTTCAGAGCCATTTTCCTGGATGATACTGAAACCAACCCTGTAGCCAACTCAAGGCCTGGCATTGTGTTTGACAGTCATTTTGATTGGCCCTAGCCCAGATACTGTAAAGACAACTGAAGAAAATTAATTGGGTTGTCTATTTCAATAAAAGAGCCAAGGAAGCAAAGCCAACATAAACAGTCTATAATAGTAATAGCCAATTTAAAGGTTCATTAACAAATACCAGTAGTAGCCCTGTAGCTTTCAACCTTTCATCACCCAGATGTTAGACAAGAGGAGCTAAATTCTAAAAGAAGCATAGAGCATGGAACTAAGACATAAGCAGCTAAGAGGTGAGTCAAAAGATATTCTTTTAATGAAACCATCTGATCTGCTAGAAAGTACAAGCTATTAAGGGTGTTTCTGAGTATAATGTTGCCCTCCCCTACCCTGAAATTTAGCTTGCATGGTACATTTTCAATTTCAATCTCTTCTCTCTATCTTGCATTTCTTCCTCCCCTCTTATATGCATATGAATGCATGGATTAAAACAAACAAACAAACTGTGTTTATTAGGTGACCAGACCCTGTACTAAGCCTTTGGGATATGAACATAATAGAGAATAGTCACAGCCCTCAGAGACCTCTAATGGGGAAGACAACACAGACAGAAGATGGCTAGGAAAGAATATTTTGTTATTGAAATTCACAGGGATTTTGGCATTTTGAGTGGAGTGTGTGTGTGTGTGTGTGTGTGTGTGTGTCCATGAAAAGGGAAGACCAGGGAAAGAAGGAGGGGAAAGGGCTATGACACGAATATATGGAGATATAGGTATAAATATAAATATTCATATAGATCTAGGCACTCTTCTTACGACCTTTCCTACAGGAACTTACTCTTTCTTCTATCTCTAGTATTCCTTTCATATCTATATCTACATCTATCTATCTCTATATCATCTATATACCCATATACATATACATGTCACCATGTATATATATACATATATACATATATGTTCATCTACCCATCTATGTGCATATCTACCTATCTTTAATATACATTTTTGTACTGGCATGACAAGCCTACCTGCTAGTTTGTCATATCATAAATCAAAGAGACCTCAAAGGCTTTATAGTCGAATTTCCTAATTGTCTAGGCTTAAGGAAGTTCAGTGGCTTGTCCAAAATCATACAGGTATAGGGATATGAAATGATATTTCTTTATACTAAATATATTCTTATAAATGATATATATTTCTTTGCTCTTCTAGTTGCCAAAAATCTGCTTCTTGATTTGAAAGAAGATATAAAGGGAGAACTCTAAAGTAGACATAAAAATAGTACATCTGTTGTAAATAAGTAAATGGCATGGTGTATATGAAAGACGTTCTGGCAAATTCATTATGAGTCAATAGTGTTACATCATAAGTGGAAAGACTAACTCCTTCTTAGGCTACCTCAGTTAAAAGCACATTGGCCATAAAACAAGTTAGAGTAATCTCATGATGCTTTGCCCTTTGTCATAGCACACCTAAAATCTTACGTTGTATTATGGGCAACACATTTGAGGATGATTATTGGTAAGGTACGTTATATACATCAAGAGGGATTTTAATCTAGAAATTTTAATCCCCCTCTAGGGTAGGGAGGAAGGAGGGAAAGGCACAATTATTGTCTTCAAATGCCTAAAAGTTTGCTTTGTGAAAGAATGACTAGATATACTACCTGGCAGAAGGAAGAAGATACATAAGTGATAGGAAGGTGGATTTGGACAAAGAACGACTTTTAGAAAATAGAGGAGTTAAAAAATAGAATAGGTTGTCTCCCAAATTTGTTGAATTATGTCACTGGAAGTATTCAAGTAGAGTCTAAATGACCATTTATCAGAAAGAATATAGAGGGAATGAATATATTTGATGGATGGATCTTGGGTCATTTCCAACTCCATGGCTTGATGATTCTATGGCAAATAGGAGTTTAGAACTTTTCCTGCACCCCAATTTTTATTTTGGAATATTGGGTACAATCCACCCATGATGCTTCCAAATAATTATATGCCTAGTAAAATGCCTTGAAAGAAAACCCAGAGTAGTGAAAGACCATGGCTTTTGCCTTGCATTAATTAATCAAGTGTGAAAGTGTTAATGAGAAAGCAGTGCCAACTAGAGGAACCACACAGAGAAGAGAATGAGGCTGCCAGGGATTCATAGGGACTCCTTCTTAAAGTCATATAACCCCTGTGAAAAACAAAAACAAACAAAAAATAACAAATCCCCCCTCCCACCAAAAACAACAACAACAAACCCCAAAATAAAACAACAAATAAAAGCAGCAGCAGCA
>CM053599.1:120862355-120881151 GCA_028646575.1 Pseudocheirus occidentalis
TTCTACTTTTCACATACATTCTGTCACAATATTGACCTACAAAGCATTTCAAAGACCTGATACTCTATTTCTTACCTCTGTATCTATGTACAATTGGTCTTCTATGTGTAGAATGTATTCTGTCCTTACCCTTGCCTCACAGAATCCCTAGTTTCCTTCTCAAAGTACAGCTCAAGTATTATCTCCTCCATAAAGACTTGCCTGATTTTGTCATTTTTAAAAAACATTCTCTCTCTTTTGAAATTACTTGGTATATGCTTCTTTTTTCCTTTTATTTGTTTGCTTATCTTTTTAGAGACATATTGTATATATACCCATTAGTTCCTTGAGGGAACTGTTACTTTTTTCCATTTCAGTAGTGTCTGTGTGTGCCTCTGTGTGTGTGTGTGTGTGTGTGTGTGTGTGTGTGTAAGAAAGAGACGAAAGAGAGATATGTCTAGTATATATAGATACTTAATAAATGCTAAATTGAATTACTGAATTAAATTGAATTAGACTTACTTGAATGTAATTGTTCAGGAGATACATTAAAGGGATTATTATTATGTTGCTCACAGTACCTTAGCTATGCTGCTCTTGATGAGCATTTGATCCAACTCTGCCTGGTCTGAAGCTCAGCCGACGGAGGAAAGGACACCTTCTCACAAATTTCCCATTATAGTTTCCATCCCTAAATTGCATGCTTAAAGCTGAATGTACCAGGGGAATGCAAATCTTTGTGACAGAGCTAGAATATCAAAGCTGGGCAGCTGTACACAATTAGAGTAAATGTGGCTGCAGCTTCAATGAAAGATAATGCCCTTGATTTGCCCAACATTGCCCAGCATTCCTGCTTTGCAGGGGGGAGTTTTCCTTTGTTTTAAAGACTTGTTTCTGTAAAATAATGACCTAATCCTAGCAAATGGCCTTAAAATGCATGGTAGCACACAAGGGGCTGTAGAAACTGCTATTTGCTTATTAAGAAAGGGAAAGAATAATTTTTTTTTTTTGGAATCGAAGGAACTTGGTTCAAATCCTAGCTCTGCTATTCAAAGCTAAAACTAATAATTGTGACACCTCAAATCAACTTTTTTTTGCACAAGTTCAGTTCATCAGATATTGAACTAAGGGAGAATCACTGGACTTCAAAACACAAGGTCTCATGGTAAGGGTTTGGGGAAGAAGGAGGGACACTGATATATTGCTTCAGTGTGGAGAGTGTGGGGAGGAAAGAGACCAGGAGTCACTGAGGTTGTTTCTGAAGTGGCCACTGCAGGCAAAGAGAGCCAACCAGGAAGCTCCCCCTGTGGCTTGGCCATTAAGATAAGGAAGCATCAGTTACATTTCAACATTGATTAATTGTTCTTAATAAGTAGGTGATAAACTACAATGTTTCTGTGGTTGAAAAGTGATGGTACTGGTGCCTCTAAATTCCAGTACCCTGAGGAAAAGTCCCATTTGACTTGACCTACCTATAGCTTTGTTTCTACTGAAAGAAAGAAGGAAGGAAAGAAGAAAAGGAAGGAAGGAATGAAGGAAAGAAGGAAGGAAGGAAGGAAGGAAGGAAGGAAGGAAGGAAGGAAGGAAGGAAGGAAGGAAGGAAGGAAGGAAGGAAGGAAGGAAAGAGAAGGGAAGGAGGGAGGGAGGGAAGGAAGAAAGAAGGAAGAAAAAAAAACCTGAATTTGGATTTAAAAAAAAACTTCTGAAGTCCTTTCCAGTTTTAAATCCATGATCCTGCAAACTAATGATCCCAAAACATGGCAATTAAAAAAATAAAACAAAACAGCAAGGGATAGGGGAGGAAATGGATTTCATTTAAAGGCTTACAACATCTGTACCCATAAATAGGAGTAGAGGAGAGAAGCAGTTTTAGCAAGTAGCCAGGGGATGTCTTCCCAATGCCTGATTTCCAAAGATGTCAGGGCCACACTAAGGATTCCCATTCAAATCAAACAGAAGGGCACAGCACGGATGGAATACAAACAGAAGTGGAACAGGGTTAGCGAAGTGTGCAGTTGGTGAGATTGATGCTGATACCCTTCACTGCCAAGTGAAATGCCAATAATGCTTGTATAGCATTTTGTGAGGGCAATGGGAGTATTGATTCCTGAGCAATAATAAAGAATGAAGCCGCTCTCTCAGGTATAAAAATATTGGCAACTGTTACAAAGAATTGACTCATAGGGGCCTGAGTGCTGCCCTATCTTAATACAAATAACTCAGGCTTCAGAAGGATTTCAAGAGCAACCAGGCATGGGTCCTCAGGCACATTCTCTGCTATTAATTTACCTGCAGCTTTCACAAGCCTCCCAGTCTGCCAATTGGGCTGAGAGGGGCCAGAGCAAAGTGGATTGCTGAGGGCTTGTAGAGAGACAATATGAAAAGCCAGTAGGACCATGAAATTTTAACATAAAAAAAATTTCAAATGTTCCAGTCAGTCTTGGCATTTTTCAGAAGATGAAGTCATGTCCATGGCATCTATTTACAACATAGGAACATTGTGTGTGCTTTTAACACATTTACTGAGAAGTGAGATTTCTAAGGATAACATTTTTATGATATAGCTTACAATATTTTTAAAGAAATCAAAATGAAAGCAACGAAACCTAAAAATATACCTGGTAAAAGCATATATTTCTAATATTGAAGGATGTCATGTGTTAGGCATGAGAGTGTCAACAGGATAGGTTAAGTGGAAAGAGCCTGGGGGTAAGGAGACATCGGATCCAGTCTTGGCCTTGCTACTAATTAGGTATATGACCTTGGACCAGTACCTTTGCCTTTCTGGACAGCAATCTCTTGATCTGTAAAAGGAAGGGATTGTACTAGATAAGGCCCCTTCCAACTCTTAGGTGTTTTTTTGTTGTTCGGTTTTGTTTTGAGTGTACCATTCTATTACTAGGATGAAACAGACTAGACAAATTTTCAGGATGATGGGCCCTTGGGCAGTTTCTGAAGGTATATAAGGAAAAGGGGCTTTAAAAATATATAGATATATATCAATTGGGGGATGGCAAAAAAAACTGCAGTACACGAATATTACTGCATTGTAAGAAATGAATGTGATCATACAATAATATTTATAGTAGCTCTTTACGTGGTGGCAAAGAATTGGAAATTGAGGGTATACTCACCTATTGGGGAATAGCTAAACAAGCTGTAGTATATTAATCTAACTGAATACTATTATAAGAAATGATGAGCCGGCAAATTTCAGAAAAACCTGGAAAGACTTACATGAACTGATTCTGAGTGAAATGAGCAGAACCAGGGGAACATTGTACACAGTAAAAGCAACATTGTGTGATGGCCAGCTTTGATAGACTCAGCTCTTCTACACAATACAATGACCTAAGACAACTCCTAAAGACTCATGATAGAAAATGCTGTCCACATCCAGAGAAAGAACTACGGAGTCTGAATGCAGATGGAAGCAAACTCTTTTTACTTTTTTTTGTTTTGTTTTTTCTCTCTCTGTTTTTGTTTTTTGTCTTGACTCTTCTTCACATAATGACTAATGTGGAAATATGTTTAACATGATTATACATGTATAGCTTATATCGGATAGCTTGCTGTCTTGAAGAGTGATGAGAGAAGTGAGGGAGGTAAAAAATCTGGAACTCAAAATCTTACAAAAATGAATGTTGAAGACTATCTTTATATGTAATTAAAATATTATTAAGTGAAATAAATAGAAAAAAGTGAATGTGATATAAAGGCATACATGAATTAATGCAAAGTGAAATACAGTCAAGAAAATAATATACACAGTAACTATAACAACAAAAGTGAAAAGAACTACCACAAAACAATTTAAAATTAATGGGTTTTTTTTCAAAGAACACACTTGGCTCCAGAAAATATATAAGAGAAGACATCTTTTGCAGAGGTGGGGAACCAACATACATAGAATATACAATATATTTCCTGATTTCTTGACCTATTAATTGGTTTTACTTATTAGTTTTCTCTTCCTCTTTTTCTTAAAAATATAATTTTATATTATTTTAAATATAAATGTGCATAAATTATAAAATAAATATTAAATATATTTACAATTATATAAATATATTTCTATAAACAAAATAGAAATGAAAATATAGTTTGGTAACTATATTTCAATATAATTGGCTTCCTTTGTAATCCTATCTATACATATAAGTACATGATTCTGAGAAGGAGTCCACAAGCTTCATCACACTGTTAGAGGGGTCTATGACACACATAAAAAAGGTAAGACACCTTAGTCTAAGTAAAGATTCTATGAATTTATTGATGAGTATCTGTTTCTGTGTGTGTATTTTTCTTTCTGTTTATTAAATTTAGGTGAGGACAGTAGCTCTGAATACAGTTCCCTCTTCTCCTAGCTCCAGAGTACATTCTTATTTTCACTTGTAACAGGACATTTGTTTCCAAGTACAACAGAGGCCTAAGCCATCAAGTGAACAGCACAAATGTTGCTGCTTGTGGTTGGAAAATATTCCATTAAAAATATAACAGATAAGACACAAACATAACAATGAAAGGGGGAAATTTTATTATGATTCCCACAACCTTTATGTCTAATCTTATAATTTTCAATATTATTACTCTAGCACCCTGCCCCTTAAAGACAGCTGGCTATAAGCCACTCTTAATTTTGCTTTGTTGCCAAGCACATCCTTTATTTCCACACCAAAGTGAATGCTTCATCATTCATTGAAGTGGTCCTGGGTTCTTGCCAGTAAGATACACACTCTCATAGTTTTTACTAAGGCTGGAAGGATTGTGAACCCCCACCACCAATGATGGATCTTAGCTCTTCACTGAGTTGGTATAAGATCTTCCAAAATTGTGGTATCTGGATCGACAAAGTCCTTCACAACCTGACCCCTTCTTACCTTTTCAGCCATCTTACAATTTATTCTCTTCCTCATATCCTGTGACATGAGCCTCCTTTCTATTTTTCATAATAGATACTTTAACTTCCTAGCTCCATACCTTCCTACAGCCTGTCTCCTATGCTTGGATTGTTTACCCCACTCTTATCCATCTCCTGGCTTCCTTCACATCTCAGATCAAATCCCATCTTCTACATGAAACATTTCCCTCTGAGGTTACCTCCCATTTATACTTTATGTATCTTGCTTATACATGGTGTCTTCTCCATTAGTATGGGAGCTCCTTAGGGGTAGGAACTGGCTCTTGCCTTTTTTTAAAAACACAATGCCTGACACATAGTAAGCACTCATAATAGACATTTGCTGACTAACTGACTCTCTTTTCTGTGATACTCCAGTGACAGACACATTATCCCTTGGCAACCATTACTCAGGAGTACTAACTCTGAAATCAGAAGACACAGCAATACTACCTCAAATGTGCATTACCTATGTGACCTTAGACAGTCACTTGACCCCCTGGAGCCTCATTTTTCCTTATCTGTAAAATAAGGCAATCAGACTGGAACTCAGTGACCTCTGACATCCTGGCAATCCTTAGAAAGGGATTTAGGTTTAAAGTCAAAAGACCTAGGTTTGAATTCCATGGTAATATATGGGGGACACCCCACAAGAAACTTTCCTGAGTTCAAATCTGGCTTACTATCTGTGTGACCCTGGACTTAATCTGTTTGCCTCAGTTTTCACAGCTATAAAATGAGCTGGAGAAGGAAATGGCAAACCAATCCAGTATCTTTGCCAAGAAAATCCCCAAATAAAGCAATAAAGAATAGGACATGACTGAAATAACTGAAGAACAAAATTAAAATTTCTGAAGAACTTGTTTTTATCCTCACAACATCCCTGGGAGGTGGATGTTATTATTATCCCCATTTTACACATTTTTTAAAAAATAAGTGAAGCAATTAGAGGTTAAGTGAGTTGTCCATGATTATACATCTGGTAAGTGTCTGAGGCTATATTCAAACTCAGAATTTTCAGACTCAAAATCTAATGTTCTGTGCACAATGCCAACTAGCTGTCCTAAGCAGTTTGTTAATTGCCTTGACTTGAAATCACCCTGAAACATCCAACATCCTCCCAACTACTAAAATTTTGTTCTCCTAGGACATTTACCAGCAGTCTGGAAAAATACATACTACCACCACCCCTACCACCTCCCATCCTGCTCTTCCATATCCTAGAAATAATACCTCCTCTCATTCCAAGGTGTTGTACCTGTTGTCTCCAGATCCTTCTCTCCTCCCAAGGTTCAACTAGATTTAGATGAACAGAATAAACTTGTGTAAAAGCAACAGCCACAAGAAAGGACAAAATGAATGCTTTCAGAGGACACTGGTTTGACTTCTACAAACTGATTTAGACCAAAGTGGATGGAATTAAGAGAAAAGGTTATGCAGTAATATTATAGAGAAAAATAATTTTGAAAGACATTATAACTCTGATCAATGAAATGATAAACTATATATTCAAAAGGCATGTAGAAGAAACACAACACTCACCTCCTGCCAGAGAAGTGATGAACTCAAAATGCAATAGAAGAGAAACATACATTTTGGGGGATAGCTAATGGTTTTTTTGTTTTGTCAACCTTTGCATATTTATAATGAGATGTTTTTGTTAATTTGTTTCTGCATTTTCTGTTCTTCTTTCTGTTCATTTGGAGAAAGGGGAGTTGGGAGTACAGATTATAAATTATAAAAATTTTAACTCAAGTCTGAGTCTTTTTTATGTTATATGGGCTACCAATAGAATGCAAGTTTCTGAAAGGCAGAGACTAGGTCAATTTTATCTTTATCTTTCCAAGAGGTTGGTACGGTGCCCCATACATAGTAGTTTCTTATTCAACATTCATTGACTTAAATATTTAATAACTTCTAGAGGGCTTTACTGGCAAAGTTTAAGTTCTGCTTGAGTGGATTATTAGTAATACTTTTTGCACAGGCACTGGTATTGCATGATGACAATTTGGGTCCAAAAATTTGCAGGGAGAAAAGAAAGAGATGGATTGAATTTAGGAAATCATGCAGCACTCTTAGTGATCACAAATGGTTCCCCAACATGAAAACCTACCATTTGTAAAACCAGCACCCTGCTACATGGCTAAGAATCATGGATGACCACAATTCCCAAAGAATCTTAATTGCAGTTGGCACCAAAAACAATGGAGTCATAGTGAGCAGTAGTAGCCTATGATACATTGCCAAAAATGACCTAAATGCAAGAAGTAGCTGAAGAAATCCACCAAGAGAATGTATGACCTGAAAAGGAAATGGTTGGTCATGTAAAGAGAACAAATGATAAAACATGGACCGCCTGAGTGTTACACACAGATTGCAACATGTAGGGTAGAACCACTATGGAGCACATAATGGAGGGTATGAACAAGATTTTGACAGGATGAAAAGGTATGGTTGAGTGGTAGTACACAAATGACCAGGATTGCAACATCAACAAAATCAATAAGCCAATGAAGTATTTTACACAGTTGGAAATACTGTTCCCTGAAATCAGATCAATTAATGACTACCTGGCTTAGCAAAATCCCCTAAACCCACATCCACACTACCCCCTTCTCACACACACTCACACACACACACACACACACACACACACACACACACACCTCCAAAAGAGAAAAGAAAAAGTGAAAGGGATTAGGAAAAACTGATAAGTTGATATAGGATATGAATTAAATAACTATTATATGTAACCTTAAATGTGCCAGAAACCTGAAAATAACCTCTTTCTCATAAGCAATGGGGAAGTCTATTCTGCCTTGTTCTCTAGTTCAGAGATGTCAAACATGTGGTCCATGGAATACATTCAGTCCAATACTTCCAACTACTGCCCAAACCAGATGAAAATATAATTTAGAAATATTTAACAAAATAAATAAAAATGTATTATGGCAATATGAATTTTTAAAACTAAGTCAATATATGACCCACAGGATTCCTTATGATTAGCAACCCCTTTTCTATTTGAGTTTGACATCACTACTCCAGTCAGTACCTGTCACTGACCAGACACCTTCCAGCAATCCTCTGAGCCCACAATGGGGTCCAGAACCTTTAGCAGTACTATTACTCCTATGAATAGCACACAAGAAATGTCTGTTGACTGACTGAAAATTTGGCATTGTAAACAGTAAGAGGAATATTTGTGTGTATACATAAGTATGTATCATGCATGTGTATTATGTTATTGTATGTATATGTATGTTTATAATGGCTATACATGTTATATATTTAGCTATGATTAAATATAATTATACCATTTTAGATGCATGTTTGGATATGGGTGTACATGTATTATATATTCACAGCATAATATGTATATCATGTTGCCATGTGTTACATGTATGTGTGTGTACATTGTATATTGCACAATGTGCTATGTAAATGCCTACATACACAGCTATAAAACCTTATATAACTATTATACATACACTTGTACTTAATATAAATTATACCATCTATTATTTTATGTTATGTCATATCTTATATAATATTAATTATAGGAAAACAAGGCATATAAAACACACCATTCGGCCATTCACCAGACTGGTTATCAGGGACACGAAAGCCTTGTACAAAGAAAAGTCTCTTGCTGTGGATTTAAAGTAGATTTTGAGATGTGCTCTTTGAATCCTGCTGGCTGTTTCTGTTGGTTAAGACACTGGAGAATCATAAAAAACATCCAACATCAGAAATGTCTTGGCTGTTCTATGGCAGCTTGAGTCTTAACCCTGCTACCATGGTTTTGTTCTTTGAGATGCCAGGGTCAGAATCGAGTTACTTGAGCAAGTCCCAGAGGGCAGGGGCCTCAGTGAATTTCTCCACCACTGATCTTTTATTTTGGTTCCTTTTTCTTCTCCACCTCAACATTTTTGAACATCTTTTCTGGGCAACTCACTGATGACAGTAGAGAGAAGGAAAAAATTGTTCCCAGCTGTTTTTCAAAATGCGTGAAACTTTTTCAAATCCATTGAACTAAAGAGCGGGGCATTAAAATGAAGTTTCCTTATACAGTTTGGTCAAGGCAACACCACATAAGCATAACAAAATGCATAAAGAACTGTCTTTCAAACAAGGAAAACTTGGATTCAAATCTCATCTTTCAAGTACTGGCTCTATGACTTTGGGCAAGTCATTTACTAACTCAATGCTCTAGGCAATTCCCTAATAATATAATCTTAGAGTCAGCATGGGGTAGTGGCTAGAGAACTCAACTTAGAGTCCAGAAAAACTGGTTTCAAATTCTACCTCAGACACTAGCTATGTGGCCCTGGGCAAATTGTTAACTTTTTTGTACCTAAAATTACTCATCTGTAAAATAAGAGAGTTGAGCTTAATAACCACTAAGGTTCCTTCTATATCTATACATAGGTTCCCTATGAAGTTGCAGAGGAGATCCCGGCCTGCACTGACAGAAGAATGTCTTCTCTGGTGTATGGGATGAAAAAGCTCATCCAAAACTTAATCAAGAACACTGAGATCTCTTAGGATAAGAACAGGAATTTATTCTCTTCCCCCGGGAGAAGAGGGTGGTCTTCCCCATGGACTGGTCATGAGAAAGAGGAACTCAATGTGTGGCGAACAGAGTTTTTAAACCCTAACACAGCAGGGTCATATTTTCCCCATTGGCCCTCATTCCCATTGGTTGGGGGATTGAGTTCGGGCTGTCCCTGACTCCCATTAGCCAGGAGGAGGGGCCCACAGAGGCAGGAAAGCAGACAGAGAACTGAAGCTTAGGTGGGGGTCTAAAGACTCCCGAAAAAAGGGCTAGCTGCTGACTGACAGCAGCAATGGAGGGAGAAGAGGGAAGTTAACAATCCAAAACTGCCTGAGAAGTTTTCACTCCCCCAGACACTGGGAACTCCATAGAACAATGAAATCACAGATTCAGATCCTATCCCCATCCTTGTTTGGACAAGTGGACTTATTGCTTTTAAACAGATATTCATAGCTATAATTAACACTGGGTTAATGGAGTTTTGTGCCTGGGTACTGACATCCTGGGTATAGGGGTAGGAGGAACTCAGGAGGAAGAGTTTGCTTCTTCTTTTGAAAATTTCCTCTATGTAACTGACTTCCTAGATGATGGTGATGGAAAGAACTGCCCTCTGTGTTGCTCCACCCCATACCTTCAAGCATAACTAATTGTACGCATGGCATAACTGCTGTCCACCATACATCCTACCCCCAAATGAATTTGCCCCAGGTGTAGTTTTGATTACATAAACTCTGATAAAAACACCAAGCTTCTGTCTTCAAGAAAGGGAATAAAGAGCCCAAACTGAAAAAGTGATAACCTCCCCCCAAAGACAAAAATCCCCAACTAACAAACAGAATGAGTACAAAAATTGCATTAAGGAATTGAACTATAGCATCTAAAGACTCTGCCAATGGTATCAAGTTCCCACCAATCAGCCCAGCAATATTGCACACCCAAGCCAAAGAATATAGGGAATGGGTGGTACGGTCACTAAATGGTGAAGAGAAACCACTTATGTGGTAAGTTCACTTGTCTGCTCCCACATGAAGAAGAAAGCTCTCTATATTCATACTTGAGATTTCCGTTTGGGGAACTTCAATTTCCTCATCTTTAAAATGAAAGAACTGCTCCCTACAGTACGTCCCCAGTCTGACATTCACTGATCCAGTGACTTTAGGAACCCAGGCAATAACAACAGCAAAATTAGATGTTTTGGGTCACCTGAAATGGGCTTTTAGTTATTCCTGACAGATATATGTGTATATCTCTGTGTGTATGTGTACACACACACATACATATACACATATGCAGGATATTTTATATAATATATTATATAATATATTATTCTATTATTATAATTATAACATTATATTATATTATATTATATTATATTATATTATATTGTATTATGTTGTATTATGTTGTATTATATTATATAGTATTATAATATTATATAATAATTATATATAATATATAATATTATATGCATTAATTATATTAACATTATATACATGCACACACATACACAGGCACGTATACATGTGCATATGCATGTGTATATATACGTATACATATACGCATACGCATACGCATACGCATACATATACATATACATATACATATACATATACATATACATATACATATACATATACATATACATATACATATACATATACATATACAGGCAGCTAGGTTGTGCAGTGGATAAAGTGCAAGGCCTTAAATGCAAGACCTGGAGTCAGGAAGACTCCTCTTCCTGAGTTTAAACCTGGCCTTA
Organism: Pseudocheirus occidentalis; assembly: GCA_028646575.1. NCBI lineage: Eukaryota > Metazoa > Chordata > Mammalia > Diprotodontia > Pseudocheiridae > Pseudocheirus > Pseudocheirus occidentalis. Next base: position 120,873,555 of record CM053599.1, read on the forward strand.
GACTCTTGTGAGCTATGTGACCTTGGGCAAGTCACTTAACCCTGTTTGCCTCAGTTTCCTCATCTATAAAATGAGCTAGAGGAGGAAATGGCAAACCACTCCAGGATCTCTATCAAAAAATTTTTAAATGTGATCACAGAGTCAGACATTACTGAAACAATTGAATAACAACATATGCATATATATGTGTATGTATAGTTATATGTGGGGGCATGTGCGTATAGATGTATGTATGCTCACATGCATATACCTCCATGTACATGCCGTATATATATATATATATATATATATACACACACACACACACACATTTATTCATTGTTGGTGAATACGTGCATATATGAGTAGAGGGATACTTTATGCAAGGATGTATTATACATATGCATATATGTATATATGTATACATGTGCATATAAAAGTACACCGATGCATTTTATCTCTGGCCAAGCAGCATCAACTTCTTGCCTTTATAGACCTATGTCAGAAGGAACTTCATAGCGTAAAAGGCTATATATAGCATTGGCTTAGATGACATAATTCAACTCCTTAAACCGAAGGGCAGAGATTAAATTACTTATTCCATATTAAACATATAGCATAGAGCAGAATCAAGATTTCTAATCTGGTTTTGACTACAATATAGTAGTTTATTCTTTTTGACACATACATACACTATCTCTCAGCCTCTCTCTCTCCACCTGTCTGTCTGTGTCTCTCCCTGTCCCTTTTTGTCTGTTTACCTCTCTTTCTCTTTCTCTTTTTTTCTCTCCACCCTCCCCAGCCTCCTCACATACCTCTCCTGTGAAGGTAAATAGTTAATTATGTCCCACTGCTGACTATATGGCTCTCCTAACCACTAGTGTTTTATCTCTAGACCTTTAAAAATCATTCCTTCATTTAAACATTCAAGGTGAAAATGGCATTACCCACCCTCCTATGGAACCTTATTTACACTGCTCTGCCTCAGAAGCTGGAATCTTTGGGACTGTGCCAAGTCCAAAGACAGATATGAGCCAGTTAGTGCCCAATGTAGAAAGCCCATGCTTTCAGACTTCAGGCTGCATTGCTAAGCAGAAGGGTCTGCAGGCAAGTGCTGTGCTAACACACACCACAAGAAGCCCCACTGCTGCCTTTTCATCCTCCCCAAGGCTCCCTGAATTTTCATCAAGAGCAGTCTCCTGCAAGCCCCAAGTTGTTAAGCACAGTTATGGAAGAAATCTGGAGGTGGAAACCTTGTCAATCATCCACAATGGAACCTTGCTCAGCTGATAATAGAATGACTGTGGCTGCCTAAGAACGATTACTGTTAGCATTTTGGAAAGGCAGCAGGGTGACCTTTCATTCTAAGAGCCAAAGACCCAAAGTGTCTGACAGCTTTGCTGAAGGGTTGTGTGGTTGGTTGTTGATTTTTTTTCTCTTTTCACACCTGGTACCCAAGGGGTTTTAAGTCACTTTCAAAACAAAGGAGTTGTGCTCATCTCCATACATATCCTGCATGGTGCTCTACCACCCGGCAATTAATTAGTTTATTTACTCTGGCTACTATATATTTTCCTTATTCCTGTTCCTTTTCATTCTGCTTTTCCCTGAGGGTGTCTCTGTTTATTATTTTCCTTCTGTTCTCTTCTCTTTGGGGGTTAACTTCAGAATTAAAGAAGACACATTCCAGAGAGGACTTTATGCTAGTGTTCATGTCAAGGACAGATTAACTAGGGATTTTTTCTTTCTTAATGCAAAATGAACCAAAGTCTAGGTTAGGGCTTTCTTCTAACATAGCTCAATTTGAAACACCAGCTGCTATCCATGCCTAATGCGGAAGTCTTTAAGGACTGAACTCTGGCACCTTTAAGATAAGCTTAAGAACCGTATCTTAAGATCTATAGCTTAGTCTTGCCATGTAGCCGAGGACAGAAGGGAACTCCAGAATTCATATGCTCTCTGACCACAGAAACATCTAGATGAAGCAAGCAACAAAAATAATGTGAAAGATCCTTATGTGCCAATTTCTTTCTGTGAACCTTGTGGAATATTAGGGTGCTGGGACCAAATAGAAGAGCTCAAATGAGTATGCATGGACTTTTTTTAGTTTACAATAATGTATCATTTAAGTAAGTTTCTTCTGATTTTCTGTGGCTTACAGTTGTGGACTGCACTATACTCTTCAGCTTCAGTTTGACAACTGATGCCTTTGTCAAATCAAATCAACAAGCATTTAAGTGTTTACTATGTGCCAGATGCTGTGCTAAGCACTGAGGTTACAAATACAAGCAAAAAAAGAGGAAAAAAAAACAGTTCCTGCCCTCAAGGAGCTTACACTCTGATGGGGGAAGATGATACACAAGAAAGGTGGAGGATGGGGGAGGAGAGATAAAAGTACAACCTCAGAGGCACAGTAGAGAAAGTCAGGCTTCTAGGAAGTCAAGGACCCAGCCTGGAGAGGAATGAAAGCATGCCTGGCTTGGGCATCCTTCTTTAAATGGAATTCCTGGGAGGAACAAGCCAGTCAAAGGAAGAGGTCACAGAGGATATATCCAACATGTGAAGTACAGGGCTGGAATAATTTTCCAGAGTGAAAAGGATTCTATGACACCTTAGAGAAAGTCTGAAGTATGCAGCCTGGAGAGGAATGAAGACCTACAAATTGCTAACTGCAACCTAATTTCCACTCAAAGAACAGCAATATATAAGTTGTTCAAGTCCATTGCCATTATTGCATGTGACTATCTGTACTCCATTCCCTTACCTCCCCTAGTCTTTCAGGGGGAGACTTTAATGAAGACTTCAATCTCCTTACATTTCCTCAGGATGCAGGAATAATAATCATCATCTGTGTAGCACTTACTGCTTCTGAAAGCACTTTTGCTCACATTATCTCATGGGATATTCACAATAACCCTGTGAAATTTGCCAGGGAAGTATTAATATTCCCATTGTCCAGATTGGGAAATTGAGCTATAAAGACATCCAAGACCACCTACCATAAGCTGGTTAGTGATAGGGCTGATACAAAACTCAGGTCTCCTGAATGAATCCAAGATTCTCTCTGAAAAGTGTAAATATGTATATACATATATGTGTGTGTGTGTGTGTTTAAGGATCAAATAGCACAGTATAAGCATTCTATTTATTAAAAACTAAACCTTATTCAAGAAACTAAAGCATAACATTCACATCAGCATAACTTATAACCAGGGTGGCCACATGGCCTCAAATAGACACAAAAGCATATAACATAACATAGCAAATCCCTACATTCTTGAGGAGTCAAAATCTTTGGGGAGTGAGCAACCAGCTCCTCCTCTGTCAGGTACTGTCCAAAATACTTGTTTGTACAATCAAGGATTCTAGGCCAGGGTCTTTCCTTAACCCAGCACATGCCCAGGGGTAGCAGAGAATACAACACACTTCATCCCTAGGTCACTGTAGGTCACAATCCTCTCAATCCAAATGGAGTGTCCAAGTAAAGTCCTCTTCGGGGTGTGCCTTTCCCGTGTTTCTGTTGCAGGCTCCCACCTGGCACTCTCAGGTGCACACATGCTCGAATGAGCCAAAGAGCTCAAGTTCCAACACTGCTCCAGGACCCAGCTTCCAAGTCCTGAGAGATAACTGGGTGACGAAGCCAACAAGGTGAGTCCCCAGGGGCCACAGCACTTTTCCCATCCCACCATAGACAACACTCCCTCCCAAACCCCAACCCATCACAACAGAATGCAGCAGGAAAGCATGCTCACTGCTCCTGCCCTGCTGCAAAGCCTCCATCTCAACTCTGGGCAGAATTCCAAGCTCTGGGGTTCCTCCTCCTGCAGGTCCAGGAGCCAACTACTCCCAACTCCTGCCTGGGTCCTGATGTAGGCAGTTCTCTGCTCCTGCTCCATGCCTCACCTCACAGGCGAAGGGACTGCTCCATTCCAAGCTCTCTCTGCTCTTGCCTGAGGCCAGGAAGAGCAGGCTCCAGGGACTCTGGACTCTCAGTTTCTGTCTCTGGCCCATACTACCTCAACTCCAGGGCATCTTGTACTCCCCCAGTCTTACATGGGCAGGGGTAGCTCGGGTCTGGGCTCTGGGCACAGCAAATTAATATAATAATTGGGAAATAACAGACAACTTTCCTAGTTCCACTAAACCTCATACTTTCCTTTAGTATTTTATTCTAATCCAGTGTTCTAGTATTCTCACAAGGGTCAATATCAGAGGTCTCCTCTCTCAAGTTTTGATGAGTAATCTAATAGAGAGGTCCCCAAGTATCTTAACAGAGTAATAGAACTATTTACATACATCACCAGACTAAGAAACAAACATCTGAGTTCACACAGCCAGGGTGTCCCTTGACAATGGCTACTCAGAGTCTTTAGTCCAGGAAATCAAAAAAGGTCTCAGGCGAAGCATTCTTCCCATGAGTGAGCCTCAAGGAAATACTTCACCTCAGAACATATATATGTGTATAGGCTCAGAGACAGAAGGTACCAAAGTCTATGTGACTCAGTACCTTATTAGCTCAAAGCTGGAAGGTGCAAAAACCTTTGTGACTCAAAACGACATGTGTTACAGCTGTGAATTACCAGGGTTCTAAGGAGATTGATCCTTCAGATATTTGTAATTTAGCATAAGCCTGGAAAACTGAACTCTAAGAGAAATCCCACTTCGCTTGTGCTCACACACCTCCTTTTAAGTCTTATTTAAATGCATCATTATGGTATGGATGCGACCCAAGGATTTTTAAATGGTAGGTAGGCACAGCATAAGTTCTGGTTGGTTAAATTGATCTGGTAAGTGTCTGAGTACTAGTGTCTGAGTACAGACAAGGTACAGAGTAAGTGACAGGAGGTTCATCACCAGAAGATTAGTCATTTTTTTTAAGATAACAGCAACTCAAAAACATTCTACTAAAAGAGCATCTGTATTAGCAGGGGGGTACTTATGTTCTTTTTAGTACTTAAGTATTAAATCCAATAAAGAGAATTGGTGTTACAAATAATAAATTTTTACATAGTATTTTGAAAGTGTTTTATACATATAGTCAGACTAGGCTGGGACCATGTGAATTGAGAGTGGTAGGAAAGGCTCCCTGGTGCTTAGTAGATAAAACAAACCAACTTTGACCTCTCACTGGCTCATTTCCTTATTGAATCTCTAGGTTCAAAAGGCAGTTTAGATTATAAATAGTCTCAGAGAGTACTAAAACTAGGAAAGTTTTCTATTTCATCAGGAATTCACTAAAAACTAAGGCTGAGCTAAGGAAAATCTACTCTCCTGCTTGGATTAATTTGTCCTGTCTCAGTCTCAAACTTCCATGTTTATTAGTTTGTATTAAAAATCATTGCAAAAAGCTATATACTTGGATAGCAGTTGGGGTTAAGTGACTTGCCCAAGATCACTTGGCTAGTTTTGTATTGAGTGTCTGAGGCTGGATTTGAACTCAGGTTCTCCAGACTCCAGGGCCAGTGTTCTGTTCACTGTGCCACCTAGCCATCCCTTTCATAGTCATTTCTAATACAGTAAGACTATAAGCAAGAATTAAACACTAAGTGCAACAGGCTGGGACAAGATGCACAACTGTGGCAGATGGAATTTCTTCCATTGACACTGTTGAGACAGACAACTAGGAAGAAAATGAATGGACAGATAAATGAGAGGTGCTTCCCCTGGATCCTACGGATGTAATTCCAAAAAGTTCACTATCCCTAGTCTAGTAAGTAGGCCCAATATGTTCTCTATTCCAGTTGGACCTCACAGGCCCATCCAATCATCTCAACACTTCAATTTTGCTCCTCATTTCTCTTCTGCTATTCCCAGTTTTCAATGGCAAGAGAGTCTGTGTGTCCATCTGAATATCCCTGCTAAGCTTTGTAGGAGAAACATGGGCACAACTGTAAGCTTAGAATTCATACTCAGAAAATCCCTATAATCTACTAAATCCCCATGGTAACATCTCTGGGGGGAGGAGTTATACATACATAATCTCACTTGACCCTCCCAAAATCCTATGAGGTTAATATTAACTACATTTATTATTACCTCCACTTTACAGAAGAGGATACTCAGGCTAAAAGGGTGAGTAACAAAAAAGAAGAACCAGAATTCAAATTGGTTGTGACATTTTCATTAGATTCTTTCCATGACACTTTCTCTTTTTCAAATCACTTTATGGATTTTATTATGCCTATCTACCAACTATCTTCCTCTTTCTTCCCAGTAAGCAAGGAAGTTTTTTTTATCTTGAGTTGTGTGCATTCCTTTTGCACTCTGACTAGCCGTCGTGAGAATCACCTCCTAAAATGAAATAGGCACAGCTCTGCAGCTGCTTAACACATGCCCTAATACTGCAATCTCCTCAAAGCACATATGTTCTAAAACTTTTAGAGCCAAAGTCACTGGGAGCAAAGAAGTAGCAATTCTTTCATCTGGTCACTGATCTCCTTTAGATCTTTACAAAGGAGGAAAGATGTATCCTGACTGAAGAAAGAGTTTTTTGCTTCTGATGAAAGTCAAGAGCAATATGGCGGATATCAATATTTCATTCTCCATTCCATCTGTACTAAAAGTTGCCACAATCAAGGAGTTGAGCTGTGAGAGTAAAAAAAAAAATAATAATGGGCTACAAACAATCTTAACAAGGGCATTAATCTTTTTCTCACCTTGGGACTGCCTACAGCATAAAATAAAATCAAGAATGCACATAACTCTGGGCTTGCATTCTTAAAATGCTTCACATACTTTGACTAGAGAGTTGATTATATTGACAAGAGAGAAAACCACAGAGAAGTACCACATGAAGACATCATGATAGAGGAATGAATCTCTAGTTGGGATTGGAGTTGGGGCTGGGAGTGGAGATGGAAGGGTTTGGGTATTTATGAGTGAGACTTCTGTCCTGAGTGTCTCTGTGTTGCCTTGTCCTGTTGCCAGGACGTCTTATGACACGGGCTGTGTTACAAGGTGCTTGAAGTCTTCAATAAGAAACCTGTTACAAAGTCAATGACAACTTTACTCTTGCTAGCACCAACTGAACTCTTTCATGTTCTTTTGAATGTGCCTGCATCAGAGGTCATCACATCCTAGCAATCAGGTACCATGAGGGACCTAAAAGTTGACACTGGGAACTGTTTCCATTCCACTAGGAAGCTGTTTTGGTATATTTTTTCAACTCAATGGACTATGAATACCAAAACTATATTCTATTAGGTTATATTCTTAAAGTCAATATGCATGAAAACGTAAGAATAGTTCCCCAAATCACTTCAAAGCACATTTTAATCTGCAGTATTATGAAAATTTTAAAATACTTGATAATTTGATTAGGACTACTTGAGAGGGCGCTGTAATGCGAGCTGGCCAGTATATAGCTCCTTTCATATTTTTTGGGGGGGGGGCTAGGTAGGAAGAAAGTTCACTGAGTATTTATACATATAAGAACTCCCTTCAACCCTCACCAAGTGCTTGAGAAAAGAACGGATGTCTCTTGAATGTGTACAGAACACAGAGATTAAAAAAAACAAACAACCTTGTTGGTAGAAAAAAGAGAGACCAAGAGCAGCAAGAATGAGTATTATCTGAGGCAGGCCAAGACAGGTGCTCTACTGAGAGGCTTCAGCCAGTG
>CM053599.1:120881651-120921651 GCA_028646575.1 Pseudocheirus occidentalis
ACTATGAAGATGTCCTATATAATCACACATCCATAGCCTGTATTGAACTGAGTGTCCTTCTAGTAGGGGTGGGTGACAAGGGAGGAATAGACAGAATCTAGAATTTAAAGTTCTGCAATACCTGCAACTAGGAATTAAGATATACAGGGGCTGGTATATGGAGACCCCTCCTGCCCTACCAGAAAATAGGAGAGCAGAGCAGGGGAGGGGCTTTACAGTGGGATTGCTATTATGGGGTTGAGGCAGGAGCAAGACGGGGAGAAAATGTGTAATTCAAAAAATGTAATGAAAATGAATAATGTAAACAAGAAAACAAATAAAAACTAAATTAAAAAAGTGACTTGCAAAAAAAAATAAAGAAAGAATATCAGCTACATAAAAGGAGACAACTTGCATTGATGGAGTAAGCTTTCTAATCTGGTTGCTCTCTAAACCAATGAAATCACAGGTCTAGTCCCTATGTTCCAAGCACTGTATTAGATACAAAGACAAAATACATAGAAAAAATTTGCCTTCAAAGACTTTAAATTCAATGAGCAAAGTGCAATGTATGTAGGTAGAGTAGGGTTCAAGGAAGGATTTTGAGATTGGGGCTTTCCAGGAATTGCTAGTAGACCCATAGAGCCATTAATTGTCACTCCCTCGGTTTCCAGTAGCAATTATAGCATTGATTTGTTATTTAATTATATGTATTGCTATTCTCAGAATAGAAATAAGAGGTGAAAAGAATAGAGGCTGGTTTGGAGGAATGTTGATAAAGAGATCTAGGGCATCAGAATCCAGCCCTGTCTGTAGGGTAGATGGCAAGTTGCCCGTGCTGGGTTTGCACTGATTTCCTGGAGAATGACTAACTGGAAAGTGAAGCATAGGGAGGCTATATATCATGGGGTAGGTGAATTTTAGCTCATTCACCCATCCATACTAATTTCTCGGCCTGGGGATGGAGTTCCAAAACTGAATGGATTAACTCCCCCAGGGTAAGGAGAGAGAGACAGACATGCAATTTTTCTTAAATAAATATATTTAGCATGGAGTTTTCCCTCTGTCCACACATATCAGGCACTAAAAAGAGAAAGATAAAAGCCTTTTATTCCCCCTCATAGCCTTACAATGTATCAAATAAGCAGACCACTCATTTCCAGTGACAAGAATACTAAGATTAAAAAAAAAGAAATACACCTCTTTTGGTAAAATGAAACTAACTTCAGAAGACATGAATTGATGATTGAAAAGCTACCGGGGATGCCCACAGGATGCCATACATCTCCTTTTCAGGAAATTACAGCAGTAGAGAGAGCAGACAGAGACAGTAAAACAGCAATAAAAATGTATTTTAATTACATTATTCTGCAATAAAACTGAAAGGAATTTTAAAACAAAGGCTGATTATCATCCTTTGAATGTCTTGGGCAAGAAATCATTTTGAGATAAGAACTGGTTTGGTTACAAACCATTTTGTGATGAGTCTCTTTCTCCTCTTTCCTTTCCCTTTGCCTCATCTTCCTCTTGTTTTAATCTTGCATCAGATAAGACAAAACAATCACAGAATCCTAGGACTATAGGCTTTAGAGTTATAGGGAGCCTTAAACATCATCTAATCCAGTCCTGTCACTTTATATATGGAGCAAATGAGACCACAAGAGAACTGTACTACCCGAAGTCACAGAAATAGTAACAGTAAATGCCTTCTCATCTCCTTCAGGTGCCTCTTTTCTCTGACTGGAGGCCTGGAGGGGTGGATCATTAAACTTCTCCCAAAATCTTTCTTAATAAAGCATTGGAACCTACCCAGCAAAACTAAGTATAATACTTCAGGAGAAAATATGGACCATCAAAGAAATAGAGGATCTTAAAGTATTCTTGATGAAAAGACCAGAGCTGGACAGAAAGTGTGACTTTCAAATACAAGAAGCAAGAGAAGCATGAAAAGGTAAACGGGAAAGAGAAATTATAAGGAACTTATTAAAGTTGAACTGTTTGCATTCCTACATGGAAAAATGATATTTGTAACTCATGAGACATTTCTCATTATTAGGATAGTGAAACATATGCATACACACACACACAAATATATATATATATATATATATATTCCCTTCAACTGTCCTAACTATAAAAACTGAGTTTTATATGTATATATCTATATAGATATATAGTTTATATATAGATATAGTATAGATATAAAACTATATCTATATCTGTGGGTATACATACATATATGTATGTATGTATGTATAGGTGGGTATATGTGTGTATGTGTGTGTATGTATGTATACATAGAGGGCACAGGGTGAGTTGAATATGAAGGGATGACATCTTAAAAATAAAATTAAGAGGTGAGAGAGGAATATATTAGAATATGTTAGGAGATAGAAAATGGGGGAGATAGAATAGGGTAAATCATCTCACATGAAAGAGGCAAGAGAAAACTGTTACAATGGAGGAGAAGTGCAGGGAGGTAAAAGGGAATGAGGCAACCATACTCTCATTGGACTTGACTTAAGGAGGAAATAACATATACATTCAATTGGGTATCTTTGCCTACAGGAAAGTAGGGGGGAAGGGGACAAGATGGAGGGAAGATAGAAGGGAAGGCAGACTGGGGGAGAGGGCAGTCAGAAGTAAACACTTTTGAAAAGGTACAGGGTCAAAGGAGAAAACAGAATAAACAAGGGGGCAGGATGGGATGGAGGAAAATATACTTAGTCTTTTACATTATGACTACCATGGAAATGTTTTGCATAACTACACATGTATAACCTATATTAAATTGCTTGTCTTCACAGGGGGGTTGGATGAGGAGGGAAGAAGGGAAAGAATCTCAAACTCAAAGTTTTAAAAACAAATGTTTAAAAAAATGCTTTTAGATGCAATCAGGAAATAAGATATATAGGCAATGGGGTATAGAAATCCATCTTTCCCTACAAGAAAGTAAGGGGTAAGGGGGTAAGGAGAGAGATGGGGGGCAGAATAAGAGAGGGCAGACTAGAGAAAGGGGTATTCAGTATACTTGTCATCTTGGGTTGGGGGGATAAGGGAGAGATGGGGAGAAAATTTGTAACTCAAAATCTCGTGGAAATGAATGCTGAAAACTAAAAATAAATTTTTTTAAAAAAATAAAGGACTGGGATCTGAACTATCTAGTAATTCTCCTCTTTCTATCAAGAGCTCTGCTTGGTTTTGATTCCATAGACTGCCATTCTCCTATCCCCCTATACCCTGATTCTGGGTAGCACAATAGTGCCCCCTCTTTTCAGCTTCCTTTTGTATGTTGTCTTCCCCACGAGACTGAAAGCTTTTTGAGGACAGGGATTATCTTTCTTTTTTTTTTCTTATTTGTATTCCCATCACTTAACATAGTTACTGGCACATAATAGGCACTTATGAAATGGTTATTGAATTGAACTGAAGTGGCAAAGCTGGAATTCCAAGGGTCTTCTCACCCCCACTAAGTCCACCACACTACATGTATTTGACACAGAAAAAATATCACTTTGGTGGCATCACAGCAATTTCCCCCACAAAAATAAGACATGTTGGGTTGGTAGAAGTGAAGCTAAAATTCTGGTATGAAGTAGATTACACTTGACTAGGTTTGCCAGGATGATACCTTTGAGAATGGTGCCAAACAGCTTCAATGTGTGGCCCTACTCTCTGGCCCTTGAGCATAAACTGGCTTAATACCTCAGTGTCTTTGCTCACCTTGCCCCTAAAAGATACACAAATTGTATGTTCTTTCTCCATTCACTGAATTTATACTCATCCTTTAAATGGTTGCTCAAACATCACCTCTTCCACAAAGACTTTGCTGATCCTATCATGATATCAAGATCAGGTTCTAATCTGTTCTATCTTCCCTTAGCACCTAACAGTGTTCTACATATCATACATACTTAAGAAATGTTTGTTGTTATAACGGACATCATGGAGACTTGCTGCTCATTTTTTAATCTATTCTATCTGAAAGCCTCCAATTTGAACTTGGTGAGAGTTTCTAGCAGAAGCCTGAGCTAACTATTACTCACATGGGGACCAGTCATCTTAAGTGAGGCAGCTCAATGCAAGAAAAAATAAATGGATACTTCATGGAGTGGTGCATATATTACCAGACACAGAGTCAAAATGTTCAGTCATTTTACTAGACATTTACTAGCTGTATTATTCTTTCCAAGATACTTCACCTCCCAGTTTCCAAGTTTTCCAAGTTTCAATTTCTTCATCTATATAGTCATGAGATTGTACCAGTGGGCCTGTTAAGTCCCTCCAACTCTAAGAGCTAGCAGCCTATGAATCATTGGATCCAAGTTCCAATGTGGCCTCACCTACTTGCCACCTTCATGGCCTAAGGGAAATCACTTGACTTCTCTGGGATTCAGCTACCTCAGATTTAAAATTAGAGGCTTGGCACAAATGAGTTCTAAATTCTATGATCTTGGGTGAAGAATTATTATCACTTAAGATGCATTTTTTTTTACTTTAGGACACTTTACATGATCTATCTCTGTTGTTTGCCTTAAGAGCTGCCATGTGTTAATAATTCAGGACTTTAATAACACTCAGATAATACGAGGACACACTCTCCCATTTAAGTACACTCAGCTAGAAGGCCCCTAGCATTACCACTCCCCCTGACTTTCCTCATATGCAACCTATAATGATTTCTGGAACCCCGTCAGTACATAATTCCTGAACCCAGTCCTGAATTCTCTCAAGAACATCTCTGGGGTGGGGTAGGGGAGCAGAGGAGAAAAAAAAGTTACGTGATAACTTTAACACATATTTAAAAGGAATAGCAAATAGTACTTAATAGATGAGCAGCTTCATGTACAATCACCTTTTTTTCTTTTCTACTATGTTATGGAAATGCTTGTTTTACTTAAGTCCACATTAAAAAAAAACTTTCCAAAAAAGAGATCAGGATGATTAGCCCTACTGACCATGTAATACTTGGGGAGTAATTTTAGGTTTTATTAACTGATCAATAACCCTAGTGCTTCCCTATTTGATCTAGAATTGAATACGAAATTTTCTTTAAAGCTCTTTACACCTTGACTTTCCAGGTTTACTATATATTGCCTCTCCATACTACCGATAGTACAAATTGTCTTTCTTGCTGTTCTTCACATATGATATACAATCTCCCCTCTGCAGGTTTTTGCACCTGGGTGTGGAATGAACTTTCTTTTCAATTTTGCCATTTAGAGTGCTGTTTCCTTTAAAGATCAGCTCAGATGTGACCTTTCATGATTTCTCTCTTCTGCTATCATCATTCTCCACCAAAATGTTTTGTATTTATTTTGTGTTTATGTATATATGTACATATACACACAGACACACACATATACATGTATTATATAATATACATTTACATGTAAACATTTTCTCATGCAGTAGATGTATGCTCCTTGAGGACAGAGATGGTTCCATTTTTGTCTTTGTATCCCTAGCACTTAGCATGGTGGATAGCTCCTAGAAGAAAGATCACTCATTCTGAAGTCAGGGGACCTGGGTTCAAATTCTCCTCTGATGCATACTTACCCATGTGACTTTAGATAATCATTTTGAATTTCACTTTCCATGGGATTTGAGATTCCTTCCAATTCTAGATTTATGACTCTAGATGCTTTAAAATAAAAATGTTCATTCATTAACAGACTGACCTAGGGTCAACACATCTTGGGACTTAGTCATCCAAATAACAATGGCTAGCATTTATATAGTCCTTTAAGGTCCATCAAGCACCTTACAAATATTAATCCATTTGATCCTCACAACAATCCTGGAAAGTAGGTGCTATTATTATCTCCATTTTGCAAATGAGGAAACTGAGGCAGACAGAAATTAAATTTTTCCCCTAGGGTCATATGGCTAATAAATAACTGAGAAAGGATTTCAGGACTCTGTCCACTGCTCTACCTAGAATCCTAATATATAGTAATTTTTATATTACATAATTTTATTATATATATATAATACTGTGGTTGTGTGGTTTGTCCTTCATTCTTTTTTTTTAGGGCAATTGGGGTTAAGTGACTTGTCCATGGTCACTCGTCTGAGTCCACTTGGCTAGTAAGTGTTAAGTGTCTGATTCCAGGGCCAGTGCGTTATTCACTGTGCCACCTAGCTGCCCCAGTCCTTCATTCTTAAAGAGGATCATGACATCATGAAGATGATGACATGACTGGCAAATGAATTGGATCTGAGTGAGAGAGGGCTATGCAAAGTCACCAGCCTCACTTGCTCCTCCAGAGCCATCTGGGTCCAGTGGCCTGGTTCATCTCCAGTCATCCTTATCTATATTATACTATGAGAATTCACATCACATTTCTCTTGTATTGTTAAACCTCATTAGCTAAACAGAGCTAATACTAGGGTGCTAGTCACTTTAGGTAAAATATCTCTACCTGATATAGAGCCCAGAACTGACATTGCCCTCCATCCACATAGCCCTGAATTTCTGAGCATAGTATTTGTTAAAAAAAAAAATGGTGATGCAAGTAAAGATTCATATAAGACCTCAAAGAAGATATAAACATTAGTAAAGAACAGTCTGGAAGAACAATGATGGCTGGAGTCTCATAAACATTAATAAAGAAGGAATGCAGTTGTGATGGCAGAGACCAATCAGTGTCTGCCTCAGGACATGATCCACACACACCTTAATGTAGAGTATATGTCAGATCACTGCCTTTTATCTCTCTCCTTTATGTCTGCAGAATAAGGGCAATGCAGAATATTTATGGCATGTCTCAGGCTTTTTAGTGTGAGGGAGCTCTGCATGTCAACATCGACCTCCTGAAACTAGACCTAGTCATGTGGGTTAGTGTTTATTGTGTCACTAACAGCAGACTGATAGATGGAGCCTTCATAAAATACCCACTTGGTGACTCCCTCTCTGCTTGTCCCTGGGAGAAGGAAGTTTTGAGAGGGTTACCTCGAGGCTGTCCTAAATCTACATGGAAGTAGCTTCATTTTGTGTCACGTATGCTTTGCATTTCTCTGGGCACACCATTGCAGGAATGTGAGGTAGTTGAGTGACCACCAAATGAATACTATTTCTGTCAATGTTACATGAGACCAACCACCATCTTGTTGATGTCTATTTCCTCTCCATCATAGTGTATTCTTTTTGACCTACTTTGCCAAAAAAATTCTTCCCTGACTTCAGTTTTTGTACTTAACACCATGGATTTGCTTGCCCTGGGGACTCTGACCTGGAGTAGCAGCCTGTTTTTCTCTTTTGCCACAAGAGGGTTCTTTCCCTTGGGTCCTATTAAGAGCCTCAAATCACCAGCAACCATTCGCTCCATGCCCCTACCAGGGGAAGCAAGATTGTACAGAACATCGAGTTGGTCCAGAAAATTAATTTGTAAGGAAACCAAACTATCATTGTTTGTTGTTATTGTTGTTGTTCAATCCCTTTTCAGTCAAACTTCCCATTTGGGGTGTTCTTGTCAAAGAAGCTAGAGTGATTTGCCATTTCCTTCTCCAGTTCATTTTACAGATGAGGAAAATGAGGCAAACAAGGTTAAGTGACTTGCCCAGAGTCACACAGCTTGTAAGTGTCTGAGGCCAGATTTTAACTCACAAAGATGAGTCTTCCAGGCCTGGCATTCTATCCACTGCCCCACCTAGCTGCCTACCATCTATTCATCCATTAGACTTTTCTCCCAAATTCCAAATGTATTGTTCAATGAAAATGAGTTAAAGACTTCTCATGTTATGTCCATGGTTTACATTTTTGTTTTTGTTTTGGGGTTTGGGGTTTTGTTTTGTTAGAGTTTTTATCTTTCACAAATTTTACAGAAAAGAATACAGTTGATCCTAGTATTTCTGCTACACTTCAGGGAATTTATAAAGACTTGTAAGTAATACTTGGAACATTTAATATCTTACATTTGTAGGGCTTTACATTTTACAGAAATCTCCAACTCTCTAAAATCCCTCTTTATCCCAAATATAAAGTTTCCAAACATAATTTTTTGCTGAAAGATACTTATCATGGATCTTCTTAAATATTTCCAGTAATGGGGCTCATTGCTTTGCAGGAAAGTCCATTCCATTTTTGACCATGATAGATTTTTGACCATGATAGATTTTGACAATGATAGAAAGTGCTATCTTTATGTTAAGTTAAATTTGCTTTCCTATTGATCTTTAATTTAATTCTGCCTATTGAAACAACATAAAATGAATATGACCCAGCCTTAATATGACAGCCCTTCAAATATGTGAAAGTAATAATAACGTTGTTCCTATATCCTCTCCTTTTCCAGGTTTCAGATTTTTTGTTTGGTTTTTTTTTTTTTTAGTTTGTTTTGGATGGGTTTGGGCTATGGTATAGTATATTTCACCTTTTGGTTGCCTTAACCTCAATGTACTTCAGTTTGTCAATGGTGTTCTTAAAAGAGGGCATTTGGATGTGGATTTGCCAACATAGAGTAATATGAGACTTTTCTTGAACTAGATGCTTTGTTTCCATGAAAGTAAACACGATTACATTAGCATTTTATCCATATTTTTACACTGTTGTTTCATATTGAACTTGCCATCATCTTAAAAACAAAAGCATGTGATTTAGTAGATAAAGTGTTGAGCTTCAAGTAAGAAAGATCTGGATTCCACTCTTACCTCTGGCACTTAGTTCTCAAATCAGTCATTTAACCTTTATGTGCCTTGTGCAGTTCTCTAGATTTATTTATGAAATCAGAAATGGACTGCTACCTAGAAAGTAGGCGGAATTCCCACAAGGGGAGTTCTTTACCCTAACAAAATAAAAAAAACACTTCACATGTTTCCCATCACTGTTCCTACCTGTGTGATCTTGAATAGAATACAATAAATCTAAAACAGCTTTAACTTAATGCATTTTTTTAAATGTATGAAGACAAACAATCATGTTCTGCTTAAATCTTTCCTTCTTCAGGCATTGTTATTCTTCTTCAGTCATCTTAGCTGTGTCTGACTCTTTGTGATCCCATTTGGAGTTTTCTTGGAAGATACTGGAGTAGTTGCACATTCCTTCTATAGATCATTTTGCAGATGAGGAAACTGAAACAAATATCATTAAGTGACTCACCCAGGGTCACACAGCTAGTAAATGTCTATGGCCAGATTTGAACTCATGAAAATGAGTCTTCCAGACTTCAGACCCAGCCCTCTATCCGCCAAACCACCTAACTACCCTTCTTCAAGCTAAACATCTCCAATATTTCCATTATTTGTCCTGTGATATTATTTCACTTTTTGGCTGTCTTAATTTCAGTGCAGGCTTGTTTGTCAACTGGCCTGTTATATTAGAATTTACAACTGAGAAAAGCCTCCACATGTGGTTTGGTCAAGATAGAAGGACTATTTGTTTTATGCTTCATCTATACATAACACTTCTGTTAACACAACCAAAAAAACTAGCAAGTGCAGCACAGTGATCAAAAATGGAGTCAGAAAGACCTGGGTTCAACTTCTACCTCTAACACATGTTGGCCATGTGATCATGTACAAGACAGATAAACTTTCAGTGTTCCAGGCATTTCTCTAAGACTAGAGTTGCAGAGCAGGCCCCAATATTCACGAGTATTCACGCTGTTAATTTCCCACCTCAATGAAATCAGAGGCCTGGTTCCAAATAAACAGCAAGAATGCATTTAGTAATGAGCTTGTAGTAAATTACAGCCCATGGTTTTAAACATGTATTATTGATAAATCAAGTATCTCTCTTTACATTAATCCATGACTTGGATTCATCTCTGTTAATTTTTTTCTTGCTTGTTTTGGCTTTTGGTTCCCCCTGAGATCTTTTTAAATTTTTAGTGTGACATTTCTTATACACTTGATTTCATGAGAAACAAGTCATGCCAGACTAAACTTATTTCCCACTTTTTTTTTGACAGAGTAATAAAACTGGTAAGTTAGGGAAATCTTTCATTATAGTTTATACATATAGCACATAAATATAGTATATACACATATTATATACATATATATTTTGTATGTATGCATGTATATACACACACATATAAGGATATTTCAACAAAGCTTTTTTTATAATTTGTTTTGTATTATCCTAATAGACTAGATGGACAGATATAAACTAAATGATAGTTAATCTTGGCGGATTTGGAATTCATTCAATGACCAGACCCTGAAAGTAATTATGAATAGGCTGATGTTAAGGCTTAGAAATCTTGCTTTGGTCCTGTGCTGTCAAATATTTTTAAGTGATTTGGAAAAATCCCTATCAGGCATGAACACCAGTTTTTCAGGTCATGTGAAACAAGGAAGATCAGATAATGCATCTGAAGACAATGACAGTATCCCAAAAGACCTTGGCAAGTGAAAATGATGAGATGACTAAAATAAGATTAAATTTGATGGGAATTACAGGATCTTGGGATTGGGAAGGATTTCAGAGGCCACACAGACCTGACCAGGAAACTGCTCTATGATAGCTCTAAGATCTGCCCTTTACCTGAAGACATCCATTAATAGGGAATCCATTCCTTCTCATTCTAGCACATCCTACTTTGGGGATGTCCCTAATTGTTAAGAAGTTTTCCTTATATCAAGATTAAATCTGTCTTACTGACAAAGCTGTCAGATTCTATATTTGCCTTCCATGGCCAAAAAGAACGTCTAATCTTTTTTGTACATGACAGGCCTTCAGATGATAGAAGACAGCTGTCACATTCCTCATGATTCTTCTCTTTTCTATTCTAAACAGTCCAAGTTTTTTCAGTATGTATGTCATGATCTTTAGTTCCTTTACCATGTTGGTTGCCCTTCTTTGCACACTCTCTAACCTATCTGTATCTTTCTTAAAACTTAGGGCTCACACCAAACAAGAGATAGAGGGCATTACAAAATGCAAAATGAATAACTTTGATTATATTAAATTAAAAAAGGTTTTGTACAAATAAAGACAATGTAACCAAAATTAGGAGGGAAGTGGAAAATTGAGAAAGAATTTTTACAACCAGTGTCTCTGATAAAGGCCTCATTTCTAAAATATACAGAGAACTGAGTCAAATCTATACGAGTACAAGTCATTCCCCACTTGATAAATGGTCAAAGGATATGAACAGGCAGTTTTCAGAGGAAGAAATTAGACATTTACAGAATATGAAAAAATGCTCTAAACCACTATTGATATGCATATCAAAACAAGTCTGAGGTGCCACATCTCGACAGTCAGATTGGCTAAGATGACAAAACAGGCAAATGATAAATGATGGAGAGGATGTAGAAAAATTGGAACACTAATGCGTTGTTGGTGGGGTTGTGAACTAATTCAACCATTCTGGAGAGAAATCTGGAACTATGTCCTAAGGGTTATGAAAAAGTGCATAGCCTTTGAACCAGCAATTCCACTCCTAGGGCTATATCCCAAAGAGATCTTCAAGTGGGAAAAGGACTCATATGTACAAAAATATTTAAAGCAGCTCTTTTTGTGGTGGCAAAGAATTGGAAATCAAGGTGATGTCCATCAACTGGGTAATGGCTAAACAAGTTGTGGTAGATGAATGTAATGAAATACCATTGTGCTATAAGAAATGAGGAGCAGATGGACTTCATAATAACCTGGAGAGACTTATATAAACTGATGCTGAACAAGAAGACCAAAACCAGGAGAATTTTGTACACAATTACAGACACATCATATCTATGATGACTAACTTTGATAGACTGGACTCCTCTCAGCAATGTAAGGTTATAAGGCAACTCCAAAAGACCCATGATGGAAAGGACTATCCATATCCAGAGAAAGAACTACAGAGTCTTAATGCAAATTGAAGCAAACTACTTGCTTTCTCTCTTTTTTTGTTTTGTCTTGTTATTTCTTTCTCGTTCATTCCACTGGTTATAGTTCTTTACACCTTGACTAATGTTTAATGTGAAGATATTTGTAGAACTTACATTGGATTGCATGTCACCATGGGGGGAAGAAAGTAGATGAGAGGAAGGGAGAGAAAATTTGGAACCCAAGGGATTGTGGAACTGAATGTTGTAAACTAAAAGTAAATTTTTTTTAAGTAGTGTTCTTAACTTAACTAATACACCATCTGTAGCCTGAGGAGGACCAAGGACAGTGAAATTATAACCATCCTTCCCTGGATATAATATTTCTCAATGTAACTCAGTATGGATTTAGCTTTTGTTTTTGTTTCTTTTCGGGGGAAGGGGTGTTTATTTGTTTTGTCTGACACGTTATTTTGTAGATTTCTATTGAGCATGAAGTCCACTAAAACTCCTAGCTCTTTCTCAGATAGATTGATATCAAGCTACAATGTAAATTTCTGAGTTTTATTTTTGACGATATAAATAACATTTCATATTTATCTTATAAAATGCCATATTATAACTTGTAGATTTGGCCCAACCCACTAGTTTCTCAAAAATCTTTTTGAACCCTGACTCTGATCCAAAATATTAGCCTTTCCTCTGAGTTTTGTGTAATTTGCAAAATTGATAAGCATACATTTCTAAACTTGTTATGGAAAAATAATCAATTTAAGAATTAGAAAATGGGAAAACTTTGACCAGACAACAGTTCCTGTAAAAGTGATCTAGGCAGTTTAAAGAATATAAGGTCAATATGAGTCAACAGTGTGACATGGCAGTCAAAAAATTAATGCTACGCCAGGATGCAAAAAGAAAGTCATAGAGTCAAAGACTTGAAAAGAAATAATTCCCTTGCAATCTACCATGTTCAGACCATATAGGGAATATAGCACATATATTTACAAGACAATGTACTAGCTTGACTACACCTACAACAAAGTAAACAATATGGTGAGATGACTGGAGAACATACAATACACAAAGCAGTTAATGGAACTACTCCTCATTTCTTATAGCACAATAGTATTCCATTACATTTATATACCATTACTTGTTTAGCCATGCCCCAATTGATGGGCATCCCCTTGATTTCCAGTTCTTTGCCACCACAAAACAGCTGCTATAAAAAATTTTTTGTACATATAGGTCCTTTTCCCACTTGTATGATCTCTTTGGGATATAGCCCTAGTAGTGGAATTGCTGGTTCAAAGGGTATGCACTTTTTCATAACCCTTTGGGCATAGTTCCAAATTTCTCTCCAGAATGGTTGAATCAGTTCACAACTCCACCAACAATGCATTAGTGTTCCAATTTTTCCACATCCTCTCCACCATTTATCATTTGCCTGTTCTGTTATCTTAGCCAATCCGACTAGTGAGATGTGGTACCTCAGAGTTGTTTTGATTTGCACTTCTATAATCAATAGTGATTTAGAGCATTTTTTCATGTGCTTATAAATGTCTTTAATTTCTTTCTCTGAAAATTGCCTGTTCATATCCTTTGACTGTTTAGGAAAAAAAGAAATATTATGAAGGGATATGACAGCTGTCTTCAAGTAAGTGAGGGACGAAATGCAGAGAAGGGATTAGATTTGTTCTTCTTAGCCCTAGGAATTTACAACTGAGATCAACAAATGGAAGTTTCAGAAAGGCAGACAGGTTTGATGTAAGGAAAAACTTCTTAAGGAAGGTGCCTGAAAATAGAATGAGAGGTAGTGGCTTTCCCTTCTATGTAGATATTCAAGTGTAAATTTCCTGTGTACTTCTTTGAAGATATTGTAGGTTGGATTCTTATAACCAGGCATGGGTTTTAGTAGACCACAGTGATTCTGTGCTTTTATGATATGGTTTAGTGGAAATTCAGGAAGCTAGAAGTGTTTGTGCCCACAGATGCATTGCCTTCTGCTGAGTAGCATCCCATGACTAGCATCCCATCTGATAGGATATGAAGGTATCTAAAGCTAAGCTTGAATGATAAAAAAGTATCTGGTTTTGCTACCATTATGTCTCTTATTCTATCCCCAGCCCTGAAAGGTGAATATAACCACACTTTCATGTTAATTCCCTGGGTTTACTGCTTTGGGGGCTTTTGACCTTTCTAGAATTGTGTTTTGATCCTATCTGTGACTTGATTCTATTTAATCACTGACTCGGGCTTTGAATCCACACCAGACTCAGTTTTATCCTCATCTAATTATGTATTCATTAAGTGACCTAGCTAATTAGATCTAGGTTGAAATACATGCTTACTAATCTCCTGGCTCCTCTGGGGCCCAGACCTGAGATGCAGGTGGGGGGAGGGGTGCACAACAGGGATTAGGGTTCCATCTCTACCACTAAGTACTTCTGTGATTTGGGAAATGTTAACTTCATCTCTCTGGGCCTCACTCTCCTCATCTGTAAATGAGGGTGTTTAACCATAATATGTCTCAAATTATTTCTGTGGTAGACCAGGTAGATCAGGAACTGAGCTGAACAAAACATAGCTTCCATAAGCCAACATAACATTCCATCCAAGTGAATGACCTAGAATTCAGGGGTTGCCTTCCAGGTAAGTGATCATCCAGGTGGGAGGGGCCTTTCTGTGAATCATATAAAGATTGCGCTGTTTCTCTATGCCTTGTTGAACTTTATAGAACCTCTATCTCCATAAAGAATACCTTCACCTAGGGGTTACTAGTATATCTCCACAGAGCAATTGAAATATATCAGATAGTTACATTCATCTTTCACAGGAAAACAACTCATGAATGAAATACTTAGAAAAGTTCAAGGAAGCAGAGAAAAATCTCACTTAGAACACCTTCCAAGTACAAAATTTTTTGATCCTATGATTTTAATATATCCCTTATAGCTTGATGCCATCTGAATGTTAGAAAAAAAATCTACTTTTTTCTGAAATTATTGATAAAAATGTTGAATACAACAGGGTCAAGGACAGATACCTCCTTTCAGGCTAATACTGGACTCATGAATCTGTATCACTGTACTTTAATCCTACCTATATTTCTTTATCTTGTCCCATAAGGCTATCATAGCTTTTCCAGAAGAATATCAAAAGTGTTGATTAGTATATATGCAGAGCCTTTCCCTGATTTGCTAAACTAGTAAATCTATGAAAAATGGAAATAAAGTAAATTTGTCAGGATTTGTTCTTAGTGAACCTACAATTACTCCCTGTGATCACTGATTTCTAAGTTTCAGAATAATTCATTCAGTAATCTGTTCTAGGATTTTGTGGCTTAAACTCATAAATCTAATATTTTCTGCAGACATCTCTCTCCCCTTTTTGAAAGCACAGACAATTTTTGCCCATCTCCAAATTTTCACCATCTTTCCCATTCTCTGTGATTTCTCTAAGATTGATAATTGAGATAAATTTTTATTTACATGCAAATGTAAATTATTTGCATATGAAGACTTGAAGACCTTTAAAGTGACCCTCTATGGTTTCTTTATCTAGCTTAGTCTTCTAACTTCCAACATGTCTCTAAATGATGTTGCATCCACCTTTTCTACTCCACATGTGGTTCTCCTTAATGGAAAAGACGGAATCTAAATGAGAGTTTCATTTTATATTTTCTGTTACATGTTAATATTACACTAGTAGAACTACATTGTAAACTTACTAATTCATTGTTCTTGTTCTGAATATACCTCTCAAATTTTGTTGTTGTTGTCCTCAGCATTTTTTCCCCAAGCCTCAGCCCTATGTAGGCTTTAGCCATCCTGACATTATTCTTATAGATTACTGGTGCTCTTTTGAATTAGTCATTCAATAAATGGTAAATAACTTTGTCTGACATGCAAAGTCATAAGTACAGTGGAGTGGCAAGAGCTTTGCTTCAGACTGATGAAATTTAGAGCTTGACAGCAGTTGTACCCCATAATATAAAAACAATGGAGTTTAGAATCTTAATAGAAAAAAAGGATTAATAAAAAAGGATAGGAAGCTACAACAGGGCAGTCACAATCTGGCTGAATTCTGCCTTATCCCAACCCTTTCCACTACCATACAAGTCTGGGCGTCCCAGGATGTCTGCCCATAAGGGCTAATGACAGAAAGTACTTTGAAATGTTCCAGCATCTTTCCCATCATCAGTCTTTATGTCCTAAATTTAGGCCTTCCTCCCAAGGTCTTTCTACCCCATATGAATATTTTTAAGTTGATCTTATATGGGTATCTTTCATTCTTTATGCTCTCAGGAAATGTTTTTTAATCTTTGTCCAAGGTGTCAGAATTATTAGTCACTGTTCTATGTGAACAGTACTATCCTTGAAGCTGTAGGGGATACAAAAATTAATAAGCCACTGTCCCTGCCCTCAGAGAGCTCCCCATCTAGCTGAAGAGATAATTTTATATAAACAAACAATTATAGCAAAAATGAGAAAATGACTAGTGTTTAGGAGAGGTATAAAGGACTTTAAACTTATTTGTTTATGTTTCCTTTTCTTTCGTCCTTTTTTTTTGCTCCCTTTTAAAAATCTGAGTTCCTGAGAACTCCCTATGCATTTATACTGGTCTTTTTAGATACCACCCTTCCTTTTTCTTTCTCTTTTTGTCAACATTTAATTTCTGTATTAAGTTACTTAATCTGTGAGCAAGCAGTGACCTATGTGTACCCTGTTTCACTTCTACTCAGCATTTCATTGGATCCTCTTGAACAGGTTACAATTTCTCAACAGTCAATGATACTGATAAAGTGCCTATTCTACCTGTGTTTACCATGATAATGGCAGGATTCTAAGAACTTGATCTACTCAAACAATCTCGAAAAATCTTAACCTATTTAAACTAAGTAGAACTGAAGTGTGTCCAATAGACATGACTGCTTATTTCTACTCAGGAATTCAGACTCTTAAATGAAGCATACTGTTTAATAAAACTGTGTCCATGAATGTGGATGCAGCATCACATTTAATAACATTGTTTTCCTTCCATGGACTTCGAGTCAGAACAACAGCTGAAATTGCCATTGAGGGGAACAATAACTAAAAGCAACTTTTCTTAAGGATGAAAACATACACCGCCATGTTTCTGCTTGTCCAGTTACTAATCATGATGGATGAAATTCAAAACATTAAACTCAAAATATTTTTTCAAATGACCTAACAGGCTCAAGGAATTATTCTACTGGGAGTCTTTCAGGAAAATGCCTTTTTTTTGTTTGTGTTTGTTTTTGTTTTTATACTTTAATTAGGAGACAAAGTGAAAAAAATATTATTTTCTCCTTTGGTTGGAACATCAGATCATTTCTGGGTCATTTTCATAACTTTCTTCCACAAATTCTATGATTTCATCATCCCAGCTTCCTTCTGAGCTCAATATTCCATCTCTAGCACCTGTGTCTTTGCATATTCTGTCACCCACACTGAGGACATCCCATTCTCCCCTCTACTTTTTGGAATCCCAAGCCTTATTTGAGTCTCATCCACTGTGACATCTCCTACTGAATCTGGATTGAGTGAGTTGTTAGCAATTTCTGCCTCCTTAAATCATTATCTATCTATATAACTCTTTCCAAGCTGAATCACTTCAGTAAAGTGTAAGCTCCCTGAGGGCAGGGACTATTTTTTATCAGATTGTCTTTCTATCACTAATATTTATTATGCTTAATAATGCTTGCTGGATTGAATTCTGATCATGAAAAAAGACTGGCAAGAGCTCATGCTTGTGCTTGTATAAGTAACTATGTATGCCAATTTAGTCACAAAATCCACTCCCTTTTAAGACATCGTTTTTTTATCACAGTGAACAAATTTAAACTAACATGTTCAGAGACACAAATATAGGGACATAACTAGAAATAGTATATTTCTATTGTTGAAAGCCCATAGTCAGGCCACTTGGACCTCAGGGAATTCAGAAACTCCTGTTCACCTGTAAATTGGGGGATGGCCTAGGATCAATTTAGATGACTAAACCCTGTCTTTGATTGGGACTACTTATAGTAAAATCAAATGACAGGAAGCCTATTTCTGTTTAATTAGTTCAACTCTGCTGTCTGCCCCTATTTTCATCTTTAAAAAATTTGTATTCTTATAAAATGATCAAGGGTAATCACCTAGGTGTTTCTGGAAATGGATAAAAAATGGTATAGAACATGTGTTACCATAAAATAGACTTGCTTTTAAGTCTATACGATATCATAAATTTGCTACTTTGATAATATGCTCTCAGAAAAGATTGTCTCACCCCTGTACATCCTACAAAAGAAAAATATCTTTGAGTAATGACGTCAATGATAAGAACACTGGAAACCAAGCCTAAAAACACAGACTTCAAAGATAAAAAAAACTTAATATATTTATTAAGGAAGGAAAACAAAAAGGTAAGCTATGTAGTAGAAAGGATGTTGGTTGGATTTGAAGTCAGGGGAACTGAAATGTTGAGCAAGTCACTTAAACTTTACTTCCCAGTTTCCTCATCCTCATCCCTAAGGTCCTTCCCAGTTCTTAATCTATGACCCTATGTTCCCATAATCCTAGTTCCTGGTTGATTTTATTATGATAATTCCCTATTCCTAGAAAGCATTCATTTGATAGTGCTTGACTGAATTTTTTTAACTGTTATTGATTACTCCATCTGTATATGTACCTGCTGGCTTATTTTTAATAGGTAGATTTTAATTAAATTGGATCAAAGGGTTCAGCTATCCCATTGATTTCATATCAAGAGGCACACGATCAAAGGAATTGTTTCGGGTTTGGGGCCCTAAAAATATATCCTTTAAGAACATCTAAGTGATGTCTAGATTACCCTTCTATGGAGCACTGCTGATCAATTGTATCTAGTGTGAATTGTGTTTTGAACATGGAACAACAACTTGAGTCTTCTGACAAGAAATTTAGCTCTTTCATGGATGTCTCAATCCATCAACAGGTAGTTAAGTACTTACCACGTACTAGGAACTGTGCTAAGCATTGGAGATACAAAAACAAGATCACTGATTCATGGCATCACATTCTAATATGAGACATGAAAACAACAATATACATATAACATAGATAGATGGGGAGAGAGAGACAGGGACAAACAGAGAGATAGACAGAGACAGACATGGAGACAGAGAATGGGAAGTCATCCCAGAGAGGAAGCACTAGCAGATGGTGGCAGAGGACAGATGAAGATCAGGGGAGGTGGAGGTGAAGGAGGAAGAACACTCCAGGTATTGGGGGCAATCAATAAAAAAAAACCATAGATTTTGGAGCCAAAGTATCACATGTGAGAAACAGCAAGAAGGTCACTGTCCTTAGATTTTAGAATACATGGAGAGGAATAAAGCATAAGAACTTTGGAAAGGTATGAAGGAGCCAGTTTTCACTTTTAAAAGCCAAAAGTGGGAGTTGATATTTTATCTTGGAGGAGACACAAGGCTACTGAAATTGTGCTTGTGTGTGTGTGTGTGTGTGTGTGTGTATAGTAAGTTATATAGTAAGAGCTGCACTTCAGTAATATCACTTTGGCAGCTGAATGAAGGTAGATTAGAGTAGGAAGACAACTAAGGCATACTTTACGCACTTCTGAACAATAACCAGAAAGTTAATGAGATATTCTAAGGATGAGGCAAAGAGGGTCTGTACCAGGATGATGGCTCACTAAGTAGAGATAAGGGATGTATACAAGTTGTTGTGAAAGCAGAAAAAACAAGACTTGGCAAAAGCCTGGCTATGTGGAGTGGATGCCAAAGAGGATTAAAGGATGAGAGCAACATTGTAAGCCTTGGGATCGAGAGGATCATCTTGAACAATAATAGGGAAGTTGGGAAGATGAGAGAATTGTAAGGAGAAGATAATGAGCCTTGTTTTATATATGTTGAGTTTGAAATGTCTAGAGGATATTCAGTTCAAGGACCCCAAGAGGCAGTTGGTGATATTAGATTAGAGCTTATTCAAGAGGCTAGGGTTAGATATATAGATATGGGAATCATCTGCATAGAGATGATAGTTGAATCCCTTGAAGTTGTTGAAATCACCAAGTGAGACAATATAGAGGCAAAAGAGAAGAGGGCCCAGGGTAAAGCCTGGGGGGACATCCACAGTTAGTAGACATGGCATGGATAAAGAACCAGCAAAGGAGCCTGAGAAAGAGAGGTCCAACAGATAGGAAAACCAAAAGGGAGTAGTGTCACAAAAACCAAAAAGTGGATAGCATGTCCAGGAGAAGAAGGTGACCAACATTATCAAAGAATGTAGAAAAGTCAAGAAGAATAAAGATTGAAAAAGGCCAATAGACAAATCACTTAACCCCAACTTCCTTGCTTTCTCCCCTCCAAAAAAAAAAAAAGGCCAATAGGGCTGGCAATTAAGAGATCACTGGTGACTTTTTGAGAAAGCAGCAGAGTGATAAAGTCAGATTGCCTTTTGATTGAGCTGAAGTTTTACAGAACAAATCCTTTTATTAAGGGGATTTGTTCTGTGAAGTCTGCATTCAAAGGGCTACACTGAGGACCCAGAAAGTCACATGTGGCCTCAAGGCTATAGGTTCTCCACCTCTGGTTCTAGTGAAAGGAAAAGAAGTAGAGAAACCTGTTGTAATGGAGTTTAGCCAAGGAGAGAAGACATATAGAACAACTGCCAACAAGAATGAAAAGGTCAAATGGGGGGGAAGGAGTAGAGAAGGAGGGTTGTTTATTTGTTTGTAGATTTTTAAGGATAGGGAGAGAAGTGAATGTTTGTTAGCATAAGGGAGAAAGGGGGAGAATGAAGATTAAAAGTAGAGTAGAAGGGAAAGGAGGAACAATCTGCCAGAAAAGACAGGAAGGGATAGGATCAAGGATATATGTAGAGAGTTTAGAAAGGAGAAGGGCCATAAGAGACAGGGTTAAAGGAGGAGATAATGGGGAGAAGACACATGAGTGATATGAGATGAGAAGAACTCTCAGAAAATAGCCTCAACTTTTGGTGTGAAGTGAGAGCCTTGGTTTAGGAGGTGGGAGAAAGGGAGGCTTAAATAGGGATAGAAAGGTTTAGAATAGCTGCTGTGGTGAACAGGATAGTGAATTATTTAGGAATATATAAAAGGATTACCTCACTACAGTGAGGTCCTAGATGAGATTATGTAACATAAATTTGTACTGGACCTAGTCAGCAAGGTTTTATCTCTTTCTCTACCTCCTGTTAGCATCACATGAATAGAAGTGATGGTGGGAGTAAATCCAAAGTTGGGCTTGGCAAAGCATGATCAATAATAGGACAAAGAGGCAGGGTATTTGAGTGTAGAGAAATATGTTGAGTTTCACTGATATACCAAAACACTGAGATAAAATAGGGAGCAGAGTTTATCCAAGGTATGATTGCTGGTCTGAGACAAAACTGAGGAATAAAGGGATTGGAAGTCACAGTGGGTATGAAAAATGTAGTTAGGGGTTTTAAGACACCAAGGAAGGTAGCAGGATAGAAAGTTATGATCAAATAAAGGAATTTTAAAGTTCATAAACATACAAGTGGAATACTTGTGGTGATGGTAAGATCAAGGGTATAACTATTTCTATGTGTGGCTGAGGTAGACTGCAGGAATAAATCATGAAAAGTCAATCCATTAAGAAACTAGGAAGTTAGGGCATTTGAGGGAGTATAAATAGGCATATTTAAGTCTTCTAACATGAGAGCAAGAACTGGGGAGGAGAGAAAAACTATGAATGAGTCAGGCACTGAACTCATTGAGGAAAGAAAAAAAAGAATATCCTGGTGCTTCTGTGGAAAATGGCCTTCTGGATCAGGATTGGATGATAAATTTGGAAAGTGTGAACCTCAAAGGAAGAGAGATTAGTGAATGATGGTAGTAGAGGTTGCTAAGTTTGGAATGAGCTCTAAGGAGTAAAGGAGCATTCCAACTCCCTCTCTGTGACCACTGAGTAGGAAGTATGAGGGAAAGGGGAAAGGGGAAAAGGAAGGGAAATAAGCATTTATATAATGCCTACTATATACCAGCCACGATGCTAAGCACTTCACAAATATCTCACTTGACCCTCACAGCAATCCTGTGAGGTAGGTACTGTTATAATCATCATTTTACATTTGAAGAAACTGAGGGAAACAGGTTAAGTGACTTACCCAGGACTACAAGCCAGAAAGTATATGAGGCCAAAATTGAACTCATGTATTTCTGACTCCAGGCCCAGTATTATATCCATTGTGCCATCTAGTTGAAAGGGCAATTAATATCAGAAAGTGGGGCTGAGGCTAGGGTATCATTAGGAATGAGTCAGGTCCTAATGAGAGCCAGAAGATGGGCAGAGTAATAAAGGAAAAGACTTAAGACAAAAGCAAGTTTGCAAATAATTAAGCAGGTATTCTACAGAGCACAGTGGAAAGAAAGGGTGGGTAGATCTGGAGTGGGGCCTTTATGGAGGTGGGAATGTAGGTGTAAGCAGTTGAGGATGGGGAATAGAGTTTGTATCCAGGAGCTCAGAATTGTTGTATAAGGAGAGTATGAGGAGGTAAGAGTATGTTAACAATTGAGGAATGAATTCTGTGTATCAGCGACTGGATAGAGGTCCATTGAGGGAGGCAGGAAATTAGACTACTTAGAGCTCTCTCATGAGGTCCATCATCTCCTTGTTGATGCAGAGTTCTCCAAGAAGTGCCTAAAGTGGTCAGAGGCTAGGGGCTAAAGCAGGACTCCCTGAGAAGTCTCTGGAGTAATTTGGTAGATGACTTGATCTGGCTCAGTGTAGCCCTGGGGCAAAGGCACAGCACATGAGGCATGGTTTAAGTTGAAGACTTCTCATATTCCAAAAAGAAGACATAAAACAGTGATAAGCACTTCAATTTGTAACAGTTGAAGGGAACAAATAACTTCCATAGGTTGTGCTATTTTGGAGGACATTATTTGGTATGGTGGGGAGGGGGATGGAAATGCCTCAGTTGAGTCTGGGAGCAGAAAGTAGTTTTCACTGATATAATGGAATGAATATTGTAATAAAATTCAAGAGTCCTACATTCTAATCCCTCATCTACCATTAATTAGCTCTGTGACCTTAAGTATGAGACTTCACCTTGGGAGGGTGGT
Source organism: Pseudocheirus occidentalis (assembly GCA_028646575.1). NCBI lineage: Eukaryota > Metazoa > Chordata > Mammalia > Diprotodontia > Pseudocheiridae > Pseudocheirus > Pseudocheirus occidentalis. Next base: position 120,904,503 of record CM053599.1, read on the forward strand.
AAAGGAGAAAAAGCATTGGTTTGAGATTCAAGGTGAATTGGCATCTTAGTAAACCTCCTAACTTTATAGATAAGGAAACATGGTCTAAAGAGCTTAATCATCCTAAACAGATCACATAGCTATTGAATGAACTAGAACCCAGACTGTTCTCATATCCAGTAAAGATTTTTTTGGTACTAATAAAGTGTTGTTTCTAACAGGTATTCCATTTAAAAATAATAAATTGTTTTCTTTAATAGTTTCATGCTCCTTGATGATTCTGAAACCTCTTTTTCCTGCTATAGCTAAAAGGGAATGACCAATACTAGTGATTCCGTGGAATATGCTTAGTGTTGCCCCTCCAAGTCTTCATCAGTCTCTACCAGTAACTTTCTAGGAGGCGTTAGTCTTCTCCTTCACTAGTACTGCCGTTCCTCACCTCAAACACAACTGGAAGAATCAGCCGTGGAAGCCAGTCTGGTTTCCAAACCAACAGAACCAGGAGGGAGCCAGATGAGGTAGGATATTCATGTAGGCAGTGCTATGGTCAGGCCAATGGCCCAAAATTACAGGCACAAAGCAAGTCTCTAGGGACTAACTGTTGTTATTGTTGTTACTGTTTAAACCTAACAATTCAGTTCCTAGAGGCACAGAATTTAGAAATGAATTGACTTAAGAGATCATCCAATTCAACCATTCATTTCACAAGGAAATTGAGGTCAGAAAAGGTCATAGGATTATGAATTTGGAAGGAATGGACCCTCATGTCTATTACAAACCTCTCATTTTATAGATGAGGAATTTGAGGCCCAGTACAGGTAGTAAATGACCACAATGAGAGTTGAACTCAGTTCCCCTAAAAACCAAACCAATGCCTTTTCTCTTCTGTCCCCAACTCAAGGTGAAATCTCACCACCACCACCCCAGGGTGGGTCACAGAGCTAGTTAGTGGCAGATCAGAGACTAGAACCTAGGACTCTAGAATTATACTACAATATTTTTTCCATTATATCAATGTAAACTCATTCCCATTCCCAGACTCAACTAAGGCATTTTTACCCACTTAGAATAGATAGTAATGTTCACATATTATGCTATTTTCTGGGACCTGAAAAAATCATTTCCTACAAAAGCATATATATATTTCTTGTACTTAGATGAACTATTAACATACCGACAACATAATTATCTTTGGGAAGGGTCCTTTCAATATGGTAAGCATCAGAAATAAAACGACTTTGGCATTCTCAACTAAGTACTTCAAATGCCAATTCTCCACAAATCATGCAATACATGAGCAATATTTAGGGTTTAAAATTTTATCCACATGCCTTTTCAACAAAGCAGTTTGAGTAACAAGGGAGGGGGGGATGTCATTAAAACAAATGAAAGGATCAGCATCAAGGTCAGAAAGGAGATGAGGAAAAATAGAACAAAGGAAAAGAGAAATGAGCCAGGTTTTTCAGTATGGCAGAATTAATAGAAATTTAACATACTGTCCTGAATGGAGCCTGATTCTGAATTAAGATCCTGGAGACACAAGTCAAAACTTTTTCAAGACTCTTATTGGTGGTAGCAATGAATCAGTTAGGCTGCTAAATGGAGAACACAGACAATGCAGCTCCCAAATCCAACATCCAGGACAGTTCAGTGGGTTGTTTCTGATACTGTGCATTTTACCAACCCCATAATGAGATCTAGTATGACCTACGTATCTTCTGACATCACATGGGCTCTGGTTCCCTTCTTATACTACCAACTGTGTCTCTGCCCTAGTTGACTTTTTCTGGTTCTTGCATATTAGGATTGCAAAAGGCCCAGGTAGACAATGCTGGACATGTGTGACTGTGTACCTAAAAATGATCTGGCTCATCAAAGTAAAATGTAAAAGAGCAACAAACCAATCCAGCTTAGCAGGAGGAAAGGAAGTAAGGCTCTGATGGGGCTGCAGTCAGGTGACAGACGAGGAAAACAAGAGAGTGGCTGTTTCAGCATTGTTTCAGCATTCATCAGTGTAGTTATATCTCTCAGCAAGTGAAGCTCTCTTACTGAGAAGGATGTCAAGATCTGGAGCTAAATCAGTCACAGAAAATGAGGAAGGAAATATCTTAGCACCTAATTAAACTCTCCCATCAAAGGCAGAAGAAATGAGATCCAACAAATGGATAACCTTGTATTTCCAGGTAAAAATCAAGATCTACCCTTCCTAGAGGACAGAAGGGTGATACAATTTTCTATAAAAGACCTCACCAGGGTCACAGTGCCACCCCAAGCATTAACCTCCTTTCTTCCTTTAATAAAAGGTTCAAGAAGGGACAGAATTTAGACCCAGGCTATTTTTTAATAGAAAAATTTATGTGGGTGGGTACATTCATTTGGCAAAAAAGAAACTTTTCCATCTTGCCTCCAAACTCAAAGATATGGCCTTGTTTGGGAAAGTTGTGTTTTTTAATATTTCTCAGCATAAAAGTAACAAAATTTTATGAAGTATTGGGGTTTGACATTCCAGAAAGCAATAAATCAGGATTTTAATGCAGTTCTAGCCTTATAAAAACATCTATAAAGATCTAAAAAGTAAAGTTGGAGCATTGCCTAAGAGGGCAATTGTAATCACTTGCTAAAGTTTAATCAATATAATTACACTGGAAAGTTGCTAGAGTATTTTCTTTAATGAAAACTACTTTATCACCCTCATAACTGACATTGATATATGATCCTTAAAAGTCTGCAAAGTATTTTACAAACATCACCCTATTTGAGCCTCACTACAACTGTGTTAGGCAAGTACTATTGTTTATCCCCATTTTGCTGATGAGAGAACTGAGGAAGACTGAGGTTAAATGACTTGCCCATGCCTTTAAAAATGTTCAAGGTGATGATTTCAATGCAAATCCTTTGACTCCAAGCCCAGTGGTATTTATAGTATTCCCAGCTGCCTCTTACCAAACATAGCTTGCTATTCCCCAAAGTGTACATCATTGTCACTTTTTATGATAACAGTGGTTATTTCAGTGCCTAGTCTCATTTCCAAGATCCAAATCCTAGTTCATTATAAAAGCCACACTTAGGGCATGAGACTTACAAGTGGATAGACCATTAAAGAAGCCAGTATAGAGCCAGGACAGGCTGTTGTCTCATTTTTATAACTCTGTCTTGGAGCAAAACTAAGCATGAAATCACATTTCCAACATTTTAACTGGATTATCCTGTTATGACCAATAACAGCTCCATGACAAGAGGAAAAATCCAGTGTAGCTTCATTTTTGTAGCCCTAAGTTATTGTCACTGAGGTTCCAAGGCCAGGTCAGTCCATCAGTCTGACCATGAATTATGTATACATAATTGCACATCCAAAGTTCACATCTAAAACAAACAAAACACATCATTCTAATGTTTTATATTTACTGTGATCAGGAAAACCCTCTTTGTGGAGAAGCAAATCTCATAGTCTAACCATTTTTACAATCTTAAACTTAACCCTATGCTACCATAGTCCTTATGAGACCCAGCACTTGGATACAGAATTAAAGAGGAAAGACATGCTTCCCAAAGTTTAACTTCTGTATTCCATCATTATTGGCTCCAAGCTAACTCCCCTTTTCATGAAAATAAATCCTGTCTTAAGCTCATTTGACCGAGGTTACTGATTCATTAAACAATTCTGGCTCTACACAGTGCCTCAAATGAGGCAAGCAGCTGTGGAAAAGGCCAAAGAAACAAACCTCAAAGGTTTAGTCTGAACAATAACTATTAAGAAGTTTTGAATATTTTGTAAAAAACCCAGTCTTTAGATCATTGTCACAATCTGAATTCTTAACTGGTATTGCTCAAATCCAAAGGAGTATGTGAAATGTTTGTAAATCAGAGATATGAGGGGAAACTGATCAATCTGAGACCATCCATCATATTGGTGAAATTATAATCCGTGGAATCCCTTAAGCAACTGAGGAAATGTCCCTAATGAAAGATGGACCTGAAAGTCTGGGGTCAATTAGATTGGACCACTTCTTACTTGCTCACTGGTGAACGTAATAATTGGATTTCAGGTGAGAGGGGGGGATTTCTGTTGAGGACTGGCTCACTGAGAATCAACTATTCCCCTCCATGGTCTATAAATGTGAGCTGATGATTACTCTGGTCATGATTTCCCCGATTTCTTTTTTCCCTCTATGTTCTTTTACAGTGCCATGAGAGGAACATGATGTAGTAGAGAGAGAAGTGGACTCGAAGCCAGGAAAACCTAAATTTAAATCCCACCTTGGATACACACTGACCCTGGGCAACTTTTTAAATCTCTCAGTGCTCTGGGTAGCTAAGACTACAAATTGCAGAGAAATTGTCAATCTGAGCTGATAGAGGTAATTTCCCCATCCAAGAGTTCCCTATATCAATGAAATCACAGGTCTTGTCCCTCTTCCTATCTTAAAGAGGCATCAAGTCATGGAATCTTGTAGTTAGGGGCAGCCAGGTAGCACAGTGAATAGTCAGGAGAACCTGAGTTCAAATCTGCCTCAGACATTCAACATTTAACTAGCTGTGTGACCTTGGGCAAGTCACTTAACCTCAACTGCCTTGCCTTCCCCCCTCCCAAAAAAAAGAGTCTTGTAGTTAGAAGGGATTTTATCTAGTCCAAAATTGTCCAAAGTATGAGTCCCCTTTGCAAAATCCCTAGAGAGTAGTTACCTTACCTTTATTTATGCTACCCATGGTGCAAAGGTTCACTGGGAGGTAGCCAGTTCATTCTTGAACAATTTTAATAATTTGTTTTTCCTCACAATGAGACAAAACCTTCCTCCCTTAAATTTTTACCTAGTCCTTTTAGTTCTATGCTCTGTAGCTATGCAGACCAAGTTAAAACTCTTTCAAAGGACAACCCTTCAAATTCTTTAGGACAGCTACCACATCCTTCCTAAGTCTGAAGAATCTTCAGTGGAAAAAATGAACTCTCTAGTCCAGTCGAAAATCTGGCTAACTACACATTTTATGTCTCTGAAACTTAGTTGTACATTACAGTCACATGCCCATTTAGAATGCCCCTTCAACAACCTATATGCAAAAGCAATGGATCATGGAGTGACTTGCCTTTCCACTGACCACAAATTACAGTGCAATGAAAGATGAAATATGGGGTTTGGGTATCGGGTATGTTGGAACAGGAATATATTCCTAAAAGTACATTTATGTGCTGAAGAAACATAAAGCACGAATGTCTTGCTTCATAAGGAAAACCAAATTAACAAGAACCATTAGTCTTATCTAACCATAAACAGGAATCAAAGCTGACATGGCTAGGCATGACTGACCCTCCCTTTATTTGGTATCTCAATATAAAGGTTGAACTTATCCATTAGAAGTTATTTCATTTTCTCTGATGATTTGAAAGGCTATGCAGTTCTCAAATTTTCTGAGAGATTCTCTAGTGTTCGTTAAAGCAGAGAAACTGAATATCACTGTGCTCCAGTGGTATAGCAGGCATTATTTAAAACAGACCAAAGAATGATCCTATCTATACTACTATAGATGGAGTGGCTTTATAATAAAGTTTACTCCTTATTGAGAAAATAACCATTTTTAATATGAATAATATCTTCAAGTCAAAAGGTTCATGTTAATAGAACCTCATCTCAACAAGATTCAATATTATTATGAAAATATTTCCCTTCTCCCAGATTCCACTCTTGAGAGAAAAAACAGGGAAGATAATCCTGATCTCCTTTTTTTACCCTGGACATTGTTGATGCATTTTCCTCTTCCTAACACTCATGGTCAGCCTCTTCCCCCCCACCATTACCACCAGAGCTACCCATGTTCCTAGTATAATAGATGATTATTAGCTTAGCCCTGTTTCAGACACTAGTCTGGGATCTGACTCTCACTGACCTCTGCTAGTGAATCCAAAAATGTATATAGTTTTCTGTCCCTGTTTGATCACACATACAGACCACCAGGGTTCCATAGTAAAGACCTGTTCTGGATTCACTGACAACAGACTCTTGTCCTGAGGTAATGACCTTGGAATAGGTGTATATATATATATATACACACACATGTCAAATAAGGTGAAAGAAAAGGTCAGTTTAACAATAGCTACAAAACATAGGCCAGTCTAGTCCTAGAAACCCTGTTTCTATAACTCAACTCTACCAAAGAAGCCCAGACTGCTTTCAACAACTCAGGCATATTATTTACTTCTTGTGGTACCTTAGGCAAGACACAGTCTCTCTGGGCCCAAGTTTCTCTTCTCTAAAATCAGATCTCCAAAGTTCCTTCAACTATTAAGTTTATGATCCTAAGAACACAGTACACTTGAATGTTCAAAGACATGCAGAGAATAATTGACCCTTTGACCACATTCCCCTTAGAGCCTACTTTTTTTTAAAGTACTAAACATTATGTGGATGAACAGTTTTCTTCCGCTCTGCCTTACTGCTAGCCTCAGTTATACACAAGAGGCCATTAGCTCACCTGCAATTTCTGCCGATTTGATAAATACTCTTTTTGGCATTGGCTTCCTAGCTGTTAGCATTCCAATGGCAGGTGTGAGTCTATTGCCCCATACTGGCACCCATGGGTTTTGCCTATGACACAACAGCATCTAGGGTTCAATTTAATTCTCCAAGCAATTATCAAGTACCTTCTGTGTGCAGCCACGGTTGTAGGTTCTGGGACCACAAAAATAAAAACAAAATTGCTCCTCCTCTGAAAAAAAAATCCCACTGACTCTGCACTTAGGGTAGGGTAACATGGACACACAAAGTGACTACAAAATATAAGGTATTTCAAAAATTTTAGCAAAGTTTTGAGGTACTGAAAATCTTAGAACTGCACTACAATTTTTGGGATACTCTGTGCATAAAAACATAAATACAAAGTATGGAAAGGAGCAGATCTAAGAGTACTAACAACTAGAAAAATCTAGAAAAGCTTCCTGTAGGAGGTAATAGTTGAGGTGATCCTAAAATGGAAATAGGAATTCCAAGGAGTAAAGATGAAAAATATGCTAATAGATAACATGTACAAAATATTTAGAGGTAAGATGCTGGAACACAGAGTCTGTGCCAGATTGAAGGGAAAGAAGGAGAGGGAAATCAGACTGGAAAAATACTGACACTGATCCTAAAGCAGTTTTATAAACTGCGCTTCTCCTTATAAGCAAATTCTCTTCTGTTGGCTATGCATTATGACCCTTTAATAAAAGGTCATGATTACACATGACTGCTAAAAACATGTAGCCCATGGAAATCCAAACACAAGGTTCCATAGTTATTAGCTTCATGAATAGAAATTATGAAGGCTATGACTTCCATGACAACCCCAACTGAGATTCTGTGGAGCTTATGAATTTTTCCAACAGAGTAGAAAAGTTGGATTTCCTGAGAACTTGGATGCTTATCGGGGCTCAGTTATTGGTGCCACTGATTTATCTAGCACAGATTGTAGCATTCATGAACACTTCTAATGGAATACAGTTCTTTCATAAATTTCAAATAAAATATGTGCAGACCCTTTGAGATGTACAACATAAAAATGTATTTTGTTCAAGACTTTTTTTCTTTTTAAAGCACCAGAAATTCTATATTGAAACTCAGTTCTAACAGAATTAGGGCTAGAAATAGATCATTCCTTAGAAATAGGAGCCCTCAAGAATCTGTGATTTCATCAATGTGGTTACTCCCTCCATCTATTTAGATTTAAACCCCTCTAAAACTCAGTAGGTGATTGTTGAAAGGTGTTTTCATAAACAAACAAAAAAAAAAGATCACTTTGCAGCCAACAGACAATGAGCCTCCTTGACCTTAATCAGGTTGGTCCTCAAATGGAAGACTGCCTCTGGGCCTATACTCCAAGTCTTTCTAGCTCTATAATATCTGCTGACACAACTTTTAAGAGTTTTTGTGGCTAATTCTATGATACAACAAAAACAAATACAAAACAGCTTTTATACTTCCCTCTGGCCCACTTATTAAATACAATCACTGCATTTATTCACTCAGCAAGCATTTATTAAGCACCAAAATGCCAGTCCCTATGCCCAGAGTCAAAAGATGGAGTGGTAGGATTTGAAGAGACTAGAATCCAGTTGGACTGGAAAGCTTAGAGATATGCTAGCATAATTGTTTATTTGAAGTGCTTGTGGCTACCAAGCAGCTGAGAAGGAGAATCTTAGAATATCAAATTTGGAAAGAATTTGGAAATTATATAATCCAACTGATTTATTTTATTTTATATATAATCATCTTCACAAACACCATATACATAGTAGAACAGAAAAAACAGGATTATAGGTAAAACTATGACTCTATTATTAACAACTTGCTTTTCTTTTTAAATATATATATTAAATTCCCTATGACTGTCTTGGCTTTCTTCTGTTCTATATATTTTAAACAAGATGCTTCACTGACTCCTTTTCTTTCTTTGTCTTATTTTTGTCTACCTTATTACCCCCATATCCCTGCCCTGTTGAAAAAGAAAAAAAAAGACGTAACAAACACGCAAAGGTAAGAAAAGCAAATTGTGGCACTGGCAATGTTAAAGCAGTTTGAATTCTGCATCTGAGTCTGTCAACTTTCTGTCAGAAGGTGGGTAACGTCATTCATCATCAGTCCTCTGATATCATGATTGGTCATTACAGTGGTCAGATTTCTAAAGTGTTTCAAAGTTGTTTGATATTAGAATGTGGTGGTTATTTTACAAATTCCTCAACTGGTTCTTTTTGCTTGACTCTCTATAAGGCTATGCAGGTCTTCCTACAATCTGTTTATTCTAAAGATGAGGAAACTAAGGCTCAGAGAAGCCAAGTGATTGGACCAAAGACACACAGCTAGTAACCAGCAGAGCCATGTCTGAAATCTGGCTCTCCTGATGCCACATCTAATGCCCTTACTGTTACACGACAGACCAGTTCTATAGGGATTAAGCCCCCTTGGCACTACTGCCAAAAAGTAGTAGCAAGCCTTCCAATATGTGAAAATGGGAATGGATGAATGAGCTCAGCCTTGATGCAAAGATTACAAAATGGAGGAAGAGCACTAAGATAGAGTAAACAGATATGTAATGAACAATGTATTATTTAGCATGATGAGAAAATGTGGAGGAGTGAAAAAAGTGCTCCTTGAGGAGAGATGAGCATCTGAAAGGCATGTGATTACATCGCCTGTGTTTTGGCCTTGGATTTCCTCCCCAGAATGCTTATCATGCTGTGTGGGTGGTGCACCTAGTGTTGGCATCCATCTAGTCATGTCTCTTGTTGCTACTGAATCTACAGGCACCCCAGCAAATACCACCCATGGCACAAGCAATGATGGTGCTGCAGCATTGTATCTAGTCATCAGAACTTGATTCAACTCAGTTCAATTCACTAAGCATTTATCAAGAGCCTAGAATGTATCAGGCACTAGGTCATTTTAAGTAATTTAAAGGTGGGCAGAGAGCCAATAATTGCAAAGTTCAGGAAAGGCCTCTTGAGGGATCTAGGGGTTCCAAGAGGAAAAGGGGAAAAGAGTTAGCATCCCAGGAAAAGGTGGGGGGATGCTTTACAAAGGTTCAGGAATGTTGCAAACAGGAAACCTCAAGAAAGCCCGTTTGGCTAGAACATAGATAATATGAAGGGTAGTGACATGGAATCAATTGGGAAAGATAGATTGGAGCCAGGTTGTGAAGAGTTGTCAGTAACGAATGGAGGAGCTTGTATTTTTCCCTTGAACAAGAGAGTGACATGGTCAGACCAGTTCCTGTCCTTAGAGGAGAGTAGTGCAAGGTAACAACAGACAGTAGGACTACCCTGGACCCCTAAGGCACTCCCTTCAAATGAAGACTCCTGTGTTATAACTCTTGAGCATCTTGCCCAATCTCAGCTGCTACCCTCCTGTTATCTGATCAGGAGTCTACTTTTGTTCTTACACTTCCAGGCTTTGCTCCCTCACTCAGATAAGGACCTTGATCAAGGCTTACTCCATCTCAAAACCTTTGATCAAGTTCCTTATCAAAGTGGGCTAACAAAGCTTAGAGCATAAAGGGAGGCTTATGATCAGATAGCAGGAGGGTGGTAGCAACTGAGGTTGACAGTGATGGTCAGGAGTCTTGACACAATAAGATGCTTTGTAAAGGGCTCCCTTTTCAAGAGTGCCTCAGGGCTAGGTGCCCTTCAAATACCCCCCTCCAGGGACAGGAACAGATTTAGAATCTATCAGTACCAGAATCATGGAGGAGAGAGAGTAAGGAACAGAAAACATAAAGGAAAGACATAGTATTCCAACTGTGTCCACAACCATTTACAAACCCCTAAAGAACTGTCAGGACATTCTTGAAAAGCCAGAGTGATTGGGGCAGAAAGGTGGCACAGTGAACAGAGAACCAGCCCTGTAGTCAGGGGAACCTGAGTTCAAATCGGGCCTCGGAAACTTAACACTTACTAGCCATGTAACCCTGGGCAAGTCACTTAACCCCAACTGTCCTACCTTTCCCCCTCCAAAAAGGAAAAAAAAAAGCCAGTGATCCAATCCCTGGGTGTGTCTGTGATGGAGCAGGGAACAAATTTTCAGTGAGTGAAAGAGAACAGGGTATAAGAGAGAAGAGAAAATGGAATAATTATTGGGTACATGTAGAATGGGGGATGTAGGCAAGAAGTGTGAAGAGAGAAAGGCACGAGATTATGTGTGCTAATCATACTAATATCCAGACACTAGATCTATTGGCTTCTCCCCAACCCTCATTTTTGGCAGGTTTCAGATTCATCAAAGGTAGCCCCATTTTCTTTAGCTTTATCTCATCCATTGACCACCATCCATCGGACAGGACAAGGATGAACATCTGGGACACTGGGTTCATGACATCTGTTCTGAATTAGGCTAGGATATTCTGGTCATCTGGCTTCTTTGACATCATACTATTAATAAACACCCTTCCTTCTCTTTATCTCTGATGTTTAGCTTACATAAGCTTTTCAACTTAAGGTTCCTCCCATTTCCTAATAAGTTCATTAGCACTGAATAACTTCTTAAATTACTCTCAATTTTATAATTTGGCTTTTGGTCAGAGCAGAAATTGCTTTTCCAAAGAGGATTTAGCCTCTTTTCTTTGTCTTTCTACTAAACACTTTAAAATATATTTTGAACAGAATACATTTTAAAAATTTTATATAGCAGTTTCTTCAATATCAATCAATATTCATTGAAGTTCTATTGACATCGAATAAAATAGACCCAGGCTATGTTTCCTGCCCTAGAAAAATCACAGAATATTAAAAGCTGAGAGGTATCTCAGGAATCATCTAGATCAAGAACTCTCATTCTGGGGTCTGTGACTTGTTTTTTTATAATATTTTGAGATACATATATATATATATATATATATATATATATATACATATAGATAGATAGATAGATAGATAATGTGTTCCCTTGACAATTCCATTTATTTTATTTTAAATATTTAGGAACATTATTATAAAGAGTCCATAGCCTTCATCAGGTTGCCAAAAAGGTCTATAGCAAATAAACAAACAAATAAATAAGTAAATAAAAATATGAGGTTAAGATGCTTTCTACTACAATCCCCTCACGTTTCAGATGAAGAAACCTCCGCAATACAAAGTGATACATGTAAGGTAAAACAGAAAAGTTGAAGCTAGGTCTTCTGACTCAAAAGAAGGAAAGAAAGAAGGATCGACTGAACACCTACTATGTGCCAAGCACTTTACAAATATTATATCATCTGATCCTCACAACCAACCTTGGGAGGTAGGTGCTATTTTTATCTCCATTTTACATATAAGGAAACTGAGGAAGAAAAAGGTAGACTTGAACAGAGTCATACAACTAGTGAGTGTCTAAGACCAGAGTTGAACTCAGATCTTCCTGACCCCAGACTGAGTGCTCTATCCATTCCACCAACTGAGCTATTTATAGGACAAAGATCTTTGGAGTGTGAGATGTAGCAAGAAAGAAGGGCATCCTTTTATAATCCTTTCCTTTATTTTCTTCTTTTGTTGGGGTTGAGTGAGGGATGGGGATTGCCAGAAAAATGGAATAGAAATTCTGGCCTAAATTTCAAAGTATCAAACTTTCTCAGTGATGTCTAACAACAGGTCCTGCTTATAGGGTGCTTTATAAAGTATTATACAAGACAGGAGGGAAAAATATTTTAATCTCCATGTATAGTGAGAGAAATTTAGGATTAGAGAAGTTAAACAATTTGGCCAAGATAAAATAGGTTGTAAAAATCAAAGCCAGGACTAGAACTCAGACCCTTTGACTCAACAGTTTTGTCCTCCAAGCATTCTGAATGGTATGTCAGGAAGGTCTGTAAGACAAGAAGACTTTTTCTCACTAGATTTCTTCACAAAATTATGTTGGTAAACATAATTATATAAGTAATAAAAATAATAGCAATAAACAACTTCCACTTTATACCATTTCTTTTTTTTTAACCAGTTTATAGTCTCAGTGGTCTTAAAGATTTGTGCATGAACAAAGTCCTTTTTACCAATGTAAATTACAAGTCTTAAAGTTCTTTAGCTTAAAGTTTTAGACAGTTGCTGGAGCCCTGAAAAATTATGTTATTTATGATACATGGTCATACAGTCAGTGTGTGTCAGAGAGGAGACTTGAACCCGGCTCCCAGTTTTATTTTTTTTTTAACTTCTAAGCCTGTATCTTTCCATAATACCATGCTGCCTCTGAAAAAGAAGTTTCAAAAATTTCACAGAGAAGATGCTGGGGAGTTAAGAAGATGGATATGCGGTCTTCAAGCTGTATGAATGAACACAGCTGAGTGAGAAAGGGAATTGGCTGCCATACTGAAACCATAAAACAACGATGACTCATGAGAACATCTTGCTTGAGATAGTATCTTGCCTTATGTTTCTCTCTCTGGTGGTCTTATCCTGACCTTGTAGATAGCCTTCCCTTCTTCTCTGAACCTCTTTGTCCTGGATTCAGTTCATAATTTTCTGCCTGCCCCTCTCTGGATGTTCTATGTCTCTTGACTCCTGGTTTTAAATTCCAAAAATTATTTTGCTTACTCTCTTGGCCCTTAGCTTAGGCTGGGGACTTTGATACTGCCTCCAGACTCTTCTGTCTTCTTCTCCTTCTGGGTCATTTAATAAATTTCTACTAAACTCCATCACTTGTCTACCCACCTAACAGATGGCTGGGTTCCCCAACTGCAAACTGACTTAACACCCTTACTCCTTGCCCACTCATGGAGCTTTTGCCCTAAGCTCTCTCTGCTTTTTGTCAGATCTTTAGCTCTAATAATAACAATTCCCATAAATAGAAGATTTAATGATTCTGAATACTTTCCTAACAACAGTCTTGTGTGGTAGATGATACAGGAGCATCATTAGGCCTGTTTTATGGATGGGCAAACTGAAGTTTAAAGAGGTTAAAATTTAACCCTTAAATGAATTGTCCACAGTCACATGGCTAGTATGTAACTGAGCTTTGCTATGGTGGATAAAGTGTTGAATTTGGAGTCCAGGAGTCAGTGTCAATTCCATCTTTGTCAGTTACTAACAGTATGATTTTGGTAGGCTCACAACCTACCTTGGCTTGTCTTATCATCTATCATAATAAGAAGCTGCAATCTTTATCTTCTAAATATGTCTCTAAATCTGTGATCTTCCAAACTTACATCTTCTGACTACAAATGAAGCATTCCTTCTTTTACACCAAGCTATTTCCATCTCTGGATAGTATAGGGTGCAGAAGTCCCACACTTACCACATTTTTGCTAGGAACCCTTGTCCTGAATATCCTCATCACCACCTATTCCCCAATATCGCCATCTAGTTCTTAATTTAATTTCTACTGAAATAGATGTGGGAAGGACTTTATTTTTTTATAGCTCCATTATTTTTTCTTTCACCATTTTTGCCTCAACGCATCTTAAATGAAATCAAGTCCCTGTAATCAGGGAAAGACTTTCAGTGGATAAAACAAAACACAACTGAGATTCATGGCCAACTTTGAAGGTCTAAGTAAAAGGTCACTTCTCTCTAATAGCAGCAGGAAAGGATAATACTTTTCCAAATGATAGGGCAAAAATTTTCATACCTCACCTTTCACAAAAATGGTAAGCTGTGCAGGAAAGGAGCAAGAGGTTTGGGGAAAGTGTAATTTTGTTGTTTATGCTGCTATTTTTGCTAATATTACATAATAAAGCAACAACTATGTACTTAGGCATTTACTATGATGTAGCCACTGTGCTATGTGCTGGGGTTACAAGTACAAGGAATGAAACAATAATTAATAAAAATACGGCGCTATGAAAATATAAGGTATTATTAGTAACAATTATTAATTATAATACTAAAGTTGATTATTAATTATAATATTAAAATAAAGCCATTTACAGAGGATGCCATAGAAAGGTAAAATATTATTAGTAATCATTCATTATAAAATTAAAACAAATTATTAATTATAAGATTAAAAGAAAACCATTAAAATAGGATGCTGCTGAAATGTAAGATATTTATAATCATTATTAATTTTAAAATTTCAATACATTACTATTCTTAGTAATGACTCTGTATGCCTGTATAGCACTCTTTTCCCACTCTTCTCATGATTTCATCAACCTAGGGACTACCTGGCCCTAGATATTGTCACATTTTTTTATACTCATAATAAGTCTTTGACTTAGGTAAGGCAGATAATATTATCACTATTTTGCAAAGTGAGGTTCAGAGTAGTGTGACTGCCCCAAGGTCACATAGTTTACAAATGGCAGAGCTGAAACTAGGACCCAATTCTTCTGATTCCAAGCCCAGTGATCTCTCCATCGCACTGAGAATAAATAAATAACCTTTCTCTGAAAATATTCATGTGAGTTTCAGCCCCACTAAAGAGAAAACTGATCATCTAAGGAATATAAAAGATGCTAAAAAAAAATCCTTCCCATTTAAAAGCCAAATGACACACTATCTGGGCAATTATTTTTCCCTGGTTTCTCAAATACACATAGGACAGAAAAGGCAAGAGAAAAAACATTCTAGTGTTCAAGCTTCAGAAAGTTGCAGCAAATGATGAAAACAGAGATCAAACGTTTCTCTCCTGGGGAGGAATTAATAGCTATCATTTTACCTCCCACTGAAGTTGATACCATCCCGAAATTGAATATTATTGACATGGTTATGCAATCTAGGCACGCACATAAACTCAAATGCATATTTCTTAAACACATCTCTGTCCTGTAGAGCAAAATTAGTCTCTTCGACACTCTTTTTAAAAAATACATAATATTCTGCTTGCTGGAATTATTTGGGGGAAATTGTGATTCAATTCTAAAACCGTCTGCCTCAATCAAAGAGAAACTCATGAAAAATCATCCAAGAGGACCTTCTTCTACAAAGCCAATTTTACATCTGATTCAAATTTTGATTCTGAACTTCAGACAGAGCTAGCATATAACCTCAGGGTTTTGACTGGCATGTGTTACATAGAGAGGCCTCTGATAATTCTCTGCAATTATTTTTTGTTGAATTAGCAGAACCGCAGCCAAGCCTGACCTTACAAGAATACAGAGTAGGTAACTGTCAAGTGGTTTGATTTTTAGGGCCACCAGGAAGGTACCCTTGCCCTCAAATATTGCACAGGACTGTAAAATTAGAAGGGACCTTAAAAATCCAAAATTCAAACCCCTTATTTTACAGATTTTAAAAAATGAGTCCCAGGGAAGTTACAAGGTCATACAACTAGTTAGTAGCCTAGCTAAGACCAGAAGCCTGGTTTCTGGACAACCACTTGCTTCTAATTCAGGTTACTACATCATGATAATTTCCTTCATAAAACTACTACAACTGATTCCGGAAAGTCTACCCTTGGCACTTCAGTCCTTTGGGTAATGGTGTGGTTCCATTTTAAAAGCTACCACATCCCTGGAAGGCCACATGTTGATCCTTCATTAGTAATTACAACCTTAGTACAGGGTATCTTAACCTGGAATCTATAAACTTTTTTTTAATATTTTGATGACTGTATTTCAATATGTAATTGGTTTCCTTTGGAATCCTATGTTTAAGCCTTTAAAAACACTATAATGATACGGGGTCCATAAACTCCACCAGACTGCAATAGGGGTCCATGACACACAAAAAAATCAATCAAAAAACATTTATTAAATATCTATTATGTGCCAGGCACTGTGTTAAGGAATGATGATACAAAGAAGGGCAAAAAACAGTTCTAGTTCTCAAGGACCTCACAGTGTCATGGGGAGGCAATATGAAACAATCATGTACAAACAAGCTCTAGGGCTGTGTGTGGACGTGCGTGTGTGTGTGTGTATGTGTGTACATGACATGATAAATTGGAAATAATCACAAAGGAAAAGCCAGGGAAGCTAGGCTGTGGAAATGAGGAGGGAGAATATTTCAGGAATGAAGCACAACTCGTGTAAATATCTGGAATCTGGAGATGGAGTGTCCTATACAGGGAAGAGATTAAGAACTCCTGTCCCTATGTGATTTTTTTTATCAGAGTTCTAATTTTAAAAGGATTCACTCTTGATAAGGAAAAGAGGAGAAAGAAAGCATGGAAAGAATACTGGACTTAAAATCAAAACAGCTGTGCAATCCTAAGCAAGCACTTAAACATGCTGAGTTTCAGTTTTCTTATCTGTAACATGGGAGTCCTACTACTGTTCCTACCTACCTCAGAGGATCCTTACGAGAAAAGAACCTAAAACATTATATTAACATGAGTTGTTTTTGTTAATAGAGAAAGAGGTTCTAGAGAGGTTTGTAAGGCATGGCCCTGGGCCTGGGTGCCACATGAGAGAAAGCCAAGACAAGATAGAAACATGAGATGGGTGTTTTACAGAATAAAGCTTCACAATGTTTCTGGCAGTAGGGCTGGTCCTGACCAAAGCCGCTCAGTTCCTGCAATTTCCCATCCATCCTTTAGGACCCCAAGCCTTTGAAGGGCTGCTTGGCCTTTTAAACTTCCAGCTGAAGTAAGCACTATTGGTAAATTCTGTTATAAGAAGTCTTGGAGAGACATCAGATTCTACTCCTGTGCAAATGACTCTTACCTAAAAGACTTGTCTGCAACATGGTGGATGAAAGTCTTGCCCAAGCAATAGCACCCATTCCTCTAACTAGTTCTATTAGTTCAATGAGAGATGCCATGGGAAGTTTTGCTAGAGCTCTCAAAAGTTTTATGAA
>CM053599.1:120923280-120961101 GCA_028646575.1 Pseudocheirus occidentalis
GGCAGCAGGTCCCAGACTGCTGAGAAGAGCCCCGCCTGCTGCGCTGTCTGTTGCAACAGATATTCTTTCTGTCTTTTGGAGAGTTTTGGAGCTTGAAAATCTGTTTAGCATCCAATTTTTATGAGTTTTTTAGCGTGTTTGTATGGGAGCTGCGGTGCTTTGCTGCTTCTATGCCGCTGTCTTGGCTCCGCCCCCCCCCATAGTTAGCTTTTAATAAAGGCTTTATCCATCTTAACATGTCAGAACTAGTATTGCTTTCCTTTTGATCTGTGCTTGTAACCTTCTTTGCTCCCCTTCTCCTTTGGGATCTTGTTCTATTTGGTATACTAAATGTTTCTTCATAGACTCTTATAGACTGAACACCATCATCTTTATAAAAAAAAGTGCTAAACTAGAAAAAAAATACAATTATTATACAGAAAGAAACAAGGAACAAGAGAAATTTAGGGAAATGGGACCATGTACATGAAATGATACTAAGTGAAATTAATAGGGCCAAAATAACAACATACACAAGAAAAAAGATATCACACTTAAATCTACCTAGTCCATTTCAATAGTCTCTCCCACACTATAATAATTCATCTTTGTCTTACTTGACTTCTTCTCTCTGGGACTAGGTTAAGACTTTTGTGTATGTGTTTTGTTAGTTTAAGTATTTTATATTTTTGTATATGTTTATCTATAATCTTTGAATTCTTCCTTTGCTAGCATATGATTGTATATAGTAATTTTTCATAATAATCATTATTCTTCACAATTTATTATTAATTCATTGTGTTCACTTTTATATGGGTAATTTGACTTTCTTCTCTTTCCTTTGATCAGATTAGTTAATTGTTGATCATTCCCTGCCCCACCCCAAACTAAGTCTGTTTTGCTTAGCAATTTATATAATATTCAAGATTTATTTTTAAGCTTGTTTTATGGTTATTAACTTTTTTGAATTTTCTGTCCTTCAAATTATATTTTTAATTGTGACCTTCTTTTTCTCTATTTCATTAATATATTTTCAAATCTGCACACAAATGTGTATATGTGTGTGCGTGTGTATTGTTTTGACTGCTTTAACCACACTTCATAAAATTTGGTATACTGTCTTATTTTTGACAGAATTATAACCCATTACCATGATTTGTTCTTTGAAGCATTCATTAGTCAAAGTTGTCATTACTTAGTTTCTCTTAGGCTCCATTAAGGTCTATGTATTTTTCCTGTATTTCCTTAATTGCTACTTTTATTATGTTATGATATAAATGAGATGTTTATTATTTCTGCCCTTAAAGATATTTATTAATCCTATCTATACTGGAACGTGATCAATTTCTGTAAAGTTACCATACCATGCTGAATTATATTTGTACTATTTAGAAATTCTATTAAGGCATTATTATAGGTCAATCAAATCTATATTTTTTTCCATAATAATCTGTTTGACTTTTTACTTTCCTTTTTGTTTATATTTCTCTTGCATTTATCCATCTCTGATAGAAAAATAAAGTTCTACTACTATTTTTTTTTCTATTTTACTATCTGTGTCTTTTGGCAATCTGCCTAGCTTTACTTTTAAGAAATTGGTAATAGTGTTATTTTTTCTATTGTCTATGATGTCTTTAAACATAATCTATGTTTTTTTATTTATCTTTCTTGATAACACCAATTTTTATTGTTGCCTTATGTGAAATAATGAAATAGTTTTCTTTTTTAAAAATTGCCTGAAGCAAATAAATTTATGTTCCTTCCCTTCATTGTTACTTTATGTCTGTATGTTTATATTTTAAATGTGTTATTTACATGCAGCGATTTTTAAAAAATCTCTTCTTCCATTTTTTTATTTACTGGAGAATTTAATTCTCTCTCTCTCTCATATTCTCTCTCTCTCTCTCTCTCACTCTATCTTCCTCAACTCTTCTCTCCCTCCTCCTCCTCCTGGCTCTCCTCCTCCTTTTTTCTTTCCATTTGAAGATTATAGAAATCCAACTGAAGACCAAGAGATAAAAAAAAAAGTACCAGAGAGAATCTCTTAGAGAGGTATGTGAACCACAGAATTATATTGGCCACTTGTAGTCTCCCTATAACTGTGTCAGACTGGGCTGAAATCATATATTTCATTCCACTAGGTGGGCTCAGAAAATGAGGAAGAAGCAACAAGTACTGGAGGTTGGGGATAAAGGGAAGACAACAGTACTGGTGCCAGAGTAGGGAAAGGATTGATAGTAAGAAATATGACTATCACAGGGACACTATATGAAAATCAGCAGAGTGATTGAAAAAAAACTAGTAAAATCTGACTGAGGAGGAGGTATGAGCATTGAAGGAAAAAAAAATCTCCTCAACTGATAAGTATTTTGTAGCAAAAGAAATTAAATCATTATCCTAGAAGAAGATTCAAGTTTACAGTTAATTTTGTAAGCCACCCCTGAAATAACAATGGTGCATCATCAGAATAATTCAGAAGAACAATCAAATAATAAATTTAAAATATCAAAGACAGAAGGACAGAAACTAAGAACTCTTAAGGAAGACATCTGAGTCTATTAAGATAATTGAGAATTTTGAACAAGAGCAAAATTCTATAGCAGTAGAATTGAAATGCAAAAATTCAGAAGCTGAAGAAAAAAAACAATTGAACAAAATCAAAAGACAATGAAATTGAAAGAGTACATGAGACACTGACAAGTCAAAAATATTTATTTGGAATATAGAATACAAAATGGCTAAGGTAAAAATATGTTTTGCGTGATTTCACATGTATAATCAATATTAAATTGCTTGTCTTCTCAAGGAGGGGTTTGAGGGAGGCACAGAATATGAAACTCAGAATTTTTTAAAAAATGAATGTTAATTATTTTACATGCAATTAGAAAGTAGTTAATGGACTCAAATATATTGTAAAAAATAAACAAAAGAGAAGGTGGTACTTACAGTGAGTCTTGAAGGATGTGAAGAATTCTCTGAGAAGAAAATGCATTACAAGAGAAAGGGATAGCCATTGCAAAGATAAAGAGACAGAGAAAGGAACAAAGAGAGTTGAATTTGTCTGTACTGTGGAGATGAGGGGTGGTGGGTGGAGGTGAGTGATACATAAAATGACTGGAAAGATAGATTGGGGTCAGATTGTAAAGTGCTTTAAATGCCACAAGAAGAATTTATATTTTGTCCTCAAGACAGTAGAGAGCTGTTGGATTTTATTGAGTAATATACATCACTCTAAAAAGTGCTTTCTATATAGCCTGCTTTTAGTAAATATTTGCAAAATAGATGACCAAGGGAAATATGTATGTAACATTGACTAATCTGGCTCCCACTACCTGAAAGCCAGGTGTGTTATGTTTTCATCTCTCTCCCAGGGTTCTCAAGTACCCTTGCTCAGAATGGAGATATTTAGGCATTCTACAAATGGTTCCAGTCCCCATGTGTAAAGCCATGCACAAGCAACTTCCCCAAAGAATGCTACTGTGAACAGCTTTTAAGGTTCAGATTACATGGTATAGTGAACACTTGGTTTATTCCATTACAAATCAAGGCAAACATTCACAACAAATCACAGTATAATATTTACAACATTGCATCTTATCACAGAGAATCACAATATCATGTTCACAACAGCTTAACATTAGAATGGCCACATAGTTTCCATTACAGTGGCCACAGTATTTAGAACAAAGAACAAAAGAATAATCATCTTGTTTCCCTAAATTTTACAATACAATAATGAATCTTCCACTCATGGGGCACTTATAGATGAACTTAATCAGTCACTTAGCTGGCAATCAGTCACTAAGTACAGTCATCAGAAAATTACACAAACCCTCCACCCCTTGGTGCCTAGTAAACTTCAAGCTCATCACACATCCAAGGGGAGGCCTTTTCTTCATCTTGACTCAGGGTGGTCTCTCAAATTCTCTGGATCCCCTTGCATGGTCCCAGCTCCTACCTGAATCCAAACAGTCACCTGGATTCTGGAGCAGACAGCTCCCAGGTTCTCATCCAGCCCTTCGAGCAGTTTCTGTTACACACTGAAGTTCACAGGGTCTGGCACATCTCAAAACCCTCACCACTTCTGTTGCTGGGAGCTCAAGGATCAACCAAACTACACACAAATAAAGTCTTATCCTGGTCATGCTTCTTCGGTCCTCCAGCAGTTCAGTTGACTCTAGGACGCAGGAAAAGTCTTGGCCTTCCAGGCAGCCCTCTCAGCCTTCCAGGTGGCTTTCACCAGATTCTGGTCTCAGAAAACTCCAACTCAGTTCTCAGTCCAGCAAACCAAGCTCCCAGTTACTGGGACAATTCTGCTCCCTCCACCAGGAGCCAACAGGAAGAAAATTCTTGATTCTGATTCTGTCTCTGGAATTCTTCTTATATCCACTTACTGGCCTCCTGTCTCAGCCAACCCCCTCCGATCATGTCAGCAACAGGAGACAGAGTTCATGCCCTGTGTTCACACAGGAGATAGAGTTCATACCTTCTGCTTCTTTCACACAGGAGACAGAGTTCACACTCTCTGCCTCTTTAGCAGAAGTACTTAGCCTTTAGTCACTAAGGGCCAAGTACCTGCTAAATTAATTACCATTACACCATGATAGTGTTCCCCTAGTTGTAGGTGGGGTGTCCCCACACATCAATTTAGCCACTTAAAACCAGATTAGCATTTAAAAAGGAGTATTTATTTCAAAGAATATAATCACAAATACACAAATTTACTTCTCCTCCCATCGCATACGATACATAATTCTATACAACTTTAATCTCTGGGGAGAGGGAGAGGATTAGGTTCATAGTTTAGCTCTATTCCTATAATGGACATCCCCAAGGTCTAAGTTTAAACATTCCATCAAGCTCAAATCCCATTGGCTTCTCAGGACTCAGCCAGGTCACTGGACTTCAACATCCTACCTGATATCCTGGTTCTAAGTTTGCAATGGCTTGTTCTCCTCAATATGGTCTTGATACACTGTCCCCCTGAGACTGAGGACAAACAAAATAGCAAAGAAACAAACACCCCTAGAACTATTTTTTATTTTTATTTTTTTCAGCCAGTGTAAAAGAGGGAGAATGGAAAAAAGGAAGTCCTTTAGTCCTTTCCCCTAACTGGTTCATATAGCATCTGGGCTGTAGGGGAACTATGATCTTCACCCACTGGATGTAGCAAGAAGGAAGGTTTCAGAAAGAGAGAGACTATCCCAGTCTGACCATTAAGATGCCACCTTTCTGGCCATGCAGCCAATCAGAAGAGGCTACCTTCAACCATGTGATAAGGAACATGGGGATCCTCATTGTTAGGTGATGTGGGTGTGCTCAGTACAAGCCCCTCAGGATGTCTTCATATTAAGCTAATTGGACATAATCCTAAAACTCCTTAAACACACACACATGCACCCCCCCAACACACCTTTTTCCATGAGTATATATGAATACATTATTTGATATCTTTAAATTGTGGTAAAATCTCTGAGCTTAACAGCTGGGTTTTTTAATATTTAGGTAGTGTACTGGATAGAGCACCAGGCTTGGAGTTAAGAATACCCAAGTTCAGATATGGCCTCAGATACTGCCTAGCTGTGTGACCCTGGGCAAGTCACGTAACTTGTTTGACTCAATTTTCTCTTATGTAAAATAAGAATAATTTTAGCACCTAAGGCACAGGGTTGTTGTGAGGATCAAATGAGTTCACGATTGTAAAGCACTTAGCACCATGCTTGGCATGTAGCAAGTGCTATATAAATGTTAGTTACTTAGTATTATTATTTGTGATTTTTTTCACTTCTTTTTATCTCTCATATTTGCCTAGTCTTTGATACATACAACGGGTACTCTGACATTCCTTTATTGACAAATATTTCCTAAGTGACTTCTATGTTTTATGCCTTGTGCAAGGTACTAGAGGAGACTGACACAAAGTTAAATATGAGAGATCTTTGCCTTCAAGGATATTACATTCTAAAAATGGTATGTGGGAAATAAAGAAGTTGAGGAACGGGGAGACTTGGTGGGTACAATAAGTCCCTAAGTGTAGTAGACATTCTAAGATAAGACGAAGATTATAGAATTTAAAGCAGAAGGAACAGTGTGAAGAAAAAGTCACATATTTCAATGGGAAAATAATAAATTATTGCTGAATTAGGAACACATAACATTTTTGTGTCTATATAATACTTGTCCTATTCCTATCAATTAGAGAACTATCCTCTCTTTTATTAGAGGGGAAACTGGGGCAAAGAGAATCTAACTAGCCTGAGAAAGACTAGACAGAGAGAGGAAGACTTGGAACTAGAACTCCAATCCTATGGTTCTCTTGTTCTTTTGACTAGACCACATTATCTCTCTTATGGTATCTGAAAGGCACTGTGGAATAATAGAGAGTATTGAACCTGGAGTCAGAAAAGACTTAACTTAGAATTCGAAACTTACTGTGTGACCATGGAAAAAACACCCAACCCAGGCATATCACACCTTCATTGCTCCAGGGCCTTGCAATGCTTTTTCCATTTTGTATTGTTGTCATGCTACTCCTCCTAGTCACAGAATCTCTACTGGGTATGTCACTCACCAGGCTGTTGGAACTTGTTCCACTCTGTAGTTCAATTCCCAACACCTAGGGCTGTCTCTCAACTTGATCCAGAGAACTCATATGTCTCACTTCAAAGCTGTATCCCTCTTTTATTCTTGACTTCCAGAACGTACTTCTCATTTTAAAGAACCTCCAGGGGAGTGGCTAATCCTTGGCCATCCAATGCCTAGATACCTTCTAATTCTAAGAGAACTTCTCAATTCATTTCTATAGGAAATGCCTGTAGACATGTATTTGTACTTTTGATTGTACTCATTAACTTCAGTGATTTTATCAACTGGGAAATCAATTGATCAGAAGTATTTTGATCACCTCTCCTTCCCTGCTTCCATATACAAGGAATTGGAATAGATGACCTCTACCCTTCCATGACCCTTTGAATGTGCACAAAGCACTTTGAAATCTGTATGTATCTATGTATAAGTTAAATATCAGCTGTGATTATTGCTTTTCTTCTGCTTGTTATTGTTGAGTAATTTCAGTTGTACTGATTCTTCGTGACCCAGTTTCTTTGCAAAGATACTACAGTGGTTTTCCCTTTACTTCTCCAGCTCATTTTATAGATTAGGATATTGAAGCAAACAGTTAAGTGACTTGCCCAGGCTCACACAGGTAGTAGTGTCTGAGACCAGATTTGAACTCAGGAAGAAGGGTCTTCTTGACTCCAGGCTTGGTGTTCTGTCCACTGTGCCACTTAGTTGCCCTTTCTTCTGTTATTATTGTTAATAACACTTCTCAGCCTATGAAGGGAAAAGGTTGAGGTTTTGTTGGAATGGATTTGAGAGCCTTCGTATATGTCTGAATCCCTTTGCTTCCAAAACAAATTAGTTTGGGGGGAATATGCACATAAGAGGGACACAAAAAGCATTGTGGCTAAAATTGAGGGGCAAAAATTCTTTACTTCCCAGGGAGACACTTAGCAGCAGGTGATGGATAGCCTTCAGGTGAGAGGATACTGAAATTCTTAGGCAAAGACTTTATCTCAGATATCTCTAGCACAATAATATTTCTCTTCTTTAAGGCAATTTAATTGTACTTTTAAATGAGAACATATCTGTGAGCTCAGCTCCACAAAGATCACTGTAATGTCTTTATCTCCAGTAACACTCATTATATGAAAGCACGGTATGGCATGTCTTTGCACTTTTGACAATATTGAGCTTCCTTTCAAAGTGTGTGCTGTAGTCTAATGGGTATATTCCTTTTAGTACAAAGCAGCAGTAACCACCTGGGAAAAGAAGGAAAGCTGATCTTTTTTCCACTAATTCCCACCTTTTATGAACACAGTCCCTAGGAGCAGGGCCATGGATGCTTTTTTTCCTTCTTCATGTTGTCAGTAATACTATCCACCTCAGGGCAGATTTCTTCAAGCCCTCCCAACCCCATCACTCTAGTGGATGGTTTTTAAAAGGCACCCTAAAAGTAGAATTAATAGTTACTTCAGTGGCAAGAAAAATTGTCCACTTTATTTTTCATAGTTAGGGACTTGACAGTTTGAATGGAGAGAGTCCACTTTCTAGGAGGCAGTTATAGGTAGGTTTTCAAAGCATGTGTAGATAGGAGTTGGGGGAAATGCTGTCAATTTCCATCATAAATCATTTTGCCTTTTCATAGAGGCTCCTAAGCCTGGGTTTTCCTATATAGTGTTCTTCTGAAACTTTGCCAGCTTATTTCTAGTGTCCTAGAGACAAAAAAATAAAAGGTAACAAAACCTGACAGTAAAACCAAGAAGAGAATAAAAAGGCCTTCCTGATCTTTTCTTTTGAAGTATCTCCTCTTTCAACTCTGCTGTTCAGTCTCCCAGGATGCTCAATTTGAAAAGATAGGCTATACTATCGACCTCTCTACATCAAATGAAGGCTTCAGGATGGCAGTGTCCTGTGCTTAATGAAAGCTTTGGACAGCTTCAGGTCTTGTCATACATACTCTGACTTTCACTGAGGAACAGATAGATCCTATGTATCTGTATATCAGTCCCAAAAGGCCTGGAAAGAACCAGAGCTATTACTATCTTAAAGTGAATGGGGGCTTTGTCCCAGGGCACCAAGGTATTCCAGTACTGTGTTCATGCACCTCCACCAGTATAATGCAACTCCCTCTAGGGACAACCGCAGATATACCTTGGTTGGAAGATGGGGCAAACTAGCTTTCACTTCTATTAGTGTTGGGAGGGAAGGAGGGTGCAATCTCTAGAATCCTGTTGCCATAATGACCCTATTGTAGGCCTAGTTACCCCTATAAAGAGTCAGATAGGTCCGTTTTCTTAGCCTCCTGGCAAAATTGTTTTTGTCCTTAGGGGGGGAAAATAGTCTCAGTCATAGCTGGAAGATTTAGAAGAAATTCATATAAGGCATTTAGAATACTTGGATTTTACATTTGAAAGAAACTGTGTAGTATTTAGAAACAGAAAAGACCACAGAGATCATCTAGTCCACTTCTGTAATTATACAACTGAATAAATTGATAAAAAGATAGGAGATGTGATTTGAAGGCCACAGAGGTAATATGGAGAAGAGGCAGAAGAAGAATCCAGGTCTTCTGGTTCCAGATACAATCATTTTTTTTTTTACTTAACCATTTCCCATCTTTAATTCAGGGCATCTGACCACTATATAAAACATTAGTGCCCTCTGTAATATTCCTGACACATAGCCTGTCTTTTTAGAAAGGCCTTCAATTTTGATAAAGTTATCACCCGTAGTTATCACATTCATTCTGTTTTTGGGGGAAGTTGATAGTCCTAATTTTTCCATTTTAAGTCAAAATCTGCTTCCCTTTATTCTACCCCTCTTAGGCCAAACAGAAACCTAAGTCCTCTTATGCATGATTACTCTTCAAATAATTCACAGAAATGCAGAATCTTAGACTTGGAAAAGTTCTCAAAGGCCCTTGAGTCCAATCCATACCTGAACCATAATCCCCTTGATAGCAACCAGCTTTTGCTTGAAGTACTCTTGTGATGGGGAACCTATTGCTTCCCAAAGTGGCCAATTCCACTTTCAGATATCTCTAATTGTGAGAAATTTTTTTTTTACTTATATTGAACTGAAAGTTAACTTGTTGAGAAGATATAATTCCATTCTTTGCTTCAAGTTTGGCCATCTAGTTTCAAAAAGTTAAATCTTAAGGTCTCTTCCATATGGCAGCACTTTAGATGTGGAAAAAACAGCTATCATGTCCCACTTAAATCTTCATTAATACATTTAAAATTATTAATATGTTAAATGACATAATTGACACTCTTGAATAATCTCTGGATGATCTAGAGCTTATCAGTTTCTCTCCTGAAATGTGGCACCCAACACAGAATATTATGATATACTTATAGTCTGATTGGGAAGCAACTTGAATATTTCTGAGTTGAAAACAATTATTGTGATTCGCCTCACTCTGCTCTTGTTCAGTCTAAATACTGCAAGTTTTTTTAAACTGATCTTCATATGACATGATTTAGAATCCCCTTTACATACATGTCCTTCTATGCAGACAGCTAGCCTTCCATCCTAAAACATGTCTCTCAGCACTGAATCTCATATGATCACAGTTTTAGAGCTGGAAGGGAACAAAGAGGACATTTAGTCCATATCCCTTACTTGCACACAAAGAAACAACATCCCATAGAAATTAAGGGTTAAGTGATTTGTCCAAGGTGACACAGGTAGTAAATGGCAGGTCTAGGGTTCAAACCCAGGTCCTCTAAGTCTAAATCCATTTTCCCCATGCAATTGACATATATGTGTGTATATATATATATGTCACTGGATTTCCTATACTAATGAAATCCCCCTTATTCCTCACATTCTTTTATCCCACTTCCACCACCCCCACAGCCCAGTTTTGTTCCCATGTTGCAATGCTGATTCATTGAGCCTGCATGTAGGCCAGCAAAACTCCCAGGTCTTTTTCATGGGTATTCATATCTCTCTAATCCATACATCTCTCATTTTGGTACTTACACTCCTGATTTTTTTTTTAAGTTATACACAGGACATTCAGTCCCTTAAAAAAATTTTATTAGCTAATTTCCTTCATTCTTTCATCAGACAAGTAAGTACTATGTGTCAGGAGCTGTGTAGCTGTGTATACAGAAATAGAAATGTAATAACCAATTTCATGAAGGAGCTTACATTCTAAAGCTAGGTCCCAATTAGTACACATCGTGAATCCCTTGAAGTAGTCACATTATTTGAATCCCCATTTCAGATCTGCATTAGGATAGAACCAATGACCATATATTACACAATTATAACTTTAAATAATGTGATTCAAATACATGTGACCATTTCATGGAATTCAATATTAGGCAAATTCAATATAATTCCAATTAGGAGCTAGCTGCATTGGGAAAAACAACATGTACCTATATAAGTAAATACACTTTATGTATAAAGTAAATCCAAAGTAATTGGGGAGGGGGGAGGATTGCCCCTGAAGGACGGGATCAGGAAATTTGTTATGTATTACATGGTCCTTGACCTGAGCTTTGGCAGAAAATAGGGTATTTCAGGGGCAGAGTGAACATCATTCTTGCCTATTGAGATCCTCCTGGATTCCAATTCTATTATCCAATATATTAACTATCTTTCCCAGCTTTATGTCATTTGCAAATCCCTTTATGCCATTCTATCTAGGTTTTCATTTGGGTCATTGATAAAAATGGTGAAGAAACAGGGCTGAGGATAAAGACTTGAAACATGTCCTTAGAAACTTCCAGACTGACATCAATTCATTAATCAACTATTTAAATTAGATTGTGCTGAACGGGATTCAGAGAATTGTTCAGAGCTGGAATTTATTTGCTCATATTC
Organism: Pseudocheirus occidentalis; assembly: GCA_028646575.1. Lineage (NCBI taxonomy): Eukaryota > Metazoa > Chordata > Mammalia > Diprotodontia > Pseudocheiridae > Pseudocheirus > Pseudocheirus occidentalis. Next base: position 120,934,660 of record CM053599.1, read on the forward strand.
TATTTGTTTTCACTCCTTTTAAAAACCATCTTTTACAATGTCTTATAATAGAAATTTTGGGAGTTGATATTGCATTCAGCCTGCATTCTCCACAACTAACACATCAGCCATGAATTATGGAACTCATGTGTAAATATAAATACGGCATATATGAGAAGACAAAGACAGTTTTTCCCCCTTAGATATCTTTCTGACAATCAAAAGAGGGTGGTACCACACACACACACACACACACACACACACACACACACACACACCAAGCTTTTTAAGAGTTTAGATAATCATTGGGAATCTTTATTTACCTGATCAGAATTTAAAGGTAGAGGAGTTAGGGAACTAACATTGTTTCTCCTTAGGTAGATATGGCATGTTGATGGGAGTTGACTGGGGAGAAAATCAGAGGGCTGAGGCGGGGCACAAATTTTTTATCTTTCCACTGAATGACTTAAAAAGTCATTTTCCAGAAAATGACAACCAGCAAATTGAATTATGTTAATCTCCTTGTTAATTTCTTAAATCAAGAGACTATTAAAATATGCCTCAGAGAAGCTGTGGATCACCTGTTCTGCCTAATTAATTTTGTAGTATTGGAAATCAATTAGCTGCAATAAACAGCCTCATTCTCATGATTGTAAGCAGCTAGCAATTAGCTTCGCTGAAAGGTGATTGAACACAGTCCTCTAACTACAGAGATGCTAAAGCATTAAGGGAGCTTGTGGCATCACTATACTTTGGTGATCTGAAGTCTATCTATCTGTTGCAAAGTCATATTGCTGCAGGGTCAACCAGTCAACCTCCAATATAGGGAACTAAAACTTTCCCTGAGTGGTATACTTTTAAAAGTTATCATTTAAATCTTAACATCCTGGGGTTTTGTTTCATTGTGTTGTGAGATCTGAAAGGAACATAGGAGGACATCTAGTCCAACGCCTCAGTTTACATATTAGGAGAAAAAGTTAATTGACTTGCTCAAGGTCACACATCTAGTTAATAGATGAAACAAATAGGATTAGAACCCATGTACTTCGACTCAAAATCCAGCCCTTTTCTTTTGCCACACTAAATACTGTGCTACAGAAACAGAAAATATTCCCTCCATATGTATCCAGCCTGATTCCCATTTTTTGTTGGTGTTGTGTTTTCAGGTTTCTACTGACAGAGAATGAAATATTTGCAATCATTTTCTGACTCTTTCTCTCTTCTGAGGCATTCTGTTTGCCAAAAACACCCGCCCTTCCAAACAGCAACAAAAAAGCACGCTTCTCTCTTTCATTAACTGCATGAATTTCTTTGCTAAAAATTGAGTTGGTTGCCTGCCTATCTTGTGTTATAACCGTTTTGTGCACAGAGTGTCTGTTGTTTCCAAGGTATTCATTTACTCACTGGAAAAAATGATTAGTAAAAGCATAATCTGCATATTTCCTGTGTTTGGTAGATAGATTCATTATGTCATTTCTAAAAGAAAGACAATATTATGACTCACAAGTATGGAGGGGGAAAGAGAACATTTTATTTCTTTGTTCATTTAATAAGTGTATATTTGGTGGTGACATGAGCTAATTGCATAGTTACCATGAAATAACATGTTTTATTTTGCTGTAATAATGTAGTAACTATGTAGTAAGTTCATTGGAAACAATGGTAATTATATGGTAACTCGTGATAATGTTGCTGGGTTTTATTTCCCCAAGAACTCTGCAATTAACTGTATACGAAATACAGAATACTTTATTTCTGAAATGATACATAGTTGACTGAAGGTTTCCTTTCTTTGGATCTGATTATTCTGAGTTTTCCCTCCCTCTCTGCTGTACCCTCTCCAACCATTCAAAACTCTAAATCCCCTTCACAATCTCTGTTCTTCAAGCCAAGCAAGTTATTCATCCTTTACTGTTCCATCCAGAGGTTTAGAACCAGAGCATAAAACTGAACTGCTGTATGGGGTTTTATGTTAAGTAACCTAAAAGTCACCGAGACTGACAAAAATAGCAAAGTCTGAATGTCCTAGGGCAAACTGACTTCTGAGGAAGGCTAAGACACTCTTGGATGGTTTTGTATTGAGATAGGATGGGCTGAGTGCACTGAAGGGAGGGGATGCATTTAGCCTGTAGGATGAGGAGGTATAGAAAGCACTGTGGTCACAGTAGTGTCTGTGTTGGATCACATACATGAGACAATTCAGAAGGCTTGAGGGAAGAAAAAAGAGAAAAAAGTACTTGCTTGATCAAAAAAATAAAAAATGAAAACACAAATGAGTTGCCTGTGGCCCGTAGAGATCTGAATAGTAAGTAGGGGAAGCAAATATTGCTAACCAGGTTAGAGATGCTATGAAGTGTTAGGGAAAGGATGAGTAGGAAGATTCAGGAGGGAGAGATGAGAAACTGAGAGGCCAAGAAGGTCCAACATGAAGGCAGCCCCTAAAAATATTCTGCACATGAGACTAGACTGGTTTTCGGTCAGCCTTGTTTCTAACTATTTTTGGAGCTGAATGAAGGCCAGAGTCAATGCTTCTGCTCATTATAAAATTGTATCACATTTTCAGCTTCTGGTCTGCCACCAAGAAATGAATCATACAGCCTCAGAGGAGTACTACCATTTTCTTCCCTCTGTGGTCTAATTTAAATTCCCCATCAAATACCGGTTGCAAAAGTGACTTCTAACATTTTGCATGATTTATGCTATTAATGAGCAAAGAACTGGAACAATTTGGGCTGTTCTCTATAACGGGTTGAAGTATTAAAGGAAAAAAAAGACCTACCCATAAACCTTGCTAAAGTCTTCCAATTATTGTGGGGACTCGTCCAAATTGATCACCTTGAGCATTTGGTCCTGCTTAATGCAAATGAAAGAGTCTTTTTAGATGACTGGGATATTCAGGTAAAATTCTCACCCACAGGAACATAATAACTGAATGGGGAAAAAATGCCCCAAAGGTAGAGGAAAAGCCACAAACATCATTGTGATTGGCTGCAAAAGATATGAACTTTAATCCAAAGTGAGAGCAGGAAAAAATGGAAAAATTCAAATAAGTCGCTGAACACATTGAAGCCTGGTGCAATTGGATTTTCCTGGAAGGACATATTTGATTGCCTTTAGGGCTCTGGCACTGAGTGAGGGTGCTGAACTTTCATTTATCTGAATATTGAATTACTTTGAAAGGGATATGCCCTTGTAGTGAAACACCGGGTGGTCTAATGGCAAGGGAAAGGAACAAAGAAGCTGGTATTGAATCCATATTTTGCTAATTTGTTATTTAACAGTCATTTTGCCCTATAGAGCATGTAATAGTAGAAAGGGTGTTGGATTTGGAGGTAGGCTCAAATCTCAACTTTGCTATTTGCTCCTTTTGGGACCATGGGCAAATCATATAACCTCTTTGGGCTACAGTTTCTTACTGTATAAAATTAAGCCATTAGGCTAAATGATATATAAGTTCACTTCCAATCCAAACCAGTGATATATAATTATATAAATATTCAAGGATTTGTGTTTTTATTGAAATGTATAATCCTTCTACTCATGCAGATTGTAGCCCCCACTAAGATTTAGGACAGCGGTTCTCAACCTGTGGCTTGTGACCCCTTTGGGGGGGGGCGAATGACTCTTTTACAGGGGTCGCCTAAGACCATAGGTAAACACATATTTCTGATGGTCTTAGGAATGGAGATACCATTTCTCTGTTCATCTCTAGGAGGGTCTTCCCATATGCAGATACACCCAGAGACGCTCACATATGAGTATTAAAGGGTCACGGCATTAGGAAGGTTGAGAGCCATTGATTTAGGAGCTTAGCCTTTTAGTACCTGGTAGCAAAACTGGCAATGGTCAATCTCTTCAAATTTAAGTAGAATAATTTAAGTAATACTCTATTCATTCTTTGGATGAATAAGTCATTTGTTAATCAATAACTATTGATCAGTAATTAATAAATACCAAATGGAAAATAACCACCTATTCTGTCACAAACATTTTGCTGGACTCTATGGATAAAAAAGGCCAAAAAAAAAAACCTGTTAATGCTTTCAAGGAGCTTATATTCAATTGGTGAAAAGGAATACCTGAATTCAAGGCATGCCTCTTACAGACTAGCTAAATGACAAATCACATCATCTCTCCAATCTATAGGCAAAACTACAAAGTACATATGTTTCCATTTTGCTTCAGTGAAAGGATTTTTCATAAGGAGGAAAACCTATCTCAACACCATAAACAACAATAATGGTACAGCTACAAAAGGGAAACAACTAAAGCTTACACTCTATTAGCATAGCTTTTGACAATCCAGGATTACCTCCACTTCACTGTGAAGCCTCAAAGTGGGGTGTACTATTTTGCATCAGGATCTCAAGGAAGAGAGACACAGATATTACAAACTTTTACATATACTGATATCATATAAGCCACTGGTGGAATATCCTTATGATAAGGTTGCAGGGATGCATGTGCTAGTCTGTTCTATAGGGAATCTGGGTCTCAGACTTGCCATGATGGTCTGTGAGAGATGAACCAAACCAAGTTTGGTTCTAGGAAATCAGCCCTACCCAGAATAACAGGCAGAATCTGAGTGGCCTTGGCAGTAAGGACCAGTGTTGTTTTATGGTCTGGAGGACAGAGGGATCTCTGTCTCTATCAGTGACCTTAGAGGTCATTGAATCCAAATGTATCATTTTATAGATTAGAAAACTGAGGACTAGAGAAGTAAAATAATTTGTTTAGAGTCACAAATTAGTTAGCACAGACAGAATATGAACCTAGCTAGTCCTGACTTCTAAAACCAGTACACTTTCCATCATACCATAATGCTTCTCATAATGAGAAGAGATTTTAGTAAGCAGCTTACTGTAACTCTTTCATCTTACAAATGAGGAAACAGACCTATGAAGCTGAGGTGATTTGCCTAAGCCTTTTAGAAATGCACCAATCTGGGGTAAGTAGACCCCAGGCACCTTTTGAATATACCAGTCATAAGAAAGCTAGATGAGACAGCACAAAGGAATTGGTAAAATTCTTTTGGTTGTAAGGGTCTATACATAAGGATTCACCAGTTATTTTAGTTATTTATTTTTTGGTTTGCCCCAATTCCACTCTATTAGGGGGAAGGACGCCAGTCTTGACAAACCACTTCAATGGGTCACAATAGTTTAAACAAACAAAACTCTCTCCTTTACTACCTTCATTCTCCTTGTCTTTGTGGTGATACTAATTAGTCTTATCTGACTTTAATTTTCAACTTGATAGTATTCAGTTAAACAAATATCAAAATCCACTGTACATGATGCGTGCTAGGTGCAACAGTATACACAGTGGTCTAAAAGATTGTTCTTGAATAAGAATAAACCATGCGTCTTTGTTTCAGACTCATTAGGATCATTCATGTTTAGATATGCTCTTAAGAACACAGATATTCCTTACCTTAGGGACATCCCATATGTCTAAATGACAGTGCTAGAAGATCTTTATTTATGAAAAAAACTTTGTTTATTAAAACTGCTGAACAGAAACAGCATTAATGAAACATTATTTAAAGAAATGGACATCTAGAACTAGATTTGGTACCTTCTTCATTAATCATTTTTGTTTTTTATCTTATTTTATTGTTGAGAGATTGATGGATTTAGAATCTGGAAGACCAGGTTTTTAAATCTTGTGGCAGATGCTTAGATGTTATGTGACACTGGAAAAATAATTTAACCTCTTGGCCTCATCCCAGTTTCATCTCAGTTTCCTCATTTCTAAAATGGAGGTGGGTAGGAGAGAAGAGATGAAAATGGTACTTGCCTCACATAGTTATTGGGAGGATCAAATAAAATAATGTATTTATAGTGTTTCTGTTCTTATATGAATGTCAGCTATTAGTAGGTCCCAAGGAAGGAAGACTGTACAACCAATACCATAGGAAGGACATGGCTGGGGACCCTCATCTTCCCATGTCCAGTGATGGAGAATGAGTAAGTTCTCATGCAAGGACTTTGGTATGAGCCCTTAGTCCACTTTCTGGATCCTTAGCATGATGAAGACCACTATAACCATCTAATCAATCATGCTTTTTCTTTAAAAATAACTATTAATATAACTAGTACAAATACACAGCAAGTTTATTTTGGGAACCTACCACATACTTGGAGGCAGTTTGGTGTTTCAGTGGATAGAGTGAGCCTGGAATCAGAAAGACCTGAGTTCAAATATGGTCTTAGACACTCACTGGCTAGATGACCCTGGGTAAGTCACTTAACCTCTGTTTGCCTCAATCCACTGGAGAAGGAAATGGTGAACCACTCTAGCACCTTTGACAAGAAAACACCAGAAAAGGGATCATCAAGATGATGATCATCAGCCATGACTGAGTAACTGAACAACAACTATGACCATATACTCAGTACTGTGAGAAGCAGGAATAGAAGCAGAAAATGTGGTCTCTTTCCTCAATGACCTTATAGTCTGCTGGGGGAAGAAAAAAACTAACATATGAAATTGCATTAAAGAATAGGTGATTATTTAATTGTGTTAACTACAGGTACTGTTCTGAGCTCCCCACGTGCCCCCTCTCCCATTTCTCAATTATGTGGCACACTTAGTGCCGGGGGAAAAAGAAAGTGAAGATTAGAACATTCAAAGGATTTTATGGACACATGACTTGAACTATCCCTTCAAGGCTGAGTAGAACAAATACTTGCAAAAAGGAGGGGAAGGACATTTCATTCAGTAATGGAGGCATGGGAAGAAAGAGGCAATATGAGGCAAGATATAGAGTCAGAGATTGAGGGTGGAATGGTTGGAGAATATTGAGGACATTATAAGATAAGTAGAGCACAATAGTAAGAAAAGATTGGATCACTACAGTGGGGTTAGAAGGTGAAAGATTAAGATGAAGAATTACATATGGCATCAAATAGAGAATCATTGAAAGGCTTTTTTTTTAAGTAAGGGAGGAATGTGATTGGGGTACCATTTCAGGACAATTAATTTATTAATTCATTCCTCTCCTGAAGACATTGCCTACCTGGGTATTATCCTTAAAACAGAGATTCTGTGAGGAACCAGTCAGTCAGAAAAAGAGACATTAGGCGTGGAGAGTACTTCCATTGTGAAAAATCCAGAGGTGGAGAGAAGTTCCAGGATGAAGAGTCTTCTATGACATGGTAGACAAAGTCCAGACAATCAGGAGTGTAGCCTGTAATAATAAGAAGCCATAGAGCACATAGAAAAATGCAGCCATATCTTGCTTTTTGTATTCATATCTTTTGGGTTTAACACATTGTTTGGCACATAGTAAATGCTTAATGAATGTGTTTTTATTCATCCATTCATTTATTCATTCACAGACAAGTCATAACTTCTCTGAATCTCTGTTTTATCATCTATAAAATGAAATGATACTTATAGTAATTATATCACAGGGCTGTTGTGAGATTCAAATAAGGCAAAGTATGTAAAGTACTTGGTAAAACTTAAAACACATTATAAATGACAGCAATGATGATGTTATCTGCCCCATTAAGTTTCAGCGGTTTTAAACACACACACACACACACACACACACACACACACAGACACCCTTTATGTGAATACTTTATTTCTTTAGTTAGATTGTAAGCTCCTTGAGGTGAGGATTTGTCTTATTTATGTTTATTTCTCTTTAGATGTCTAGAATCTAGTGCAGCACATAATAGCAACAAAAAATAAAGCTCTCCACAAACACAAGAAATGACACTTTAGATGGCATTCTTCAATCTTATCTCAGACATCACTTTGTGACCTTGGGCAAATTATGTGAGTTGCAATTTTTTTTTTTGCTTTTTGGAGGGCAAGTGACTTCCCCGATGTCACAGGGCTATTAAGTGATAAGTGTCTGAGGCTGGATTTGAACTCAGATCCACCTGACTCCAGGGCCCATGTTCGATTCTCTTCACCACCTAGCCACCCAAGCTGCAAATTTTTTTTGTCTGTAAAATAATGAGAGTGGTTAGACTGGGTGGTCACTCGCATCCCTTCTGGTGCTAGATCTATGATCCAATAACCCTATTAGATTTTTATTCATTCTTTTGTTATCTTTGATTGGGTTAAATGCTTTCATTTTTTGTATTGTATGTCCATTAAGCTTGCAAAGGTGTTCTGAGCAGTATGTTCATCAATGGAGTGATCTCATGCAGGGGTGCACTGAAGACAGTTGGAATCAGCTTACTGACTGATTGTTAAATTTTCAGTGTGAGCATTTACACTGAGAAACTGCCAAATGCTATGAACCAGGACTTGATTTATTGTTTTGTTAATTGTTTAGACAAGAAAATGATGGATAAAATACTATTAATATGGATTCAACTTAAATGTTTATCTTGCGTGTTTTTTTTCTTTTTGAAGAGTCAGTTGTTAAATATCTACCAATTTACCTCTGGTCTTGCTCTGTTTAGACCCAATAATTTCACATAGAGATGCTGTCATATTTGTACAGACTAGTCATAACAATAGAGTTTATTGATCAATATAATATCTGGCTAAATTGCCTCGTATTGCCAGAGTATGGGTAGAATTGAAAGAAAGTTGGTAATTTTTAAATTTAAAATGTTTTCTTTCTGTCCAAGTTCCCCCAACCTCTTGCCATCTTTCTTCTTTGGTAAGATTAGTGATTGCTCTCAGGATAATCAAAAGCTTGGTCACTTTCCTCCTTTCAATGGGACACTTTTTCGATAATATTCAATTCCAGAAGCTGTCTTCAGGAAACTTTGCAATAGAATTAATGCCATAGGCTGTCGAGTAATAACAGTGATCTCTGATATGTATCATATTCCTTTTTTGTCCTTTATATTAGAATTAGTTTTGCTTTTGTTTGGTCATCTTTGCTTTATCCTATATTTAATTTTTAAAAACTCTCCAGTTTTGCTTTAAAAACATTAGACACAGAGACATTTCCCTCTTTAAAAGCTCAACTGTTATTCTCTCTTATTGGGCTGTGATTTCTGCTTACAGATATCTTCATAATTTTCCCATACTTGCCTTGACTCTTCAAACAATTCTAGAAAGGATGGTTTTGGACTCCTTAAGCTCTAAATCTATGAGATACTATGAACTGGTATGCTGCTTTAATCGAGATGACTATTCCTTTTCTGTGCCTTTGAAGTCATATACCTTGTCACAACTCTTGGCACTCAAGTCTTAACCTATTTGATGGTAACATCATAAAGCTATTTTGACACTTTTGGAATCTTTGATACTGTTCTCAGAATAACAAATCTGTGTTCATAAATTGGCATTAAATTCTTTACTACAAGGGGTTTGCATCGCTGAAAAGCATGCTATGGATTCACCTCCACTCAATTTGAGTGAAGTCTCCACCACAAAATCCCATGTGAAACTTTCTCCCTTGTAGAAAGTCCTTTCAAGGAGTTTCCTTTTAAAAGTATTGTTCTTTTCCCTCCTGCCTTTTCTCATACTACCTAGGCCCTCTTTCCTTCTGTCTTTCTGTTTCTTCTCCTTTTTTCCTGCCTTTTATGGAGACAAGAGCAGAAACATTAGAAGCTTCTGCCATATTTCCATTTCAACCTTCCCCCTTCTTATTTTGGATGTTCTTTTCACCGTCCTGCCTCAGTTCTTCAGCTTCCTCCTATGGTTTCCCTTTGCACTGCTACTGTTCCTTACTTCTCTCACTGTCTCCTCTAAATTCACCATCATCTCTGACCATTCAGCTATGATAATTGCTACTTTTTTCTCATTTCCTACCTTATCTTCCTGGGTTACTTTCTTAAGTGTGTGGAAATTCGTATAGTATTACTTTGAATACTCTTCTTATCAGCTGAGATCAAGAAGGTCTCCAGACTTCTATAAATGTGTTATCCCTTGAGTTGTATCATGTTGTAATGGCTCTGGGATAAGACCTTTGAATGAAAGTACATCTCATGAATGTCAGATGATCCTTCTATCAATGACTGCTCAGACATAAACTGTTTGGTTGGACCTGCAAATTCCTACCATATAGTTTTATTGTCAGAAAGATTGCTTAGCTCTTATCTAATGATATAATTGAGTAGCTGTTTACTTGCTTTTTTTTAATTGGATCAAACTTATGAGTTCATTGGCGTAGAGAATTCCTGATGAGAAAACTCTACCTATGCAAGTCATTTCCATTATGCAATTTTTGGTCTTAGAGCAGTGGTTTTCAACCTGTGGGTCGTGACCCCATTGGGGGTCGAACGACCCTTTCACGGGGGTTGCCTAAGACCATCAGAAAACACATATTTCAGATGGTCTTAGGAACCAAGACACCACTCCTCTATCTGTCTCCAGGCAGGTCCACCCACATGCAGATACTCCCACATACAAATATTAAAGGGTCACAGCATTAGGAAGGTTGAGAACCCCTGTCTTAGAGAATTGTCTGGTTGTTGTTGTTGTTCAGTCATGTCGGATTCTTTGTGACCCCTGTGAACTTTACTGTCCATGGGGTTTTCTTGGTGGAGATACCAGAGTGGTTTACCATTTCCTTCTCCAGTGGAATAAGGCAAACAGAAGTTAGGTGACTTGTCCAGAGTTAGATGACTAGGAAGTGTTTGAGAGCTGATTTGTAGTCAGTTCTTCCTGGCTCCAGGCCCAGACTCTATCCACTGAACCGTCTAGCTGCCTCAGAGTTTTCTGGAGGCACTGAGAAATTAAGTTACTTGTTCACAGTCATTCAGTTTGTCCTTGTCAAAAACAGGTCTTGTGTCCAGCTCTTCCTGTTTCCAAGGTTAACTTTATCTGTTATACTAGGCTACTTCATACCAGCTATCCCAGCTTAACAATACCAAAACATCTCTACTGAAAGAATTACATATTTAAAAATAATTTTCATTTCTCTCCCCCCAATTATCACTTATTCCTTACCTATTATTTTGGTTTTGCCATGGGTTACCCATTTTATTTTGAGGAAAAGAGAATGTCTGGTTTAGCAGGAAGAATTGAATGTCAAACATAGAAAGTCTAAAGTTAAGTTCTAAGCCTGACCTAACCCAAATTCTTTCAACCATACTTTAGGCTTCCATCCTTAGTGGAGATGGAGGACAGATGGCAACCATTTTTTGAAAACAACTTTATTTTATGTATGCATAGAAGTAGCATAGTTTGATGATTTTAATGTAGATTCAAGCTCTTGCTTAAAATGTGGAATTTTGTATCAAGTCCAGTTAAAGGTCCTTGCTTTATGTTTCAGTTCCTGGGACTCACCCTGGAAATGGTCTGAAACAGAAGTTGTTTCCAGTAATGTTTGTACTTACCCTGTTCATGGCCTGGCCAGTACTCCACTGCAATCGGACTTTGGGGCACCAAGAACTCTTTGGGATTTTTTCAAAACTGTGTTAGATCAGACCATAACTCCCATTAATAGCTCTCAGGGATGGTGTCATGGAAAGGACTACAATGCCCAATATTTAGCCCCACAATTTTTCTCTTCTTTATAACATAGCCAATCTTCCATGTACCACCACTGCGATCTTCCTCTCTTAATAAAAGGCTCCATGGTTCAGTAGAAAGACTATTGGTTTGGCCTTATATTACCTAGTCTAAATACTGGCCTGGAATTTCCTATCTATATATTCTGGGGCAAGTCACATCACTCTTTTATATTATTTTAATTTTCTCACACCCTGAAATAAATGTTTCCCCAGGTCATGTAAATGGTCATGAAAGAAATTTTCTCTTCATGGAGTTCAGATGACAAATTTTCTGTCAATGAAAGCACAGCTAGGGATACCCCCTTGGGGAAATTCAAGTTCTCAGAGTTGCTTTTTTTTTTCCTTTTTGAGAGGTAGCTTGGCAGAATAGAAAGAACATCTAATAACTTGCTACTAGGAATGCCTAGGCTCACCTCCTGCCTCAGTCACTTATTAGGTATATGGTTCCAGGCAAGTCATGTAAGGTGGTCAGGTAGGATTATTTTGGTTTGCACATTTATAATGATAGGGAGTAGATCTACAGGGAAGACTATTTACTTTTAGTCAATCCAGTAACAATGGCAAATTCTAGCAACAATGGCGGTATTGATTTAATTATGGTTCCAGAATTGGAAAGGCCTGGAACTAAGGGGAAAGGACAAGAGTTTATGACTGAATTTTCACAGCAACTGGCGAGAAGATGGCCAAGAAGCAAAGTGAAACCTGTGGGTGGCCTAGTCTGTATTGTGAGCTACCTGAGACAGGCAAGAAACAAGACCCACCAGGATTTCCAGATGAAAGGGCTAAGTCCTTGAAGACATAGTCTTTGCTATGGGCAGCAAGGAGTAAAGTGAAGTATTACTGGACACAGCCTGGCCTGATTAACCGCATGAGAATTTAACACTATTCAGGAGAATGAGGACCCAAGGTCTGAGTCAGTGGTCACTCTGAGGCATTTAGCATTTGGTTGCACCCCAAGAATTCTTGCTGCTACCTTTTACAATGCTTGCTGTGTTAAAGGTATGGATTGTCATTCTTATAAGGGGCAAAAGTTCTTATTCTTAAAAACTGGTTAATTTTAGAATTAATATATGCCAACCTAGACACAGGCATCACTGCTTTACCTGACAGGTTTCTGAGCAACGATGGAGTCAGTGAATTTTGTTTTTTTTTCTCTGTATATTTCTTTCTTTTTTCATCTTTCAACAGTAATTTTGTGACATGATCCATTTGCTAGCACCTCCGCTAACTATGTCCATGCATTCCTTTACACCTTCTAAAACTGTAAATGGAATCCAAGGCTAGGCTGCTGGAGGGAGCTGGGAAGTGGGCTCCTGTAAATCAGAGGTGTGGGAGGAGAGATGAGTGTGCGCAGCAGATAACTGTACTTGATTAGCTAGATTTAAATAGTGTCGGCGACGTTGCCAGGTGAAAATAAAAATTGTCAGTTCAGTTTAATTTCATGGTGAATCAAACAAGGAAATTAGATTCTGCTACTCTATTAGTTTGACATCTACAGCAAGTGACAATTAGAGATGATGAGAGAACTTATATTTACTCCCAAACTCTTGATTTTTCTGATACGCACATAACTTTTATTTACCCTTCCAATGGGAGAAAAAGCATCTAACAGTAGCATTAATAGCAGGCTGCTTTGTGCATTCAGGATATTGATTAGAGATGACAATGAGGAACCTGGTTTAGGGTACAAGAACTCACATATTACATATATTTTCAGACTGAAAACTCTTCAGGTAAACTGAATTCTGCCTTTCTCTACTTCTCTCCAATCCACTGCCCCCTCACCCCCACCAGCAATATTTGGCCACAGAGGTATTATACAAGAATTATAGTTAAATAGTTACACTTCCTGCTTGAACAGACAAGATGACATCAAAAGAAGTAAAGGAAGACAGTTTAGGGGTTAAAAGTGGTTCTGACTTTTCCTATAGCATCAAGAGGACAATCAAGTTCATTTTCATGTCCTTCATTAGCTGAAGAAGGGCAAAGGAACTCAAAGGAGTCACCTTTAAAAAAGAACACATTTCCACATATTCTCTATAATCCCACCAATGCCCATGCAAATGACTTGTACTTAATACCCAAATTAGGGTTCAAAGAGCATGGAAAATTCCACAGAACCGAAGCATGAAATGAGCACACAGGAGGTTGCTTTCTTCATATGTAACACAAGTTCTTGGCAAGAGTTTGATTCTAACATTCTGTAGAAGTATTTCCCTACCTAGCTTTATTTATGAAGAGAGGCATCAAGGAGTGTGGTAGAATTTGTGAAGAAAACAAGAACAAGTAGAAACAAGCAAACAAAACAAATACCACCCCCCCAAAAAACCCCACCACTACCACCGAACCAAACTATAAACCATGGTCTGATTCAAAGAGTTGGGGTGAGAGTCCAAATATTTATTTTCATTTGCATGTGGAAAAAGTGGTATAAACAATATCATTCAGGAAATGGAAGATTGGAAGAGGAGGTGGTCTGGTCATGTTGTGAGAGTGAGGGATATCAGATAGACAGGTCCAAAACACAGACAGCATGGTTGCAGTTTGTGCTCCTGGAAGGAACACCCATATCATAGAGACCAAAAAGCCATTAAACTATTAAATAAATGATAGTAGCCTAGAAACTCTTAGCTTTATGATTGCATATACATATGTATATATGTCTGTATAGATACATACATATGCATATATGTATGTGTATGTGTATGTGTATTCTATATATAGGACGAGTATATGTGTGTACACACCTCCTTTCTTCACACATTCCTGGGGTCATAGAGACTTTGGAGGACCAAAGAACACAGAGACTTAATGAGTGTGAATGGTTACAGGCATTACCAGACTTGGAGTTTTTGATTCTTTGGATCTTGAAAATATTTATGCCCATGCCTTTTGGGGGAGTGCACAGGAAGATACAAAGATCAAAGAGGAAGACCACTTAGCCCCAGTGTGCCCTGACATGAGATAAGGAGTTGAGAAATGGCACTATGTCCCAGTGATTAGGAGCACAGATAAACAGAGGTAAGAATAACAAATGTAGATATAAAGTGCTGGCTCATTTAGGATTGGGCTGGAGAGGGGAGGTGGAAGGTGACCTAGCCAGGAAATGTGAGAAAGACCAGATCAAGATCAACTTGTAGCTTTAGTTGGGGAAAACAAACCTAGTCCAGTTCAGAGATTTTTTTTTCTTTCTGATTCTCCAGAGCCCTTTGTTAAAGAAGGGGTGTTCCCATTACTTTTATGTGCCCCCTCACTTTCTTTGACTCTCCAACCAATGTGGAGGAAGAGGAGAAGGAGGAAGAGAGGAGATGAGAGGAGAAAAAAGGAAAGAGGAGGAAAGAGAGATAAAAAGAGGGAAGAAGGAGGATGAGGAGGAAGAAAAGGAGAAGAAAGAGGAGGAGGAAAAGGAAGTGAAGGAGGAGAAGGAGGAGGAGATATATGAACATGGGGAGGGGCAAGCCAGGAAGAACAACATACAGCTTGCAGCAATTGAAATTAGTCTTTCAACTATCCTTACTCCTCTAAGACATTGACTCTGTGATTATGTGCATACTATTCATATTATCAAAATTGTTATGAATTACAATGATTGTTATTTATTCATTCTAAGGCTCTTTGGTCTTTGCCTGTGATGTTCTGAGTTAGACCACAAATATGAAACACTGTTGATGGAACACGGAAGTCGTACTAAGCAGAGAAAATGGTTTTACTTTATTTCTATAATGTGAGGAATTCAAAGATGTAAGAAGTTAGACATTTCAGGTGATGAAATCATAGCATCAAAGATCTAGAGCTGAAAGAGAGGTCTAGTCCAAATCCCTAATTTAGAGATGAATAGACTGAGGTCCAGAGAAAGAAAGTAACTTGCCCAGCATCACACAGATCCTAAGTACAGAGTTAGAATTGAAATGTAGGTTCTCTAGCTCCAAGTCCAGTGTCCCTTGACTCCTGCATGTGATCTCTGTGATTCTGAGTAACTGAAAGCTATTACCAGTCAGAGGAACATAGGCAGATGAGTTGTGGCCTTAACAGTCCAATGTTTAGAAATGCATGGAGGCGGAAACGGGAGAATTTAAGACAATCATTTATTTTCCTTTCAGTATGATTTGTGTGTGTATGTGCTTTCTTTTATATTCAGATATTTAGTATAAATCTCAAGCAAGAAATGGGAGAAACGCATGGTGTCTCAGCTATATCAAATTCTTAGCAATTTTATTATTTCTTGCACCAGAGTTCTAGTGTGACTTGAGCACACTTCTTCCAGGGTAATTGTCACACATAAATTCTAAATTCTTCTATTTAAAACTTCTTCAGTAATTTAAGAATAAAGTGTAATAAGGATAAACAACTTAAGTGAGAAATGAGTTACTAACACACAGCTCAATAGCACTCAGATTTCTACATCTTGTCTTTTATTGGGGGAAGATAATTGATGCTTGAGTGTATAATCTGAACCATATAAGCAATAATAATCTAAATAAGTGGGGAAACTGTATAATCTTTGAGAAAATGAAATTTTTACTACTCATTCTTTTGTTGCTAAGTATATTCTATAGCTATTAAAACATATCATCACCCAAATTATAAAAATTATTGTATTATTATCTGAATCTTATAAAAAATAAAAAAAAACTTAATGAAGTAGTTAAATTTAGCACAGGTAAACTTACAGGACAATATAATTATATTCATTTCATTGTTTGATGACAAACATTTGAAACTAAAATTGAGCTTCTATTTTTGGTTGATAGTGCATTCAGTTCACACACATACCCACATAACATATAGAGGTATTAAGGTCTATGATCTGTACCCTCAGAAATTAATTACTATAAAATACTAGATGGCAATATTATTCAACATCCCCCTTGAGATCTGATGACATGGTACATTGGATATATATATATATACACACATACATATAAAATATATCCATAGTTTATATATGTATATATAATATATTGTATATATTCAATTTATAATTTTAAGTTATTTTTTTAAAAAAGGAATGCTTTTTTGTTTCTGATGTATACTGAATAGTACATTTAAATTTCTGTACCAACACTATTAATTACCAATTGGAAAATTCTCTAGCTCCACCATAGCATGATGCCATGGTCCATTACCTGCAGATACAGTGCTAATGGTTACATGCGGATCTTCCAAATGACTTCATAAACATAGGAGCACACTGTTAAGCAATGATTAATTCCTACAAGACCATGTGATACCCTGTAATTCCTTAATGGTGCCAAAGTGATATATAGCTATAGTGCATACTTTGGTGAGCTCAGCAAAATGCCCATGGGAAGCATCAGGGACATCTCTCCTTGGATCTCTCAGTGGGGATTATAATCACCTTGGAAAAAAGAACTACGGTTTGCACAGAAAAGATGTTCTAAGAAACTTGTATGTGCAGCTGCACAGAGGGGTAATAAAAGGACATTTCTCTCCTGTTAAAGATATATTATTCTTTTTTTATGCTGCTCACATGGTAGCCACATTCTACAAAGGGAAGCGAGATGTCTGTCCTTTCACTTAAAAAGACTAAGGCAACATTGCCAAGGGAGAGGTGGGTCCCTATTTTTTTTGTTGTTTCTATGGAGTTTATATAGTTCACCTTTTATGTTTTTTTGTTCTACTTTATTCCTCATCTAATAAGGTTCATCTAATGATACAAACCAGTAGTTGGCCAGCAGAGCGTGAAGAGAATACACTGAGAAATTGAGAAATCACTGAGTGTTACTATAGCAATCCACATTTTCCAGTGATGCACTCCAATTTTCAATGAGCATTTCAATGGCACAGTGATGTCAGCCAAAGTATTATGATTAAAATATTTCTTTATTGAATTTTTTATGGATATATTATGGAAGTCTCTGGGTACATATACACATTTCTCAGAATAATACCATCCAACAAAGAGGTGAGGTTGAGCTCAGGGTCGTAAAGTAAAAAGCATTAGACTCAAATGGATAGGGATTGCCCAATGTCCCAAACTTCAGTAAGCCAGATTTTCCCTAGAGTCCAAATTACTGCCTGTAGTCAATTAGGTGCTTAGGAAAGCACATTAACAGTTTAGGTCCACTGAAGTCCCATTTAGTGCAACAGGGCAGTACATTTCTGTTCTACACAGCTAGCTCAGCACTACTCATAAACTGATGCATCTGTGTTCCTTTATTTCATGAGGAGGACATGTGAATTTTGAAAGAATGGCTTGAAAACATTTCACTTTGAACCTATGACTTTGAAACTAAGTTCCTAGTGCATAGAATCATTGTTTTTTTCATTGTTGTTGTTCACTAATTCAGTTGGGTTTGAGTCTTTGTGGCCCCATAGCCATACTGTCCATGGGGTTTTCTTGGCAAAGATATTGGAGTGATTTGCCATTTCACTCTGCAATTTTATGTAGGCCAGAGCTAAGTGACTTATTCAGGATCACATAGCTAGTAAATATTTGAGATCAGATTTGAGCTCCGGTCTTTCTGACTCCAGACCTGATGCTCTATTCAACTATGCCACCTAGCTGCCCACTCATTGTCCCTTTACCTCATGCAAAAGGTTCTACAGTCCAGAAGTCTCTGATTTTTAAATGTGTTGCATCTTTGACTACTGTAAGCCTGGTTTAGAGGAAAAAGCATAGACTCTTTTAGGTTTTATAGCCTTATATATTTAGGATATAAGCAACTGTTCTTAATTCTTCCCCCACATGCGTATCCATTTATTTTCTTATTCAAAGTTAGGATTTTATCCAAATAGGGAACTCTTAATATTGTAACTCTGTCTATAGGTAAAAAGAACAACTTCTCCGTTATTTTTACTGATGGATGCTACTTGGGAGATTGAGGTGACTTGCTCAGTCATACTGCAGAGAAGACAGTGTGGTGTAGTACAGAGAGATGTCAAATTCCAACCTACCAGCTATACTGTGAATATAATTTGGAAAGGTTTAGCACAATAAATAAAAATACAATACATCATTGTTGTTCAGGCATGTTTGATTCTTTGTGCTTTTATTTGGTGCTTTCTTGGTAAAGATACTGGACAGTTTGCTATTTCTTTCTCCAGCTCATTTTACAGATGAGGAAAGTGAGGCAAATGGGCCCAGGGTCACAGTGGTAAGTGTCTGAAACTTGATTTGAACTCAGGAAGATGAGTCTTCCTGACTTCAGGCCTGACACTCTTTCTATTGTGCCACCTAGTGGCCCACAGTACAACATAGATAATGTTAATTTTTGGTCTTGAAAGTCACGGCCTAGGGGAACGGTTCTTAACTTGTGGGTATGACCCCTTTGGGGGTCAAATAACCCTTTCATAGGGATCACAGGGATCACCTAAGACCATTGGAAAATATATATTTTCGATGATCTTAGGAACCAAGACATGGCTTCTCTATCCATCTCCAAGCAGGTCCACCCACATGCAGATACGCTCACAAACGAGTATTAAAGGGTACCAGCATTAAGAAGGTTGAGAACCACTGGCCTAGGGAGATCTGTCTCTACTTAAATTTGAAAAGACTGGTATAGTTGAAAGGTCATTGGCTCTATAGTCGGAGAGGCTGGGTGCAAATCTCCCCTCTGTTCCTTACTCCCTATGTAACCTTAAGTCACTTAACTTCCCTATCATTTTTTTCATCTGTTATAAAATTGAAGGCATTGGACCAGGGTGAATGATTAACATCTGGCTTGCTCCTCCCTCTACCTCCAACCATGTACCATTGTCACGCATTTATTTTTAATCTGCATTATTAATGCTTTATTAATTCTAGACAATTAACAAAACAGTAAATCAAACCTTTATGTGTGGTTTTCTGATTTCAGAGGTATAAATCTGACACTGAAAATTTAACAGTGGTCTCTCTGAGCTAATTCAAGCTGGCTCCAATATCTTCCTCAGTGAGGCCAGATGACCCTTGAATTCCCTTCAAGCCCCAGATCTATAATCCTATGAATGTATCTGTTAGTGTGCATTGAGCAAAATGTGGAGCTCATCTTCCTGACACCAAGCCTAGGTTCCTTTTCTTTATATAATACAGTATCCCACACTTAATGAAAACAGCTACAAATAAAAAATTGTATACTAATCATAGGGGATTGTTTTAGTTCTTTGTTTCTTCTTTATTTTTTTTTAGTTCTTTGTTTTTTTTAGAGATTATGCTCTCCCAATCCCAGACTGTACTTATAGGCTGATTCTGAGGGAAAGAGTAACTACCCCTGGTTCAAGGTGCTCTTTCCTAAAATTAAATCTTGTGGCCTAGCTATTCTCAGGTCAAATGAATCACTAGTGGAGAAGGATTTGATCTACCATATATTATAGGGTAGCCAACAGCATTTGAATCAAGATGAGAGATTCAAGTTTGCTAATATGAGAAATTGCAATTCTAGATTAAGGTCTATTATGAAAATAATGAAAAGAATCTTATTGATATGAGTTAGTCATGTGCCCTTTCTTTCTCTCTCCCTCCCCCCTCCCTTTGTTCCTTCCTCCCTCCATCTCTTCCTTCCTTCCTTCCTTCATAGAACTTTCTTCTAAAGACAAATCCTAATCAAAGCCTCCTGTCTGGTTCCATAAGTTAACTTATTGGCAATCCTCCTATGGTAGTTCCTACCATTTTTCTGCTTTGAAAGATGAAAGTTTGCCTAGGTTGATCTTTAGAGAGGAGCAAGTTCATACTCATTTCTCTTTTATGGAACATTAAGTGTGAATCAGCAGTCATTTCATATTTGCTTCATCAAAGCTGGAACCTGACAAGAAACTTGGAAATGAAGAGTTTTTCAAATAGGGTTGGTGAGATGGGATCAATGGATTCTCATAAACATTGCTTTTGCTTCTGTTTTACTTAGCAAACTCTCTGGGCTACCTCCCCAACATAGCACTCACTGGTTTTCAGATTGGGTCTTGGGGAGAAAGTGGGGAAGAGTGACTACTCTCACAAGTTCTCTTCTAGGCTACTGACTTATTTAGGATCAAAATTAAAGGGTGTACTCATAAACCACATAACTAACAGAAAGAAGTTTAATCAACAGTAGCACTTAAAGGATATCTAGTGGTCCTCAACTTTCTTAATGCTGGGCCCCTTTAATACTCGGATGTGGGCATATCTTCGCGTATCTGCATGTGGGCAGACCTGCCTGGAGATGGATAGAGGAGCAGTGTCTTGGTTCCTAAGAGCATCAAAAATATGTATATTCCGATGGTCTTAGGTGACCCCTGTGAAAGTGTCGTTTGACTCCCAAAGGGGTCGCAACCCTCAGGTTGAAAACCACTGCCCTAGGCCATGACTTTCAAGACCAAAAATTGTTGGCTCAGTTGGCACACTTCCCTCAGCTCCACATTTGACACACTGGTACAATGGATTAGGAGGGTATATTGACTCATACAACAATGAGAAGTTTGTCAAGCCTGAGTACCCCTAACTACTCCTAAGCTGAACTTTAATGCCATAGGCATCTAGGAGGCTATATTAGTGGTTTGAGCTTTGAGCATAGGGATGAATTAAGTCTAAAGGATAGTTTCATTGTTGTTTTATGAATAAATTATTAGCTTATGTGACTTTGACCTTTTAGTTTTCTTAAATCATGTGTGGTGAATCCTTAACTATGCAAAGTAGCACCCAATAATGTTAGTAGTAAATATTTTTTTCCATTGTAAGTTTCCCAGAGTTATTCTTTGGGAGTCCTTGGTCCTAAAACTCTAGCTCATGGGCCTGAACAATGAACTTATACTTTACTAGTTAGATAGTAGGTACAATAACCTCAAAGCAAAGACATTTACTATGCTGGCACAGTACCACATTGGTAAAAAGGTAAAGTGGCACACTCTACAACAAATGCAGTGGTCCATGACGAGGTACACATATAGCCACAGAAACACATGTTTCTCATAATCCATGGCCTTTCCCTTGTTCCTTCATGCTTCTATCACCTTGGGATTGGTATCTCTGCTGTTTGAATCACTCAGGTAGGCTCTATGAAACTGTTCTTCTCTGTAGCTCAACTATTAAGTGCCTTGACCCATTTTCTCTTGAATCCTCAGTTAGCTCTCTTCTCTGCTGCCAGGGGCCATACACCTTGAAGCTACTTCTTCTCTTAAATGCTACTACTCTCTGTGTTTGTGTCTCCATAGAGAGTGTATGTCTTTGACCCGTTCTGGGTATGTCTCAACTGTGCTTCAAACTCATTTGAACTGTTTTCAGAATTAGTAGGCTTAACAAAAGGTCACCAGGGATTTGACAAATATTCACCCATCCAGTGCCAAGATCAGCTTCCAATTCATTTAGAGAAATATTTTTACATTATGTTTGTTCTTTCTTAGCATCTCAGTCCTTTATTATTATGTTAACTATCCATTTCTAACAATTATATTAGTTATTCTAGGGAGGGGTGTGATATAAATTCTCCCACTACGTTTACTTTTTTTTGTGTGTGTATGCCTCAGTTATCAAGTTATAGTCTTTAGTTTCCTTGTGTGTAAAATGAGGGAATGGAATAATCTAGATGACCTCTACTTGCCTTGTAGGCAGAATGGGAGGCAGTGTGTAAAATCAGCAATCTCTTCCAGTTCAAAATCCTGTGATTTGGTGTAGGAATCTACTGCCCTTCGGTATCTTCACACATATAGCTGATTCTACTACTATAATTTCAAGTTAGTTTTATGTACTTAAAAAAATCTAATTGAAGTTTTTTTTTTTCTTTTGCATGGAGTGCCCTTTGAAACAGGCAGAGAAAAGTATGTGGGTCAATAATATTTTTTACCTGTATTCAGTTAGCAGTCAAGAGAGCTGAGGAGTTATTGCTATAGGCTATTCTCAGAAAAGGATAATTTAGTAGTCCAATGATTTACTTTGAATTTCATATTGAAATCCCAGGAGTTGTTGATTAAATGCTTCAAACATCCCATTTATCCAAAATTAGTAATGGGGAAATTTTTTTTCTCTTTTGAGTAGAACTTTAACAATAGAAACTACATGGAGACACTAAAGTTTCTCTTGTTCCCTTTGGTAATGAAGGAATTTATTTCTGTAATGTCTCTCAACCAGGCTTCCTGATTTTTTTCTGAGAATATAGGCAAATCTGATTAATTATTTTCTATTAGAACACAATTAATTTTGTATTCCTTAAAAAATTCCTATGAAGTACTGTGTTAAGATGAATAGAGTGTTTACCCTGGAGTCAGAAATACCAGACTCAAGTCTTGCTTCTGACATATACTAGCTGAGCACTGACTCTATACCATCTCAGTACCCTGTTTCATCACAACTCTTAGTCCTCCAGTCTATATAATTAAATCCTATATTCATTATATCATTGATGATATGAACAAGCATACATTAAACCGTTTCTATGTGCCAGAAACTCTACCAAGCATTGGGAATAAAAAGAAAGACCAAAATAACCTCACCCCCTCAAGGGGTTTGCAGTCTAATGGGAGAGAGTTTGTGCAGCCAGCTCTGTACAAACAAGCTGTATGTGGGATAGACTGGGGATTATTTCAGAGGGAAGCCACAAGCATTGAGGGGGATGGGAAAAAGACTTCTTGTAGAAAGTGGGGTTTTGGCTGAAACTTAATGAAATCCAGGAGGTAGAGACAAAGAGAAGGTAGAGACAAAGAAATGAAGTCAATGAAAAGTCATGGGGGCATTTGACTTTTAAAAGCCAAATAGTGGGTTAGGTTTATATTTGATACTGGAGGTAATAGAGTACTATTGTAGTTTGTTGAAAAGCAGGGTGATGTGTTCAGACCTATATTTTAGGAAGATTCCTTTGGTTATCTAAAAGGAAGATGGACCTGAGGCAGGGAGATCAACAAGAAGGTGATTACAATAGTTCTTGGAAGAGGTGAGGAAGATCAGACTCCCCGGACTTCCTTTCCACCCAAAAGAAAAACAAATGTGCTTTTTTGCATTTGATCCTTTTTGAGCAAAAAGAGAGAATATGCTTGTGAAATCATCTTGTCTTGCTTCCAGCCCAGTCTTCATAGACACTATCTAGGGAAGGAAATCCTGTGGAGAAGGGGCCAGCTATCTCCACCAGCTTTCAACTAATTGGCCGTCATAGAGCATGTAGCCCAGTGTAACTTAAGTAGTGGGACCCCCAGTCTAACTTAAGTAGTGGGACCTCCTGAGGGAGAATCAGGAGGCAGTATGTGCTTAGTAGGTCCACTTGGACCCCAATGGAGATAGCCCAGGACCCTGAGTCTAAGAGCCTTTGTGATAACAGTGCCTACAGCCTTCATCTTGGGAAGCAACCCCTGTTGAGAGGCAGCCTGACCATTGTATCTGCAGGTGTTACACCCATGAGGTCATTGGTCCTCACAGAAAAATGAAGGATGAACAGCAACAGTTACTCAACCATATCTGCTGTGGACCCAGAAAAGAAAGCTCTTGTCACCAAATTCCTTGAATTGTTAAGTAGATCAACATCAGAAACACATTGTCATATGGACATGACATTAAAGAAGAGACATTACCATCTGCTTTGTTGCTATACCATAAGGACTATGGGACCTTTGTATCTGACTTATAGCTGAAATCTTCCAAGTGTGTTGGCTCCCCCATCAGAATGTGAGCTATTGGAAAGCAGAGATTGTCTTACTTTTCCATACGTATCTTGGCATAATGCTTTACATATAGTAAATACTTAATACATTTTTTATTCATTGATTCTTCCTACTGCTATATAGGGTTTAGGGCTCTGAAATAAAAAATAATAAACTCATTCTTTTGACACGATTGCCCTTTTATGTAACTGTCAGAGAGAAGTGAGTGACACAGAATATTCACTGTTATCTAGTGAGATTCCCAAAAGAAAAGGAGAAAAACATTTTATAATGGGTTTCCTTTGAAGGCAAGATATGCCTTTCAGGAAGACTGGCACTTTCAAGGTCTTTCACATTGTTCCAGTGGACCAGTGACATCAGTATATACATACATATATAAATGTAAACACATATACATATATGTGTGCACATGTATGCCCTCACACATATATACACATATTTATATATGCGTGTATGCATATTTCTGTGTGTATGTGTGTATTTAACTCTGTCCTACTTTCCTATAGGACTCTGCAGTTTTTATGTCATTTCTCCTAATGGCATTTTTTTTTTCCAATTTGATTAAATGAAAATTTATGTGGTTACTATGTGTCAGGTACTGGGGATGCAAAGATAAACATGACCCTCAGGGAATGTACATTCTACTGGAGGGAATTGGGAGGGGAGGATAATATATACATAGATAAACAAATGAAAAATACATATTTAATGTAAATGCAAAATAATTTCAGGTATATGGGGAAAATGCTTACATTTGGGAGATCAGGAAAAGCTTTGTGTAGGAGATGGTACATGAATCTAGTTTTAAATGAATTTAGGGATTCCAAAATAAGGAGGTAAGGAGAGTGAAGTAACTTTCTAAAGGAAAGATGGCCAAGCTTTTGGGTTATGCATAGAAAAAAAAACATAATCTCACAATCTGAGGTCACACACATATATACACATGCATATGCACACACACATATATGTATTTTGTTGGTAATATATATATATATATATATATATATATATATGGAACTGTAGGCCAAAGACAACACTAGAACACAGAATGCCAACAAAATTTGACTATATCCACTGAACTCTTCACCACCAGGTGTGTATCCATTTGGTGTGAAACAACAGCTTGACATTTAGAGTGCCAGCAATTATGCTTCTAGATTTGTTAACTTTGGGGGATTAATTTTGTCCCCTTCTCTTTCCTATCAAGGTTCTATGGGTACCCCTAGATAATTCTTGTCCTAAACTCATGTTCAAGTGTATTCTTTCCAATATTAATTGCTAGTGATTAGTATACAATATAATTTACCAGTGCCAGTTATTATTTCCCTAATATAATTTAACATATTTATCTCAGTATCACTGATTACTTTATTACTATATTATATATGTATTATGTGTGCAATATATATTATACTAATTACTATAAACTAGCTTTTCCAAAGGGATATTTGCTGAGATCAAACAAGAACAGGAATATAGATAGATATACCCAAAACAGGAAGGACATACTTCTCTTCTTACTACTTCAGTCCTTGGAAAGAAAGGACTAAAACTGAAATGTGTGCTAAAGACTTTTTTCCCAACCAGTTCAATTCTTGATATGGTATGATCATGGAGTACCTCACTTGTTTATAGGATTTGGTATCTCAGAATCATGAAAGTCTCCCTAGGGGCTGTATTGGCTCCTCCCCCAGCTACTGTAGTTTCTGCCATGTGGCCCTATGTAATGTTAATGGGATATAAGATCTTCCCCACCCCCACCCCACCCCCATTAATAGGCTTCATGTGAAGCACATTAAGGTCAGCTTCATTAAGGGAGGATTGTTTTTCAGGAAGGCCAACACCTTTTGTTACTTTGCAATTAGGCAGTGGGTCATGAGGGTTGTGATGCCCTCTGACCCTGAAGAAGTATATATATATATACCCTCTGAGGATAGCATTTTGCTTTGGGGCTCACTCATTGGAAGAGTGTTCTTGTGATTTGACCAGATAAGACTCTGGGTTGCCATTAAGGAACCCTGCACTGGCTTTGAAAAACTCAGATGTTGGTATTTCTCTCTCTGGTAGCTATGTATGTATTGCCTTGGTCAGACAGTTAGATTTGTCTGTTGCTCTGTGCTAATTTCTCAGTTAAACCTTGTCTGTTGGTCTTTATTTCTCTGCTTGTATTTTCTTTATTTTCTTTGGATTTTCACTGAAGTTCAGAGTGCTGATTTTTCCCCCTGAACTAATGAATATAATTTAAAAAGCGTTGACCCCTCAAACAGCTATCTTTCCTAGTAAAGCAGATCTAAAAATCTGTGCTAGCAGCCATCCTGGGTATGCTGGTGTGGTTGCTGCTCTACACTATCACTAGATCCCTGGTACTTCTTCTAAACCTTCAAAGCTCCTAAGGTCAAGTTTGTCTCTAAAGTCCTTTATTTAAGACCAGGAAGGAATAAAAACAACAGAAACCAAAAAA
>CM053599.1:120961601-120987386 GCA_028646575.1 Pseudocheirus occidentalis
ACATGCAAGTGAATTGGATTGAAGTGAGGGAGAGCTGTACAAAGTCACCAGCCTCACTTTCTCCTTCAGAACTGAGTACAGTGGTGAGATATATATCAAAATGGCTGAAAGTGGTCCTGGAAACAATGGGAGACCTTGACCTTTTTTAATTAAGTTCTTTAACAGGTCTCAGTTTGACTAAGGCAATGCCCATTCAGTGATTAAGGCTAGGTAAGAAAAGAGGTAGAGAATGACCTTACCTAATCAAAAAAAGAAAAAAAAATCAGTCTGGGAGAGGAAGACCCTCAGAGTTTCTGGCTAAAACAGAAACAATTGCTATTTACATTTACCCTGTTTGATTGGCCAACAGTAGGTTACAGGTCAAGCCTCACTTGGTCATTGCTTGGACCCTGATTGGGAAGGGAATTACAAATGAAGTGCCACCCAACTAACTTGTGCTCAGCCAGCATTACTCCAACATTGCTCTACAGTGACGCCTTACTAGTTCTTAATAGGATCATAGATTTAAAGCTAGGAGGGACTTACCTTAGACCTTATTTAGTTTGATACTCTTATTTTACTGAGGAGGGAACTGATGTCTAGAAATGGAAATTCTTTGTCCGAAGTCATAGTAAGGGTCCGAGAGTCAGACTCTCTGACTCTAAATCTAGTACTTTTCCCTCCCCAATTTTCACCTAGATCAGACAGAATTAGAAAGGGATAGAATTAATAAAAGAGGGCTGGTGTTGGATAGCTTTTATTGTATCTTGTGAAGGAACCTACGAACTTGATAGGAGGAACATGTTGGATATTTTGACTTGGATGAACAGACGAGAAGGAGAAGTGATGTTATTATACCTGATACCTGGAGAAAAGAATTTGGAGTTTGGGAACAAGACTGGAAAACTAATGTGGTGGCATGGTATTATATAAAGATGGAAGCTCCTTGAGGGTAACTATGACTTTATGCATGTATTTTGTATTCCTAATTCCTAATACAGTGCCTACTCAAATAATAGAGTGAGTGTGTGTGTGTGTGTTTGTGCACTCATGCATGCATACACATACATTTAACTTTAAGGTTTGCAAAGCACTTTACAAACATTATCTCACTGGATCCTTACAACAACCCTGTGAGATATGTGCTATTTCCTCCATTTTAGAAATGAAGAAATGAGATGTTAAATGATTTATCTGAAATCACATAGTTATGAGGTATCTACTGTAGGATTTAAATGATAGTTTCATGACCCAAATTCCAGTGGTCTAGTCACTATATTTCTATTGTGTTCTAGTCACTATATTCTTGCATTATTATACAAGATTATAATGATGCTGGGATTTGAAGATCTTCCATGCCCCTTGAACTTGCTGATGTAGCAGGAAGGGGTGGAGCAAGAGAAAGCCAGAACCAAGATAGCATCTGTGTGGTGGTTACTGGAAGCAGCAGCAATGGCAGTGGCAACAGTGCGAACTCCTTTTTCTTTAAGCCTACCAAAATCTCTGCTAAGGACTCCTGCTGAGAACTGCCAGGAACAGGAACTGTGGGGGATTGGAGCTGCTGGGAGCAAGCTCCCTGGATGCTGAGCAGTTGTTGTGAGTGAGGAGAGGAGAATCTTTGCCTGAGGTAGCCTGCCCTGTTTTGAAGGCTTGAGGATGTGGGTGTTTGCTATTTTAACTACATGTGCCAACTTCGTAACTACTATGTTGGCGTTGACTTTTTGGTTTTGGGACTCAGTTTTCTTGTATTTGAACAAATGCTCTGGCTATATTTCTCATGTAGAGAGCCTATTACATTTTGTGGTTAATAACCATATCAGCATACTTGTAGTTACTGTAGGCATTGTGAATACTGTGTTGCTGATACAAATATCTAAATATTTAATAAACATTTATTGAGTGAATGAATGAACATGTATATCTGGAACTCTATACAAACAGCACAAAAATGGATATATTTATGACTTGATTTAAAGGTAATTTAATTCTTCAGAAGTTGAAGGAAGCAACAAAAGGAATGACATTCTGCACCTAATTCTGCCCCCCTCAAAGGCTATGTAGTACATTGACTAGAAAGCTGGCTTCAATATCAGAGTTCAAGTCTTTCTTCTGATACATAATGTCTATGTGAAAGTAGGCAAGTCACATGTTCTCTCAGTATTCTAGAGTCTAAGTAACTGCCTAAGATTTTGTCTCAAAGAAGCTATCCTGTATTGATTGAAAAAGTTTCATCATCTAGAAATTCCCTACACCAATGAAATCACAGGTCTGGCCCCTATACCTAATTTCACCAGAAAAGCAAACAATCAAATGAACTACACATTATAGTCTTGTGTATCTGTCTTATTTGAAAACTGATCCGAATAATTTCTAGGGGAATTCTTTCTAGGAGACACTTTCAGGCTTTCCTTATTTCTGCCCTGACTTTCTGGATACCACCTATTAAATTATTCTTTTCCTACCTGCTTCTATCCCAAACCCTTCAACCTCCCATGTCTTATCCTAATAGGAAATGTCTGAGATGTTCTTGGGTAGGAGAGATTATTTCAGTAATAATGTCTCCTAAATATTTCTTTTCAGAATTGCTTCTCGGAGTTTCTCCCTGATTCTTTCTTTACTAGATGTTGATTTAACTATGCTATCTTGCTCTTTGACATCTGCTCACCTTCCAGACTTCATTTACTTTTGATGTTTCCAAACTTCAGACCACCAGATTGAACCATTTTTCTTAGTTTAATCTCGTGCTCAAGGATCTTTTCCATGTCCTGAAGATTTTCTTGATTTTTATTTGCTCTTTTTCTACCCACTACTTGTATGTGCTTTAACACTTGACTGCTCATGTGATTTTGGTCCCCCAACTCACTAGTCTAAAGTCCTATAGGTAGTAAATATCAGAAGTGAAATTTAAATCTAGCCAAAGATCTTGATATAAGTGTGCCCTCCCAGTCTCTATACTCCAAACTTCTCCCCTATTGTATAAAGTCACCTTTACCATACTTCTTCTTGTGGCATTTCTAAGTTTTGTCTCCACAACCCATTGCTGTTGCATTTAATTTATGTAATATTATTAGTAATAATTAAGTTAAAAACTTATTAAGCACATATTATGTACACTTTTATTTTACCTGAGGAAAGGAAGTAGCAAAGATTTAAAGATACAAATTTTAGGTTAGGCCTTGAAGAAAGGGAGGAACTTCAAATGTCTGACCTGGAAATCATATTTGTGCATAAAATTTATTTCCCTTTGTTAGATTTTAAGAATTATGAAGTCAGTCAACTGGCATTTATTAAATACCTACTATGAGCTAGGTAGGCACTGGGCTAAGCACTGAGAATACAAAGTGCTGCAGCAGCCAGCACAGTTGTATGGCCTAGCTACCAGCTGAATGAAAAAATGGGAGAGGGAGGGGGTGGAGAGATAGAGGGAGAGAGACAGGGATGTATTCCATAGTCTGTTTATTACAGAGCCATTTCATACAGAGCCAATGATACAAGAAAATCATATGGCTTTTATTCTGTATAGCAGAGATTCTTACAAAGACCCTCATTGGGGAACAATCTCTTCCTTACCCCACCTCAAAGCTAATTATGCATAAAGACTTTTTCCTAGGACCAAGTCTGGAGGCACAAGCAAACAGGGAGTTAAAAACAGGACTTGCAAATTAGATACCCTGTACTTCTTTAGGTATTCATGAAACCAGTGATAGCATTCACCCAACAAGATTACTCGTCCTGCATATCTGCCTAGTGACCTTGTAGAATTGGGGAGCATTTTTAATGGGGCCAAGGTCCCTGGAAATCTTGTCCCGCTACAACAAAGAAAGACAAAAAATAGACCCTGCTCTCAAATAACTCATAATCTATTGAGGGAGACAACACACAAACAACTATATAAAAATAAGCTATATACTGGATACATTGGAGGGAAGCCATTCAAATTAAGGAGGACTGGGAAAAGCTTCTTACAAAAGGTAGGACTTCAGCTGAGACTTGAAAGAAACCAGGAGGCAGTGGAGAGCATTCTAGGCAACAGGGATAGCTAATGAAATGTTTTCAGAATTGGAATTTCAGCAACATGTGTGTAGGACAGTCAGGAAGCCAGTGTCACAGGATTGCAGAATATGTAAAAGGGAATAAAGTGTAAGAAGACTGGAAAAGTAGGAAGAGGCTGATTATCAAAGGTTCTATGGATTATAGAAGGTTTGGGGAAAAGGGTGAGTTAAGCTTTGGACATGTTGTGTTGTGTTTAAGATGTCCGTGGAGCATTCAATTCAAGCTATATATGCTATATAATTTGCTAGCCTTTTTGTTACCATTTTCCTCTGTACATAGTAGGTGTTTTAATTAATAAATGTTTATTCAATTGAATTGGTCTGATGTGACACACATACCAAAAAGAAAGGCAACTTTAAGAATAATCAATTCAACATTTTGAAAACTGTCATTAAAATGAACAGGAGTTCAAGTATATTTACTTTTATGTACCTATCTGCTGAAATGATAGCTCTTATTAAATAGGTTACTACAGTTAAATGGATGGTGACTCATGCAATATCATTTCTTATGTAGCATAATTTTGTTTATGTCAACAAAACAGTGTTTGTTTTGTGGGGTGGGGTGTGAACTAACCTTGTTATATTGAATTGGACAGTATAAAGGTACTCGGTAAATATAATTCTACCTAAGTACATTTGAGAACTAACTACAAATTATTTTGAGATTCTCTATAGCCTCATTATTGTCCTCCTTCAAAAGAGACAGCATATTCAGGAATAGAAATGTTGATCAATTTTTTTTTTTGCTGAAATTATTAAATTCATTCTTTAGTATCTAATTGTTATTAAAGTAGGATACCCCACTGGACCAATATTGTCAACAGGTCCCAAGAAAAATCAGTCCATCAAACCAGTGTGTTGAATAATGATACCAAGGAAGTGAAGAAAATATACATATATGTGTGTACTATATAGATTAGTTGTATGTTTTTATAACGAACATATATCAGGTCTTAACTCCTTGGGATTATGCACCTTTATGTTTACTCTGGCCATTTTCTATCTTGCCATTCCAAACAAAACTCCCACTTGACCATTCCTGGAAGAACTAAGTCACTTCACTCAGACCTTAATGGAGCCATTTTTACCCCCGTCATTTTCTGCCTTGCTGCCATGGCAGTATGTTCCTTATCCTTCCTTGCTTGGCTCAGTCCCTTGCTGTGAGAATTATAATCAAATTAACACTGCCTTTGCCCCTGTAAATGCTATTTCAATGACCTGCCTTATTCAAGTCATCTTTCTCATTGACTTCACAGCTCACAGAATACTACCCTGGCTTCTCTTATATGTGTTATGTGTCCTATATAGAAAGTCAACTTCTCAGGGGTGAGGAACGTCTTGCCTTCATGATTGTATCCCCACTACTTAGCATAGTGGTTGGCATTAGGTGCTTAATAATTTTTTCATTCATTTATGCATTCATTAATTCATGTGTGTATATATACATATGTATATATATATTTGTGTGTATATATACATATTTGTGTACATATGTGTATATGTACATGTATATGTATGTGTACATATATGCATATGTACATATACACACATGCATACATACACACATATACATATTTGTGTGACCATTATGAAGGATAACAAGGCTATGACCTGAGGGTTGTGCTGGTACTTTACGAATATATAAAAGACCTAGAGGAAAACTTCTAGCAAGTTGTACAGACATATGAAAGGACATGAATAAGAATGTCAGTGGCTGAGAAAGCCTAAATGGGTCACAGTCTTTACTAGGAGAGGGGGGATAAACACATGGAAGAGATCATGGATCCATTGAAGTGTCAGTGTTTTTGTTTATTTGTTTGTTTTTCATTAGGGCCTGTAATACAAGCAGCAAATTCTCTGGAGCCTCAGTTGCCTATAGCCCTGAGAGGTTAAGGGATCTGTTCAGGGTTACCCAGCTACTATATATCAGAAGCATAACTTAAACTTTAATGTTCCTGACCCTGGTCTACAAGTTGTTCCTCTTCCCCATTCTCCACACCACTGGTTTTCTATTCACTATGCAATGCTGCTTTCAGATATGTATGTCTATGTATACACAAAGCATATTTATAGGCATATAATACATATATGCATTTATATGTATGTGTATATATATGACCAGACACATGTGCACATGCATGTAGGAATTGGGCCTCTAATTGAACTGGAGTAGATGAGGAAACTCCCTCTACCAATAAAGTTGAGCACTTTCTCTATAATTTACATTCATTGAGAATAGCCTAGAGTATTGAGGTTGGAAGCCAGGTGGGGCAGTAGATAGAGCACTGGAGTCAGAAGAACACATCTTCTTGAGTTAAAAAATCTTGAGTAAGTTATAGCACTTACTAGCTGTGTGACCCTAGGCAAGTCACTTAACCCTGTTTGCCTGAGTTTCCTCATCTGTAAAATAAGCTGGAGAAGGAAATGGCAAACCACTTCAGTATCTCTTCCAAGAGAACCCTAAATGGGATCATGAGGAGTGAGACACAACTGGAATGACTGAACAAAAATAAAGCATTGAGAGATCAAGTGATTTATCTAGGATCACAGCCAATATATATTTAAGAAAAGACTTGAACTTAGTTTTTCCTGACTTTAAGACCACCAATCTATCCGTTGTGCACATGAACTTGCCTATGAATGCATATATTTGCATAAATAAAAATGAAAGAAGAGTTTTGTGTAACCTACCAACAGTAACAAGAGTTGATAACTCCAGCTCCAAGGGTCTACCACTGGAACACATCACTGACAGTAGCAAGGCTGTACATCTGTGATCAAGACCCTCAAGGCCTAAAATATTTTTTTTGCACTTTTTGATTATATCTAAACTAAGCTTGAGTGTGAGGTTACCTTTGGTATCACCCTCTAGTGACCCCTGCCCCTCCTCCCACAAACGATTTGATCTTCTTTTCAGAACTCCTTAAAAAATTAAATGATTCCATGAACTCTTTATCTAGAAAGTACTCAGTCATTTCTCTGTCAGACCACATCCCACATTTCACCTCTCTTGCCACCTTTCTTATGAGTGTACACAATATCATTTGATGTCAACTTTGTTGTTGACTGTGAATTTAATTCAAGAAGCATTTTTAAAGTATCTTCTACGTGCATAACACCTTGTACTAAGCACTGGGGATAGAAAGATGAATTGATGTAATCCTTTCCTTCAAGAAGATCACAGCCGAGTAGGGAAATGAAGATAATACATATATTTACAAAACTATAATACAAGTTAAAATATTATATCTGTATAGCAGAGACCAAAAATAACAGTATCAGAGCTATCATGTCTAACTGGTTTCATGGAGAAGGCTTTGTGGAGGAGGTGGTACTTGAGTTGGTCTTTGAATGAAGGGAAGGATATATCACTAACCTTTCATGCTTGACACAATGATATGTATATATGTTTGGAGGCAAGTAAGGGACAATCAGAATAGTCACAACTTTTTCAGCTTTAAAATCTGTGTACTTTAGATATAGTCAAACTGAAACTGAGTTAGTATTTCTGTGATACACCCATGGATCTATGAGCTCAAGGATTGCATATTCCTTTCAGTGATACAGATTGCAGCCCATCTATCCATCTTTGTCATGAGCAATGCTTTCTGTGATCTTCACCACAGGCGGTTAACCAAAAATGTTGGGGGCTTTCCTATAATTCTCTTACTCTACCAGCAAATGGACAGCTAGGTAGCACAGAGAATAAAATCTGGCCTGGAGTTAGGAAGATTCATCTTCTTGAATTCAAATCTGGCCTTAGACTCTTACCTTGTTTGCCTCAGTTTATTCATTTATAAAATGAACCATTGAAGGGAATGACAAACCATTTCAGTGTCTTTTCCAAGAAAACCCCAAATAATGCTATGAAGAGTTAGACATAACTTAGAAAATGAGTGAACTCTAACAAAACCAAAAGATACCAATAGATCCTATAGTCCATTCATCATTTTTCATTTTCAATACTGACCCACCTCCTTTTCTAGTTACACATCTTTTTAGAGCACTCTTTACACCAATCCTATGGCATAATTTTACATTGATGACATATTAGAGACTACTCATGCTCAATCAAAATATGTCTTCCATGATACCCAGGTCACATTCTCGTAGAGATGTGCCCATTGTTCATTGGGGAAAGTGGGCTCATTCATGCAAAAATCTAGGAAAGAGGCAAAGGTGTACAGAAATGTATGTTCCCAGGGCAACTTACAACTCTGAATAACAGGTTTTGATATCTTTGGTCTCTTTAGAAATCAGTCTACACCAGAAGTGTGAAACAGGTGGTATAACACTCCTGAGTGAAGTCTAAACAAGTTTAAAAGTTAATTGGCAAATATTTAACAAAATAAATAAAAAACAATAGAACATAGACCATATTACACATGAGAACTAGGTAATATGCGGCCTGTAGGTATCCTTATGTAGGGATCAGTGGTCCCTCCATTTCTATTTGAGTTTGATACCATTGGTATACAGTGTATAAAACCTGTTTGACAAAACTGTTGCTTTGCTCTTTTCTCATCTTGTAAGTCAGTCAGCAAGTATTTACTGTGTAGCTGGCAATGTTCTAAGAATATACATACAAAAGAGAGGCAGTGCCCACTCTCAGGAATCTCATATTGTAATGGTTAAGACAACAGATAAACAACTATGTACCTAAAAATGTATATGGAGTAGATGGAAGGTAATTTCAGAGGAAAGGCATTGGGGAAGCCAGAAGAGAAAGACTTGGAAAGGCCTTGTTCAGGAGGTGGTATTTGAGCTGAGTTGTAGTGAAGTGAAGAGGCAGAATTGAGAAAGGAGATCATGCCAGCTTAGGGAATGATCTGGAATGTGCAAGGACAGAGGCAGGAGATGGAGTGTTATATGCAAGAAATAGCAAATGGGTCAGGGTATCTATTGTAATAGAGTTCTAAAATAGTGAAATATCAGACTATTGGAAAGGTAGGAAGGGTTTAGCTTATGAAGAGCTTTAAATGTCCAACAGATAACTTTAAATTTGATCCCAAAATATCCGTTGGAGCTTACTGAGTAGGGAAGGTGGCATGGTCTGTCCCATACATTACTCTGCCATCTTGGCTCTGCCCCTTCTGACCCACACATTAGGAGAATAACTTTGGTAGTTGATTAGAGGATGACTTTGCAATTTCTTAACAATTTCTACCACAATCAATAATTTTCGGCGCCTAAAGAATAAGATTTCTGTATAGTTTCAGGTAGCATTGACCTGAACCTCACTATTTTGGACACTTCCATTTCTCAAAACATATTTGCTTGACTCAATCATGCGTTGTTTTTATTATTATTACATAAAAGGAAGACAGCAAAAAAGTAACCCTTAGGACAGAGAAATGTAAAACTGATGATGGAATGCCCAACATCCCTAGTTATCTTCCCAGCTCTCATGGATTGAATTACCATCTCTATGCTAATGATTCTCAAATCTACCTATCCTATCCCAAACTCTCCACTGATTTCCAATCTCACATTTCCTACTACTTTTTAGAAATCTCAGGCTGGATGTATAGCAGACATTGTAAACTCAACATATTCAAAACTGAACTTTTTATTTCTCTCCCTAAAACCTCTCTTCTTTTTAACACTCCTATTACTCTTTTTATTTATTTATTTTTTTAAATTTATTTTTTATTTGTTTTCTTGTTTACATTATTCATTTTCATTGCATTTTTGAATTGCACATTTTCTCCCCGACTTGCCCCTGTCTCAACCTTAAAACAGCAATCCCATTGTAAATCCCCTCCCCTGCTCTGCTCTCTTATTTTCTGGTAGGGCAGGGAGGGTCTCCCTATCCCAGCCCCTGCATATCTTAATTCCTAGTTGCAGGTATTGGAGAACTTTGAATTCTAGATTCTTTTGATTCCTCCCTTGTCACCCACCCCTACTAGAAGGACGCTCAGATCAATACAAGCTATGGATGTGTGATTATACAGGACATCTTCATAGTGAACATATTGTGACAGTGATCATCTGTCTCTCCTTCCTATCCTTCCCCCCCCCTCTGTTCTCTACCCTGTCCCTGTCCGTTTACTGAAGTTTGTGCTTCCAGCATCCCTCCCCTCCATCCTCACCCCTCTCATCCCCATGTCCCCTACTCTTCTGTGTGGCATAATGCCCAGTTTAGAGTTTATGACATTTCTTCCCTAAGGCAATTTCAATGAGAGTAGTTGAAAGTAAAATTGTAATTGGTATCCCTTGCCTCTTCTCTATGGGATGATTAATCCCATTTTGTCTCTACCTGTCTCCTCTCATTCTAGTCTTCTCCCACCTCAGAATTTCGCCTTTTGAAGTATAATCCCTTCACATTTAATTCATCCTGTACCCTCTATATACACATATACACACCTGCACAGCTATGAATTCATATGCATATATAGCCTCCTATATGGACCTATGTGTATATATACATTTGTATAGATGTGTTGATATTTCTTGATATTATTTTACTAATCCGTATGGTCAGTTCTTGGTAAATCAGTCTAAGATCATAGTTATTTAAAGACATTGTACAAACTAAAGACAAGTGCACTCCTCTAAAAATAACAATAGACCAGGAGGTCAGGAGACTTGGGTCCATTTTCCATCTCTGCTACTTGGTAGTTACAACCTTGGGCATGGCACTTAACTTCTTTTATCCTTAGTCTCTGTATCTGTAAATGAGAGGGTTTGACTGGATAATATTTAAAGTCTCACTCAACTCTGTTCTAAAATTTCTCTGTCTAAAATTTTGGTATTTCTAAGTAGAACACATTAAATAAAGATCCGTCATCACATGTCCCTGAGTTATTTTAAGCTGTTTAGAATTTTAGCTTTTCCCTTTTCAGGGTTGTATTGCTATGCCAAATAACTTCATGGACAATAGTGAAAAAGGAGGTTGTTGCTGTGTTAGAACTTGTGGATTGGCATTCAATAAAT
This sequence comes from Pseudocheirus occidentalis, assembly GCA_028646575.1. Taxonomy (NCBI): domain Eukaryota; kingdom Metazoa; phylum Chordata; class Mammalia; order Diprotodontia; family Pseudocheiridae; genus Pseudocheirus; species Pseudocheirus occidentalis. The sequence continues at coordinate 120,972,572 of CM053599.1, forward strand.
ATTTGTTGAATGATTGAGTGAATTAATTTGAAAAACCTTTGTTTTATGTGGCTGATACAGAATTATTCCTTTTTATTATGTTTTATAAAATTTCCCATAAGAGCAGAGAATGTGAAAACTTTGTTGATACTTTACTGATGTGACATCATGCAGTGATATTAATATCAGAGTGACAGCACATCAATAGTATTATGACTAATGTATAAAAATTCTGCCATGGGGCTCAGGAAAGAAATCACTTGAGCTTTACTCTCATGATTTACAGGGTCATTCATTACCTATCAATTCAATTATATTCTTGTCTCACTGCAATTGCAACATGCATCTGTCAATCAAAAATGATTATTAATCATTTAAAAAGCCCTAACAAAATTACTTAAGCTGGCTAGATCTACCATAATTTCATTCCTAAGGAAACACATTATATTTTTGCCATTTTATTTTTTCTTTTATTTATATGTCCTCTGAAATGTCGCACAAGAAATGTTTATGTGTGTGGCCTAACACTAGTTTTATGGATCAGCTGCTTGAGTCTCTTTGATGCCACACTAAATAGCTCTTTGTTTCTTGCCCATCTGCACATTGCAGATCAATAAATGAACAGTGTTAATCTATTGGCTCATCTTGTTCAAAACAAAGCACAAACATATTATAAAAGTTAATGCTGAACAATCTGCTAATGGCCAACATTTGCCTCCGAGAGTTCATGCAAGTCCTATAGGCCCTTCTCTTGAAGATCCAGAAAAGCAAATTCTTGTTACCAAAGCCTTTCATCCTGTCCGATGCTTCAGCATCAGAAATTGATATGCTTACCAGTAGAGATGATATTAAAGAAAAGGCATTAGCATTTGCTTTGCTGCTGTACTCTAAGGACCATGGAACCCTCCCTTATGACTTACAATTGAAACCTTCCAAAATGTTACTTGCCATGAGAATGTGAGTTCCTTGACAGCAGGGACAATGTTTCTTTTCCATTTGTATCCCCAGTACTTACCCAGCATGGTGGTTTATCCAAAGTAAGTATTTAATAAATGCTTCCTTCCTTCATCCATCCATTCCATTCATATAATGTTTCATTTAATCAAAAGCACAAGAAAACACCATTATATGGTTTGACTCTATCTTTGATATCCTGATTTATATTTCAGAAATTAAACATTTTTTGGAGGAGAGAAGGATTTATTTTAAAAAAATATTTTACATTGAATATTGATCATTAGCTAATTCCTTGGCTTAATGTTCCTCAATAATATCTTGATAATTGATAGCATACATGAACATGCAATAAATATAAACCTATTAACAGGATATCCCAGAAGTCCATCACACTATTATGCTTAAACTAAACTTACTATATTATTATTTTGTGATTATTAACCCTTTTGAACATTCACAGAACATTTGATAGGATTAATATATAGTAAGTTTGTTTGCTTATACACATGTACAAATGTATACTTTCTTGTGACCCAATTATGGAATATTCTTAGGAAAGATATTGAGTGGTTTGCCATTTCCTTCTCCAGTGGATGAAGGCAAATAGAAGTTAAGTGGCTTTTCCAGAGTCATATAGCTAGTATATGTCCAAGGCTAGATTTGAACACAGGTTTTTCTACCTCTGGGTCCAGCACTCTATCACCACCCAGCTGTCTCCAAGGCAAAGAGAGGTTAAGTGGATTGCCTAGGGTTGCATAGCTAATAAGTGTGTGACCCCAGTTTGAACTCAGGTCTTTCTGACTACATGCCTGACCATCTATCCATTGAGCCATATAACTGGAAAACTAATCCCAAATTTCAGCACCACCAATACGTCTTCTGCAGAAACACGATCCATCAGTGACCATGGCACTAGGTTATGATTCCAAAGACCTACAATGTATTGGGGCATGACTCCACTGATTTCTATACTCTGCAGTAAACTCAGACATATAGAAATTCAGTTGGGTTTCTGAATAAGACTGATCAGTGAAGGAACTTTTCAATTTCAGGTCCTTCCTTGTCAGTAGCCACTGGATTGTAAAGATGTACAGGATAAGCAGGTAAGGTGTGAGTAAAAGAACTTAAAAGACAAGCTAACTTACCGTGAGTCTAGAGAATAAAGTTAAGATTAGAGTCCAGGGTTTCAGGCCAAAGCAGAAAGATATAAGAAATTGGAGTCTAAATAGGTATAGTCGGTGTGAATCAGGTTGTGCATATCAAAGATCAGTATCTGGAGTTCAGATATGTGTGAGAAGATAGGCAGGAAGCATATTGTAAGGCCACATGCCAGGGTTCACTATCCAGAAGTCCGAGATTGGCAGGGAATCCTCTGCAAAATGACTTTTGCGTAGACAAAATTAGATTTGATACTGAATGCACACAAGTGTGTTGTTTCAGGGTTCAAATTGGACACAAGGTAGGATGTGAAATTGATTTTTCAACAGAAAGATGAAGAACATGGTGCACTGCAAAGAACGCTGCTTTGGGGAGCATGGGACATAGTTTCAAATTATGCCTCTGTCACTTATTGCTTATGTGACCTTGTTTCCACATCTGTAAAATGAGATATTTGGACTGCTAGTGTTTCTTCCAACTCTAAATTAACGACCTTAGGATCTCAGTATGCAGAACTGGTGGTTGAGTCCATGTAACATCAGAACCATACTATGACTTGGAGTCTCAAGACTATGATTGTCTTCTTTCCTAATTTTAAGATGGGAAGATTTTAAGATTCATCATCTGAATGGATAAATCAGGACCGACAGGAGTTGAATGCTCACTGGAGTGTATCAATCAGTTTTCTTTAGGAGCTAGTGATTAAAGAAGAGGGAGGGATTTTATTATTATTATTATTATTATTATTATTTTGTGAGCCACCTCAGTCTTAATGGTAATGATTCAAAACTCATTATACCTATGTTTGGACCATAAACACATAGATTTAGGCTACAAAGGAATCTAGTTCAATGATATAAAATTCAAATATAAATGAGGGCCACTAACCTATATATAAAAATCTTTATGGACCGCATATCGACCTAGTTTTGAAATGTAATATTAGATGTCTTTTATCACATCTTTATTTTGTTAATTGTCTCCAAATCAAATTTTAATCTGGTTCAGGTCTCACTTGGGAATGCACAGGACAGTTCTAGTGTAACCCACAGTATAATTTTGTCCAGTCCTTTCATTTTAGACGTGGAGAACTACATACCCAGAAAAGCTAAGTGACCTGCCCAATCAGTAGCAAAACCAGAGCTGAACTCATATCCTTGGACTAAAAGTCTACCATTCATTACAGATTTAGAGCCAAATTCACCAAGTAATCTAGTCCAGTCTGGATAATGCTACATTCATTACTGTTACAAATGAAATATGATGTACTGGAAAGAACAACATAAAGGAGAACAAGAAACATCATTTCTAACTTTGGCTCTTCTAGTTTTTGAAGCTTTGGGCAAATCACTTTATCACCTTTGTTCTCTTCTTCCATATGATTTAAACAAAGGGTGAAGTTGAACTAAAATATCACACAGGACCCTGTAGGCTTAGAGATTTAGTAGCCCAGTATCTGAGTCTTGACAATTCTCTAATGGCCTTCCATAAGTGGTTCCAACTAAGAAGTATCTGATTGAGAGTTTGGAGATTCAGAAATTTTAGGCAATAATGTATTATTTCATGAAAAATTAGAGACACATTATATGGTTAATAGCATTTTATTTAACTAGAAGTTATATTTACATAATATGTGTATATTCATATATATGTGTATACACACACATATATATATACATATGTGTATTTATATATGTTTGTGTATATATATATATTTTTTGGGGGGGAGGTCTTAACCTATGATTTCTTTTTGTTTTGTTTTGCTTTTTTGACGGGGGAAGGCAGGGCAATTGGGGTTAAGTGACTTGCCAAAAGTCACAAGGATTTTAAGTGTTAAGTGTCTGAGGTTGAATTTGAACTCAGATCCTCCTGACTCCAGGGCTTGTGTTATATTCACTGCGCTGCCTAGCTGCCCCTAAACCTATGATTTCAGTAGCATGGTGAAATACAAGAAAACTTTCTTCACTCATGCAGATAATCAGGTAGTTCGTACTTCAAAGTCAGTGTTTCCTAGGAGAATTTGCCCATAGTCAAACAATCAGTGTATGTCAGAGACAGCCCTTGAACCCAGGTCTTTCTGATATCAACACTGGAACTACAGTCTTGCCTTTTATTGAAATAATTGGATTTAATTGATATCTTGGCATTTGATTTGAAATCACTGAATCTGTGTGTAGAACCCAGCTCTGGCTCTTACTTTAGATCCCAAGATCTTACTGAGTAATTTTTTTGGGAAAAAAATTATTTAACCTCTCTGAGCTTTAATTTCTCCATTTGTAAAAGAAGAGAATTAATAATAGGGTTTATGTAGCACTTTAGTATTTGCAAAATGCTTTTTACCAGTGTTCTCCCTTTTAATTCTCACAACAATCCTAGGAGATAGGTGCTGTTGTTATTCCATTTTACAGATGATGAAAATGAGGCAAAAAGGATTTAAGTGGCTTATCTGGAGTCACACAACAAATGTCTATTTGGATTTGAACTCTGATCCTCCTGATTCACTCTATCCATTGGTCCATTTAACTGTTCATTGAACTAGATGATCTCTGACCTCTCTTCTTGCTCTAAATCCTTGATTTTCTAATCAAATTTTTTTCCCAAGCTGCCTGTCATAGGGGTATGCTGATAGATGTTTAAAGCCAGTAAAAACTGCTTGTCTCTTCACAACCAGCTTAAGATTTAGAGGATACATACATTTTCTGCACTGCTTGGTTTGATTCAGGACCTCCAGATGTGTCCTCTGCTTACAATTTAATGAAATTATGGAGCTAACCTTCCTGTAAGAAATACATAAAGTGAACAGCAATTAATATATCTTTTAGGGTGGCAGCAGAATGGAAATACAGCTCAGAAAACATGGTTCTGTTCAAACTCAGAAGGACACATGAGAGCTTCACTTGTATGTGAGAAGCCCATACTCACAATGGCCCTTCAGATATCACCTTCTAGGGTTGCTTGTATATGATTAGATGAACAAACATCAAGTTCAAACCAAAACAAAGGAGGAGTGAAGCATTTTCCAAACAAGAGGAGAAGAAAAGCTTAAATCTCAACTAGAATTTAAGGAATGCGAGTGTACATGTGCTCATAAAATTGGGCTCTGGGCTTTATATATTGACCTGTGATCTCTGCCTGTAAGTGATTAATCTCATGTTCACAGCTGGAAATGCTGTATTGGATATGGTGCTTAACCAAATGGACCTCTCTTACCTCCCATTGTGTTACGTTCCTGGTCCTACAGCTATGATGGTGGAGTGGCCTGAACCCAGGACACCAGCTTCCTTAATCTAAAGGAATTTAATCTTAATCTACCTCTTCTCCCCTCCCTCAACCCCCACCCCCGCGCTTTTTAAAGGTGCTTCCTATGGCTTTTGTGAAATTCGGCCAGCACTTTCCTGTAGGAAAAGAAACTTTTGTCCATATCAGAGAAAATAATGTTATTGAGTTAAAAATATATGTCCGAAATTAGCATAGGAGTCTCTTCTTGGCCTTAGAGTGGTAGTATTTCAGACTTTGTAATGCTTAATTTATTTCTCTTGTGGTTCTACCTGGAAGACATGCATCTTCAAGCCTTCTGATTCTGTTTTTTATTTAGGCAGATGGTTGGAACATTAAGATAATATATTAACAACAGATGCATCGTTTTCTATGGACTTCACAGTGGGAAGACTGTTGGCTCAAGAGATTACTAAGGGAATTTAAAGTCTCTCACCTCCAGGTCATAGGTTTGAGAAATACTGCCTTTGTAGTAGGCAAAAGTCATTATCATCTAATATGTGATATGCATCAGCATCTTACTCTAGATATTAGTGGACAGACATCCCTGTCATGAGAAGTATTCATGAGTACTCAAAGTAAGCAAACAGATCATCATTGTAAAATGGCCCTGGATTGAATTACTTTGACCCCAGAATTAAATTTAAGACATTCAGCTAAGGTGAGATAAATGATTTGGCCTGAAGTTGCTTGAAGTGTGCTGGGAAGGAAGGACTTTAATCTCCATCAAATAGAATCACTACATTTTCTGGATGGGATTTGAGAGGAAAAAAAGGAGAAATTAGGAAATAAGGAAATTAGAAATAAGGAAAATTTAGTTTTCTAAAAAGTTTTGTTTGACTTATTGAATATATCTTTCAAAAATTACTTAGTTATGTCACAGGAGCCTGATAATATTTTGTTGCAAAATATGTTTTTATTTTCTTTTTTTCACATCATCATAGTTTCTCCCAGGATCCTTTCCCCAGAGAGCTGTTTTATATAATCAATAGTATTTTTAAAGACAAAAAAGAACAGGAAAACTCTGCATATCTGATCAACATATTGAAAAAGTATGAAAATATGTGAAAATAATAACTTGAGAAACTCACCTAATAACATAGTCAGAGTTCGACAAACAGAAAATGCTTAAATGTAAATTACATTATTCCTCTAGAAAATAAAATGTCATAGAAAATGCTGTTAAAAAGAAGTAAGGAAAGTGATAAAAATATAAGGAAAGAGAGAATAAGAGAGATGAAAATGGTCACCGTCTGGGTTTGTACATATGTGAGCAAAATTGGCAATGATACAGCAGTCAGTTAATCAATATATATTTATCAAATGCCTCTGCGTGCCAGGAATTGTGCTAAATACCCAGGATACACAGAAGTGAAGAATTTGAGCTATGTTCAAGCCTCTCTTTTGCTTGCTATATATGTGTGCGTGTGTGTGTGTGTGTGTGTGCTTGCTATATGATTCTGATAACCTATTTTATTTATTATTCCCAAGGGAAAATCCCTAACCCTATAAATTACAGAAAAGTTGCACAGCAGAAAGAATTTCTTAATCCAGGGATCTTTTGAACCAATGAAATCACAAGTATAGACAACAGAAAAGTTTAGTATATTGTAGTGTGAGTTGGAAATGCATAGAGGCCTGTTCAAGATTATTTTAAAAAAATTAATGATTTTTTTATGGTAAAATCTACTTGTGTTATAGTTTCAATTTAAAAACCCAAATCAGATTCCCATGTTCAGATGGCACAAGGAGACTGTATTATCCTGCAGTTTCAACTGGTGTGTATTTACAAAGTAAGAATTAATTAATAACTAAAATAATTCTCCTGCACATAGTGGGTGTTTAATCAATGTATTTTTTTAAAACCATATTTTAATAGTGGCCGCAGCAAAACAAATTGAATGTAGTAGGATGACTGCTGGGAAAACAAATCCATTTAAAACTGGTTGAATGGTCATCAATAATTCTATGTTGACTTGGAAGGTGGTCTCCAGTGAAGAGCTCTAGGGATCTGTGCTTGGCCCTATGCTATTTAACATTTTTATGAATGACTTGGATTAAGACATAGAAAACATGCTTATCATATTTCCAGAAGACATAAAACTGGAAGGGATAGGTAGCACATAGAATGATAGAGTCAGAATCCAAAAACATCTTGACAGACAGGAACATTGGAGTGCATCTACTAAGAAAATAAATAGAGATAGATTTAGTTATAAATTTGGAGACAAGAAATTGACTTCACAGGTACAAGACTGGGGAGGCATAGTTGGACAGAAATTTGTCTTAAATACATCTGGAGGTTTAAGTAAATTAAAAGTTCAATATGAGTCCACAGTGTTGATATGGCAGTCAAAAAAAGCTAACGTGTCCTTGGGCTGCCCTGAGAGAGATACTTTCAGAAACAAGGAAGCAAAAGTCATAGGGTACTTTGCCCTAGTTGGATCATATCTACACTATTGTGATTAGTTCTAGATCCTGCTTTTTAGGAAGAACACTGATATTCTGAATATTATCCTAGACATAGTACATGCCCTATGAGCAGTAGCTAAAGGAACTGGGAATGCTTAACTTGGAGAAGGTTGGGGAAGGGGGGAGGGAAGGGAATGATCAGGAGAATTACATTCAAATACCTGAAAAGTTAGGTCTATCCTGAAGAGACTTATTATGTTTGGCCCCAGGGGTAAGAGCTAAAAAACGTGGATGTGAGTGATAAAGGAGTGAATGTAGGCCTTATTTAAAGAAAACCTAATAATTATTGCTGTCATCAAAAATAGAATGGACTACTGGGTGAACTACAGTCTTTGGACCTTAGATCTAGGAAGGGACCTTAGAGATGGTATAATCTAATCCTTTCTTTTAATAGATGAAGAAGCTGGCTCCTAGAAAGGTTAAGTGACTTTCCAAAGGCTGCACAGATAAGAGGAAAACCTGTGATCTGAACTCAGTTCCTGTTACTTCTAGTTTAGTGCCCTTTCTACTGTATGTACGATGCTGGCTCTCTGGAGTCCTTCAAGCAAAAGCTGAAGGCTTTTTGTTGAGTAAGTTGTAACAGTGGTTTTATAATGGTATTCCTTTCTAATTCTGAAATTCTGTGATTCTGTGATTTAGAATAAAATACATTCATTTAGTAAAAAAAACACATGAGAAAATTAGATGAAGATAAAGATTTATATGAATATATTAAGAATGGAATAAGCAGGATGAAGTGAATAATTTACACTATTATTACACTAAATAAAATAAATGAAAAGAACACTAAAAAGAAATAACATGAAGATGCAATGCATCAATAACATAGATTTTTGAGAAAGGAAAAATATAGTGACATTTAGGTGAAAACAGAGTCCATTCAATGACAACAATGAAAACAAAAAGAATAAAAAAGGTGAAAAGAGAGATTACTTCTATGTAATTATAATGACCAAGCTTGACTGATCATTATAATAGGCTGAAGAACTGAGAAAAAGCAGCTCCTTTTCTTCATTGCAGAAGTGGGACACTACAGGCATGGAACATTGCAGAGTCAATAATGTATTGGTTTGTTTTACTTAACTTCATTTTTTTTTTCTTTCTTGGTCATCCTTTGTGTGAAGGACAAACAAGTGTTTATTCTTTCATTCAGTGTTTTGGGAAAGATATATTTGAAATGAAGGTGTTGCAAAAACAAAAGATATGAATAAAATTATTTTTAAGGTAATTATTTTGGGGGGGATGGAAATCAATAATGTCCTAGTATTTGAATATATGTTCTTTTGAAATCCTAATTTGAATTTTTTATTACTTAATAACATTTATCAAATTTAACAACAACAGAAAATGAGAGTAGAGCCAATGCTTTATTACCTGGACCATTGGAGAGGAGTAGTGGAAATAATAATTCCATTCTCTCTATTTTACGAATCATTGGTAGCCTCAAATTTAGAAAGCCTCAGAGGTTCCCAAGTATTTTGTGAGGACAAGTCACTTTTCATTTTCTTGAAGTCTTGAGGTCATGGCTGTGTAGGCATAGATGCATGTTTGCTTGCATGTGCCTGTGTGCATGCAGGACTGCTGGCATTCCCTTGTCTCCAGAGTAGAACAAGGGAAGCAGTACTGAAGTTAGCTGTTTCCCTCCTTTCTAGGAATCCCAGCAGATTAAGAGTGGGGAGAGGGTGTTTGCAGATTCCATACATGATGGTATGTCACCATGGGGGGGAGGGGAAGGGAGGGAAGAAAATCTGAAACTCAAGTGATACTGTAACTGAATCTTGTAAACTACAAGTAAATAAACAAGTAAAAAAATAAATAAAAAACAAACAAAAAGAGTGGGGAGAGGGGATTCCAATGGTGGCAAACTGATTTGGAAAACTACCATTTAAAGTTTTGAGATCTACTGGTAGTTAGATCCAATTTATTGGATGGGAAACTCTGGCTAGCTTTGTCTAGTAATTTAGAAGAATGATTTTGTAACTTTCAAGGAGCATGAAAAATTTAAATGTGCCCAGATTGAATTGGAGAAAAAAATTTGTTTAAGTCAAGAAACTGTGATGTCATCATCATAATAAAATTGCTGCATTAATAGTATATATAGTTTTACCTTTGTTATTGCAAAGAATAAACTAAACATCATTTTAAAAGTGCCTTTTCATTTTCAAAGGATGATGTCATTTGATTCCCACAGTAATATTTTAGGGGTTGGAGATTATTATCTACATTTTCAGGGTGAAGAAACAGGCTTGTTTATCACACACCTACCAAGTGGTAGAACCCAAGAATAAAGTCTAATTTTCTTGACTTCTAGACTTTTGCTCATTCAATTGACAAATTTAGGGAAGGGGAAGGGAGTAAACATTTATATAGGCCCTACTATGTGCCAGACACTGTGCTAAGTATTTTGTAAATTTTTCTATACAAGAAACAAACTGCATTTTCACCAAAAACTTGAGTCAGAATCAATTAATTCTATTTCAAAAGCTCCCATAATTAGCATATTTCATATATTAATTCAAGAAGTTTTTCTTCTGATAATCCAACACCTCCCCCTCCCCCTTTGGACTTCCTCATTAATATACCACAATAGAGAAAACTGCAAGATTAGTCATTTATGCAGAGAGAAAGTGACAATTCAATGCCTAGAAATGAATATAGTCTGCTATTGCTATGATGGAATTTATGGATGTGACTCTAATTTACACTAATGAGTGCTTATAAGCATAAATAATCAATTCAGGAGATGAAAATATATCCTTTGTGTCGCATTTACTCATTTTTGATATATTTGAATCCTTTCTCTTGAATAATTTGCAGAACACTGTGCTAAATTAAGTGACTTTTTTTTGAAGTCTAAAGAATGATTTATAATATAAGCTCCCTAATAATCAAGGCAACTTAAACAAAAAGTGTTTCTTTACTATGATACAGATGACATTTTTTCTCTTTTTTTTCCTTCTTAAAGTCATTTCTGTTTTGCAATATGTGATGTCTCAAATAATAGTCGAGGCATATAAAGTGTAATAATTAATTACTTGCATGAGTCACCAGCAAAATGTGCTCTGATGTACAATAAAGGGGGAACTGAAATATTTTTCCTGTGTGTCAACATTTTCCCTCCTTGTACTTCATTAAATCAAGATGATATAAGTCCCTGAAGACTGGAGTGCAAATTTTAAAGCTGTATTGATTTAGCCTTCCCTTTGTAAATATTTCATAGTTCTATAATGTGCAAATGCAGTACCATGCAGAACAAAGGACAATGCTTTTCTGGGAGTGTGCAGAGGGGGCACCTGACAGCTTTTATTATACCATTTAGAAAATATTACATATGGAAATGTGCAAGAATATTTTGTCATTATTATGGATGTCAGGGAAAATTGATGAAACATTGTTTTTAAAACAAGACTTTCATGCAGTAGGTTTAAAATGTGTCATTTTTCAAATGCAAACCCATTTGCTTTTCATGTTATTTAATACTTTGTCATGATGCTTTTTCTCTCCTTTTTTCTAATTACTTGTTTTTCCTCCAACAAGGTTTCTTCTTTGGCCCTTTATTTCTACCTCGTTTTTGCTACCATAAAACTCAAGAATTAAATTGGTGGCTCCAATTTACTTTCCTGGTAGCAAGTTGGCAAGTTATGAGTGGGAAAAAATGAAGATTTCATTGAAGGACGAGTCAAGACGAAAAGCTAACATTTCTCTTCTCAATTTTGGAAGTAGGGCTTTAGAAAATGACAAATAAGTCATCCTGGTTTGGTGCTTTCTCCTTTCAGACTTTCTTTTTAAAAGGACATTCTTTAAGGCGATGCAGAACACAGAAATATTTGATGAATGTTGAAATACCATGATATAGAAACGAGTGCATAGAAATGCATATTCAGTGACATCAGGAAGGCAATCTTTATCATCATCATCATCATCATCATCATCACTGTTTCACAAATTTATTTTACTGATAAGAAGATTGAGAAGAGAAAGAATTTGTTGTTGGACTTGGAGTCAAGAGAAACTCAAGTCTGAATCTTGTCCTTTCCTACTGAATGATTATTAGCCCTACACAGGGATTATTAGCTCTAGATAGGTCACATAAACTCTTTGAGTCTCAATTCTTTCCTTATAAAATGAAGATAATAAAAGGCATAGTATGGGAGAGTGACTAGAGGTCCAGGCACAACCTGGGTTCAAAACCTGCCTTTGACACATTCTGACTGAGTGATCCTGGACAAGTTGTTTAAATCTCTCATTATCTGCCCCCTTTACTGGAAACTACACTAATGAAGTAATAGGACATGATTAAAAAAAAGTAAGAAGGGAAACTAATTGGCATAGTGGATAGAGTGCTGGGCCAGGAGTCAGGAAGAGCTGAGTTCAAATCTAGCTTCAGATACTTATTAATTGTGTGATCCTGGGCAAGCCACTTAAACTTTTCCTTGTCTCAGTTTTTTCACCTATAAAATGGGGATAATAATAACACATACCTCCCATGATTGTTGTGAGGATCAAATGACATAGTAATTGTAAAGGCCCTAGCACAGTGCACGGCTCATAGTAAGACTATGTAAAGATTAGTTTTGTTATTATTTATTTATTTATTCTTGTGCCAGTGCTGTTAGTGCTCATAGTTATTATTGGTACCTCTATAATGAAAAAAAAACCCCAACCTAGAATAAGATAGGCATGAGATGCAGGGGTAACCTGCTTTATACAAATTATATTTAAAAATTTAGGTTTTCATAAAAGATACAGCAAGACTGAGCATTCACCTTGACAGAGATTGCAAAAATGTTATTCACAGAAAACGTTTAAAATACCAAATACTTCATTACATCTAAATATGATTCAGTTTACACTTGAAAGAAGATATTCAGTGTTCTTTTCAGAATCTGGCCCTTTTGTAAAGTGAGGCACAACTGTAAACAGTGAAGGTTTCTGTAAACATTCACTAGAGGGCAAACTTTAATCAGTATAGATTAATCTGAGATTCATCAGTGTGAAATTTCCCTGTTTTCTCTCAGGAAAAGTTATAAAAAAGCACATCAAAAAAGCAGGTAGTGCATATTAAATTTCTTTGTAGTCTTGCAGCTTAATTTCTATTGTATACCCCTTTATTTATTAATAGCCCTGGGTATTTGGGTCTGTACTTTTCATGGTTTTTATACAGCACAGTGCCCAGCACATAGTAAGTACTTAATGATTTTTTAAAAATGCACTTATTTTCTTGTTTACATCATTCATTTCCATGAGATTTTGAGTTACACATTTTCTCCCCATCTTTCCCCCACCCCCCACCCCAAAGCAGCTATCCCACTTGATAACCTCTCCCCCAATCTGCTCTCTCCTATGTCCTCACCCATTGCCCCTCTGACTTTCCAGTAGGGCAAGATGGATCTCCCTACCCCAGTGTCTGTATATCTTGATTCCTTGTTGCATGTAGTTAATAATAATAATAATCTACACTTACATATACATGTACATATATATGTATATATATTAACATTTGATTATAGAACTTTAAATTTTAGATTCTTTTCCTTCCTCTCTCATCCCCCACTCCCACTGGAAAGACAAACAATTCAATACAGATTGTACATGTGTAGTTATGCATATTGTGCATAACTGGCCATATTGTGAGAGACTGATTATATGTCCATCCTTTCTATCCTCCCCCACTTGTTCTATTCTCTACCCTATCCCTGTCTCTTTACAGAAGTGTGTGGTTCCAGCAACCTTCCCCTCTCCCCTGCCTTCCCCTCCATTATCCCCTCCTCTTATCCCTATCACCCCTACTCTCCTGTGTGGCAAGATACCCAGTTTAGAGATTATGTCATTCCTTCCCTAAGCCAAATTCAATGAGAGTAAGGTTGACCCTTTCCCTTTTGCCTTCCTGTTCTTCCTCTCCATTGTAACAGTTATCCCTTGCCTCTTCTATATGAGGTGATTAATACCGTTCTGTCTCTCCCTGTCTCCACTCATATGATTCCTCTCCCACCTCAAAATTTCACCTTTTAAAGTATTTTACCTTCCTATTCAATTAATCCTTTGCCCTCTATGTACACTTATATACACATAATCAGATATGTATTCATATGCATATACATACATACATATATATGCACATTCTATATAGACATATGTGTATGTATGTGTATATATGCATTTGTATTCCCTTCACCTATCCTCACACTGATAAAAGTTTCATAAGTTACATTTATAGTTTTTCCATGTTGGCATGTAAATAGTTTAACTTTGATAAGTTCCTTTTCCATGTTTACCTTCTCATGCTTCTTGTATTTGAGTGTCAAATTTTCTTTTAAGTTCTGTTTTTTTTTTCAGCAAGAATGCTTAAAAGTCTTCCACCTCATTGAATGACCATATTTCCCCCTGGAACATAATACTCAATTTTTCTGGGTAGGTGATTCTTGGTTTTAATCCTAGCTCCCTTGATCTCAAGAATATCATATTCCAGGTCCTTCTATCTCTTAATGTAGAAGCTGTTAGATCCTGGCTTATCCTAATTGTGTTTCCACAGTATTCAATTTTTTTTCTTGGCAGCTTGTAATATTTTCTCTTCATCTAGGGGCTCAGGAACCTGGCTATAGCATTCATAGGAGTTTTCTTTTTGGGATCTTTTTCAAGAGGTGATCTGTGAATTCTTTCAAGTTCTATTTTGCCCTCTGGTTGTAAAATATTGGGGCAATTTTCCTTGAGAATTTCTTGAAGGATGTTTTCTAGGTTCTTTTGATGATCATGGTTTTCAGGTGGTTCAATAATTTTAAAATTGTTTCTCCTGGATCTATTTTCCAGGTCAGTGGTTTTTTTCAAGGAGATATTTCACATTGTCTTCTAGTTTTTCATTTGTTTGGATCTCTTTAATAGTGTCTTGATTTCTCATAAAGCCATTTGCTTCCATTTGCTCCACTCTAATTCTGAAGGAATTATTCTCTTCAGAAAGCTTTTGAGATTCTTTTTC
>CM053599.1:120987886-121007738 GCA_028646575.1 Pseudocheirus occidentalis
TCTCTCTCTCTCTCTCTCTCTCTCTCTCTCTCTCTCTCTCTCTCTCTCTCTCTCTCTCTCTCTCTCTCTCTCTCTCTCTTTTTCTCACTGAGGAAAGCAGCAAGGTTGAAATTTCAATAGGCCACTTCTTTCCTTACTTCCTGGGCTGGCTTGGAAGTAGGATGTTCCCACTTAGATCTACCTAGCTCATGCTTTCTTTTTTTTGAGTCAAGTTGAGGAGACTTATCTAGTCTTTGACATGAAATCTCTGAGTAAGCTTCATCAACAGTCAAAATGATAATGAATGTTTAGGGTCCTTTAATTGTAGGGAGGCAAATGGCCCAAATATGAAATTCTTTTTCTCTACATGGGAAGCTAGAAGGCCATAAAAGTTGTAATAAAATTATTTCATAATGTTCCTAAAATGTTGAAAGTTGGAAGGTATCTACAGGTCATCTAGTCTAACTTTCCAGTCACATAGATTGGTATGGAGTGTTGTAGGCAATAGACAGTACTGTATCTCTCACACATATAATCGGACCACCTACAATGCCCAACCTATATGTCTACATGTATCTTTCGTGTCTCTGGACTTATCTTTATGTGTCTCATTTCCCTTCATTTTTGTCTCTTTTAGACCCATCTCTTCATCTTTTGTTTCTATCTCTATTCTCTCTTTGTTCCTCTCCTGTTTCATGTCTTAATTCTAATCTCTGTCTGTGACCTGTCTCTTTGTTCAATGAAACTGTTCCCATATTCTACTTGTCAATTTGAATTTCTTAATAGTATTGCAGGAATTTATGTGAATCTCCATTAAATATCATCATACTGATTTTGACTAAAAAGATGTAATGTAATGAAATGTGTATGTATATGTACATATACATACATATATACATATTTGTATATGTCTATACACACATATGCACATATACATATATAGGTAAGTTGACTTTCATTTTGTTTGTTTTTTTTTTTTGCTTTTTGGAGGGCAATTGGGATTAAGTGACTTGACCAAGGTCATGGTTAGTGTGTCAAGTGTCTGAGGCCAGATTTGAACTCAGATCCTCCTGACTCCAGGGCCAGTGCTCTATTAACTGTACCCACCTAGCCACCCCCTTTTTAAAAATTTTTAAAGAAGTAAATATTTATTAAAATCTCCTGGTTATATCATGAAAATAATGTTAGAGTCCTACTGAAACATGTGGTAAATGTCCTTGAGGTTATCTCTAAAGGACCTGCTAAACTTTTTTTCATATAAACCATCTTCCAAAATGAATCTCTTAAAAATTCAATAGTAAATCCTTTTGTGTGATGGTAATTAAGAGTGAAAAAATGTCTAGAAGTAGTTTAAAAATGGATTTTCTTCTATTTGATCCATTGAGTCACACTTTCTAAAGGCACATGGTTTGTTATTCAAAAATTATCATTCCTACTTTCAGATATCATTAATCCCCTTTTAACTTCTTCCCCTATTTTTTTTTTTGAGGTGCGAGTACATGTTGAAGTTTAGTTGAATTCTACTTGTTTGAAGTCTGGAAATTATCCAGAAATTTTATGTGATATATATATATATATATATATATATATATATATATATACACATATGTATCACACACATTTGTGTGTGTATGTGTGTGTGTGTGTGTGTGCGCAAGTGTGTGTGTGTATGGGTCTGTTTAGCTTGAGTTGAAAAGAGGCCACTGATAATCATTTACTTTTTACTTTTGAAGGAAGAAGTTCTAGTTTTATGATGTAAAGGAGGAGAAGCAATCTCTTTGAGAAAGAGTATTCAAAAGAAATTGAGAAGAGACAGAACCCAATCCTATCTTTGTATGTTTATTGCCTGGCATTGCCTGGCAGAGAGTTGGTACTTAATAGATACTTGTTGACTTGACTTTTCCTGCACGATTCTTCACCGATAATATATTGTAGTCCATTCATCTCCACTATGTGCCTTTTTATTGTCCCTTGGCTAAGATCAAGTTCTAATTCTTTTGACATTACGATATTTCATCACTTGTAGCCACATAGTATGTTCAATTATTAATGTTTAAAAAATGGACCTTCATTTGGGGGAGAAGCTTGCAGTTATTTAATGCACCGTATACTTTTCCAAAGAGAAAATTAACCCCCTTCTGTTCAATTAAGTAGTCCATTTTCAGTATCAATCTGATTATCCTTCTGTCTGTCTATCTCTATTATACCATAATCTGACTTTTTCCAGCGTGGATAGTTACATTAAACTTTTTTTTCCTCTTTAATAATTATGGGTATTGTTTTCAGGAATAGTGTAATATATAGAGAATGGTCTAGTGGAGAGACCATCATTAAGTTAGGAAGACCTGGGTTTAGATCCCACCTCTAAAGTGTACTATGGGATCCTGGGCAAGTTACCTAACAATTTAGTTCTCTAGGTAACTCTGAGTCTATAAATTACAGAAAACATGCTGACTTACATTGGGGGAGCTTATTTACTTGGGGTTTCCTATACCAACAAAATCCCATGTTTTGTCCTTCTCCCAGTTCCTATGGATAGGTAGGTAGGCAGTATTCCATGTTTGATATAATCAATACTGACTTGCTGCCTGTTGAAGTACCTGTTGAATCTCACTATTAAAAATCCCATTTTGTCTGGACTTTACACAGGACATTGTCTATTAGTGATAATCACCTTTGGTGAGCACATGCCTCCCTATTTTACTTCTCACTTGATATTAATAATCAGAGGAGGATGCCATACAAAATTGTTTCTATGGTTATATCCTTGATGAGAGTATGAAAAAAGATCATCCAAGATTTTAGAATGGTTATTTTATAGCTGGACACATTGTAATGCCAAGCAAAGGCAACTTCCAATGTTCAGAATACTAGCATAGTAACTCTTCATTTACTCAGTGACAAATTAAGGCAAAACAGTCACAGAATAGAGAAAATAAAAATATGGTGTAATTCAGTAAGTTCTCAATTCAATCAGAAAGTATCTCAATTCATTCACAAAGTATAGAGTCAAAGTATTCCATCCCTAGCTAGTTCATTCATTTAGTCAGTCACAAAGTCTGTCTCCTCAAATGGAGGTGAGTTTCCAATCATAAACAAAGTGCATTCATTTGGTCAGTCATAGAGCACAAAAAGTCAAAAGTTTCCCTCCTGGATCACAATTGAATTGCAATTATCATCAGTTAACTCCAACAACCTTCTCAAAAGGGGTATTGGAGAGCACAAAGGGCATCTACCCCTAAGCCACACCAAGGTTAAGATATCACAGTGGGCAGAGCCAAGATCAGGGCATAGAAGCAGGAAAATTCCATGAGCTCCCTACAAAACCACCTCAAATACCTATAAAATATGACTCTAAACAAATTTTGGAGCTCAATAACCCATGAAAGTACAGAAAAACAAAGCTACCAATCAAGGCAGTCCAATAGGCTGGACAGGAGGGGTAGATCACAGCAAACTGGGAGCTGAAACCAGCCTGGCCTGAAACTGCAGCTTGGCCCTGGAGCAGCCAGGGCAAGCCACAGCTGGAACTTTCAGGACAGTGGATCACCAGCAGTGGTGGCAGTTTCCAGAATTATCAACACATAACAAACAAGGACAAAGTGAAAGGTCAGTGGAACTCAGTTAAATTTGGGGGAGAAAAGTGGGTCTGGCTGTCTGCCCCTAGGGCAAGAAAATAGCAGAAGTGGTGGCACTGTAGCTGCTTCCACATGGCTGCTTCAGAGCTATCAGCCTGCAGGTTGCAGGGGAGCCAAGTGATCATTAAGAGTCTAAGTGCTCTTGCCTTAAGCTGCCTGGATTGGGATCGTGGTCTTGGGTGGTGGTCCTGAGGTATGTGAACAGTGAGCCAAAGCTGGTGGGGGCTGCAGACTCCACAGCCTCCTAAAAGCTCCAGCAGCTGCAAAAACCCCAGTGACTTGGAAAAAAGCTTTCCCCTCTGGAAGCAAAGTTCCATGGAACTAAAAAGTAAAGTAATTGACTGGCAACATGAGCAGACAAAGGGAGCAAAGTAGGAACATCAATCTAACTTTAGATTCCATTTTTAGGGACAAAAAGGATCAAAGCATGGAATAGGAGGAACACAACACAGTCAGAACTCCGACACCAAAAGCTTCCAAGAAAAATGTAGACTGGTTACAAGCCATAAATAAGCTTAAGAAGGATTTTGAAAACCAAGTTAAGAGAAGTGCAAGAAAAAATAGGAAGAGAAGTGATAATGATGGAAGAAAATCATGAAAAGAGAGTCAACAAAAATAACACCTTAAAAAATAGATTAACACAATTGGCAAAAGAGGCCCAAAAAGCCAATGAGGAGAAGAATGCCCTAAAAAGTCAAATTTGCCAGATGAAAAAAGAATCTTAAAAGCTCACTGAAGAGATTAATTCCTTCAGAATTAGAATGCAAATGCAGCAAATGGAAGCAAATGACTTTATGAGAAATCAAGATACTATTGAACAGATCCAAACAAATGAAAAACTAGAAGGCAATGTGAAATATCTCCTTGAAAAAACCACTGACTTGGAAAACAGATCCAGGAGAGATAATTTAAAAATTATTAGAGTACCTGAAAGCCATTATGAAAAAAAGAACCTAGAAACCATCCTTTAAGAAATTCTCAAGGAAAATTGACCTGATAGTTTAGAACCAGAGGGCAGAATAGAACTTGAAAGAATTCACTGATCACCTCTTGATAAAGATCTCCAAAAGAAAACTCCTAGGAATATTATAGCCAGGTTCTGGGGTTCCCAGATCAAGGGGAAAATATTACAAGGAGCCAAGGAGAAACAATTTAAATATTGTGGAAGCAATCAGAATAAGACAAGATCTAGGAGCTTCTACATTAAGGGTACAAATGGCTTGGAATATGATATTCTGTAGGTCAAAGGAACTAGGATTAAAACTAAGAATCACCTAACCAGCAAAACTAAGTATAATATTTCTGGGAAAATATGGTCATTCAATGAAATAGAGGACTTTTAAGCATTCAGATTAAAAAAAACTGTTGAATAGAAAATTTGACATTCCAATACAAGAAGCAAGAAAAGCATGACAAGTTAAACATGGAAAAGAAATCAAAGGAACTTATCAAAATTGAATTATTTACATGCCTACATGGAAAAACAATAATTGTAACTTTTGAAACTTTTCTCAGTGTGAGGATGGTTGAAGGGAATATAAATATAAATATAACCATATATATATATATATATATACACACACATATATATGTAAACACACATATGTCTATATAGGATATATAGACATATATGCATATGAATACATGTGAATGTGTGTATATATGTGTACAGGTATACATAGACAAAGGGCACAAGATCAATTGAATAGGAAGGGATGGTATTTAAAAAATTAAATTAAGAGGTGAGAGAGGAATATAATGAGAGGAGATAGGGAAAGGTAAAATAGGGTAAAGTTTCTCATATAAAAAAGGCAAGGGACAACTGTTGCAATGGAGGGAAAGAACAGGAAGGCTAAAGGGAATGGGTCAACTTTACTCTCATTGAATTTGGCTTAAGGAGGGAATAACATACACACTAAATTGGGTGTCTTACCCTAGAGGAAAGTAGGGGGGAAGGGGATTAGACAGGCATGATAGAAGGGAGGGCAGATTGTGGGGGATTGTAGTTAGAAGCATGTACTTGAAAGGGGACAGAGTCAAAGTTGAAAATAGAACAAGTGGGGTCAGATAGGATGGATAGATTATATAGTCAGTCTTTCACAATATATACTCTATGGAAATGTTTTGTGTAAGTACACATGCACAACCTGTATTGAATTGCTTATCTTTCCAAAATGGGTGGGTGATGAGGGAAGAAGGGAAAGAATGTGGAATTCAAAGTTTAAAAAAAAATGTTGAAAAAATTATTATTATTATTGTTATTTTAATCTTTTACATGCAACTGGGCAATAAGATATACAGTCACTGGGATATGGGGATCCATCTTGCCCTACTGGAAAGTCAGAGGAGGCATGGGGGAGGATATAGGAAAGAGCAAATTGTGGGAGGGGCTATTCTGTGTGATTGCTGCTTTGGGGTTGTGGGTAGGGGACAGATGGAGAGAAAATTTGTACTTCCAAATCTTGTGGAAATGAATGTTGTAAACTAAAAGTAAACATAAAATTCATTTTAAAAAAAGATATCATCACAGCATTTAATACCCAAAGAGAGGTCTTTTCTTCATCTTGACCTGAGGCAAGTTCTCAGCAATCTCTGTTCCTAGGGAGACAAAGCTTAACAAAGCCACAATATACATTGTCAGTGTCCTCATCAATTCACTCTGCCTGCAGAACAGTCTCAAGACCCCTGAACCAGCAGCAAGGTTCCAGGATGTCTGCAACAGCAGCATTGTCCTTTATCAGCAGACAAATCTGGCAAAACAACATTAAGAGACAGATAAAGTGTCGGCGTCACAGTTATGCCTCCTCAGTTCTTGGTAGCTCTAGGTGGCAGCTCTCGACAGTCCTGGGCAGCTCCAACTGTCTTTCTCTCCTGGAAACTCTGGCCCTTGGCAATTCTCCTCTCCCTCTTCCTCCACAATGCTACTCCCCAAAAGTTCTTCTGCCTCTCTTTGCTTGGGCCTTTTTCTAAATCCACTGCACCAGCTCCTCCCTGTTCAGTCCTCTCTCTTCATGTCAACAAGTCTATCCCACAAGTGGGATTCACAAGCTCTGGGTTTTAACACAACTGCAAAACCAAGCCAATACAAGGGGATCTTTGAATTCCATTACCATTACACACATCTTTAGAGTCATAATTAACTAGAAGGAATAGAGAATATAGGGTCCCACTATGCTTATATGTAAACTTTAAATCTCTTTTTCAACAAAATGTTTCCCTTGTATATATGAAAATCATATACAATTCCTTTAAAGGTATACTTGGGGTATATATTCATGTAAACTTTGGCTGTATAAGGTGTGTATATGTTCATCACCCAAAATCCCACATGCCTTATAGTAGTACATCATAATAGGGAGGGCACAACATGACATCTTATGTTCTAGATTTAGATTCAAAGGACCTAATTTCATTTTATTCTGCCACTTAATTCTGCCACACACACTTAATATCTATGTGATTTTGGGGCAAGTTATCTAACATCCCTAGGCTTTGATTCCCTTAACTATAAAATGAAGTGGTTAGACTATATAATTCCCAAGGTCTTTTCTAGTTGCAAATCTACAATCCTAAAATCTTTGCAGACTTTTAACTTTGCACTAGAAAACTGGGTTTGGAGCCAACTGACTTGGTTCGGAACCCATTTTCTATCTTTGTGATTCTAAAGCCTCAGTTTCATCTGTACAATGGAAGAATTGTACAACTTACTATATAACTACTGAGATCTTTCCAACTCTAAATTTATAAGAAAAGGGCTTCCTAAAAGTAGAAAAATCAGGTTCAAAATGTCTTCTTTTCTCCTTTATGACAGCCCCCACCTCTTAATACGCAAATGAGGTGGTCTGCTTCTGGCCATTTGCCTGTCTTTTAATGCAAATCATTATTTGTGCCCAGGATTCCTTTATGATGAGTGCCCTTACTCATAATGAGTGTGGCCTTCCCCATTATGCAACACTGACACTCCATATCTTATTAATGAGTCTTCTAGGCATCTGGTACTGTACAGCTTGTCTTCTTTGACAGTAAAAAAATACTAGAGAGTCTCTTTTCCTCATTAATCATCAGTATTGCCAAAAGTACTGTAAGGAAAGACAAAGGAGGCACAAATCAAGGGAAGGATTGCTGCCAGTCAGAAAGCCAACCCTTCAGTAGCTATCATACTTGAAAATCACTTACTTGCCATTGCTGATCTAGTAAGGCTCCCATGATAGAAGGTACAGACCCACCCAAAATTATAGGCATAAGTCAATGTTTCTTAAAATCAGAATAGCAAGGTAAGTATTTTTGCACTGTGTCCAATATTAAAGGGCATTCATAGGCAAAATATAAAAGTCTTAAGTCTTGACTTAGAGCTAAAAGGGAAGGAATCCCAGGTGTTATCTAATCCAATTCATTTATTTTATAGATGAAAAACAGATCAGAAAGGTTAAGTTACTTGCCTAAAGTTACAGAGGTAGGAAGCTACAGAGCTGGCATTTGAACCCAGGTTTTCTGACTGTAATAATGAGTTCCCTTTCTCCATTACCATGATCCCTCTGCAATTTCTTCAACTTTGGGAACTCTCAAATGTCCAAATGTAGATTATAATTGGTAGCTTGTCTATATGACATTGTAGATAAATTGCTCTATGACTTAGCAGATAAAACCTGCTTGAGTTATCTGAGGTACATAGTGGTTAATGAATTGCCCAGGGTCACATAGTTAAGTATAAGTATAGTATAAGAGTCAAGATTTGGATGCAGTTCTTTCTGACCCAAGGGCTTTAATATTTAGAAGAAAATGGTATTATTATTTTTTTCTGAATTTATTTATTTTCTTCTTTACATCACTCATTTCCATGAGATTTTGAGTTACAATTTTTCTCCCCATCTTTTCTCTACCTCACACCCCAAAACATCCAATGAACTGTAAAGCCCCTTCCCTAATCTGCTCTCTCCTATATCCTCCCCCATTGCCCCTCTAACTTTCCAGTAGGGCAGGATGAGTCTCCCTACCACAGTGCCTGCATATATTAATTCCCAATTGCATGTAGTTAATACTAATAATAATCTATGTACATATATTTTTAACATTTGATTATAGAATTTTCAATTCTAGATTCTTTTCCTTCCTCCCTCAGCATCCACCCCGACTGGAAGGACAAGCAATTCAATACAAGCTGTACATATGTAATTACATAGAACATCTCCACAATGGACATATTGTGAGACTGTTTATATGTCCCTCCTTCCTATCCCACCCCCACCCTTGTTCTATTCTCTACCCTGTCCCTGTCCCTTTACAGAAGTGTGTACTTCCAGCAACCCTCCATCCCACCCTGCCCTCCCCTCTGTCCTCCCACCTCTTATCCCCATCCCCCCTACTCTCCTGTGTGGCAAGATACCCAGTTTAGAGTTTGTCATTCCTTCCCTAAGCCAAATTCAGTGAGAGTAAGGTTGACCCTTTCCCTTTTGCCTTCCTGCTCTTCCCCTCTACTGTAACAATTATCCCTTGCCTCTTCTATATGAGATGGTTAGCCCTTTCTGTCTCCCCTATCACCTCTCATTCTAATCCTCTCCCACCTCAGAATTTTACCTTTTGAAGTAGCATCCCCTCCTATTAAGTTGATCTTGTGTCATCTATGTTCACATATATACACATACTCAGATATGTATTCACATGAATATATATACCCTCCTACATAGACATATGTATATGTATTTCTATATATGTACATTTGTATTCCCTTCATCTATCCTCATACTGAGAAAAGTTTCGTAAGTTACAATTATCATTTTTCCATGTAAATAGTTCAATTTTGATAAGTTCCTTATGATTTCTTTTACATGTTTACTTTCTCATGCTTCTTGTATCTGAGTGTCAAATTTTCTTTTAAGTTCTGTTTTTTTTCAGCAAGATTGTTTGAAAGTCCTCCACCTTACTGAATGACCATATTTTTCCCTGGAACATTATACTCAATTTTGCTGGGTAGGTGATTCTTTGTTTTAATCCTAGTTCCCTTGGTCTCCAGAATATCATATTCCAGGCCCTTTTATCCCTCAATGTAGAAGCTGCCTGATCCTGGGTTATCCTAATTGTATTTCCACAGTATTCAAATTGCTTCCTCTTGGCAGCATATAATTTTTTCTCCTTGATCTGGGGACTCTGGAACCTGGCTATACTATTCTTAGGAGTTTTCTTTTGGGGATCTTTTTAAAGAGGTGATAAGTGAATTCTTTCAAGTTCTATTTTGCCTTCTGGTTCTAAAATATCAGGTCAATTTTCCTCGAGAATTTCTTGAAGGATGCTTTCTAAGTTCTTTTTTTGATCATGGCTTTCAGGTAGTCCAACAATTTTTAAATTGTCTCTCCTGGATCTATTTTCCAGTTTGGTGGTTTTTTCAAGGAGATATTTCACATTGTATTCTATTTTTTCATTTGTTTGAATCTGTTAAATAGTATCTTGATTTCTCATGAAGTCATTTGCTTCTTTTTGCTCCATTCCAATTCTGAAGGAATTATTGTCTTCAGAAAGCTTTTGAGATTCTTTTTCCGTCTGGCAAATTTGACTTTTTAGGGCCTTCTTCTCCTCATTGGCTTTTTGGTCCTCTTTTGCCATTTGAGTTAATCTATTTTTGAAGGTGTTATTTTCTTCAGTCAGCTTGTTGACTCTCTTTTTATGGTTTTCTTGCATCATTCTCCTTTCTCTTCACAATTTTTCCACCACTTCTCTTATTTAGTTTTCAAAATCCTTATTAAGCTGATCTGTGGCTTGTAGACAGTCTTCATGTTTCTTGGAAGCTTTTGGTGTTGGAGTTCTGACTGTGTTGTCTTCCTCCCATTCCATGCTTTGATCATTTTTGTACACCCAAAAGGATTTTAGAGTTCGGTTGCTGTTCTTACTTTTCTTCCTTTTCCTGTTCATGTTGCCAGTAAATTATTTGTCATTTTAGCTCTGTGGAACTCTGCTTCCAGAAGGGAAAGCTCTGTCCCAGATTGCTGGGGTGTTCACAGCTGCTAGAGCTATTAGGAGGTTGGTGAAGCTCCTACCAGCTTTGGCTCACTGAAAATGCACCCCAGGTTCACCACCCAAGACCACGATCTGGATCCAGGCCGCTCAATGCAAGAGCACTTAGCCTCTGAATGATCACTTGGTCCCCCTGCAATCTGCAGGCTGGGAGCTCTAAAGCAGCTATGTGGAGGCAGCTGTGGGGCCGCTGTTTCTGCTGCTTCCTTGCCCTACAGGCAGTTTGGCCAGACTGCTTTTCTCTCCCAAATTTATCTGAGTTCCACTGACTTTTCGCTTAGTCCTTATTTCTTCTGTCTTGATAATTCTGGAAACTGCCACAGCTGCCACTGATCTGCTCTCCTAAAAACTCCAGCTTGAGCATCCCTTGCTTGCCCTAGGGCTAAGCCTCAGGCTGGCCTGGTTTAGGCTTCCAGTGCTGGGATGAGCCCTTCCTGCTAAGCTGCTTTTAGCAGAAGGTATATTTTTGTGTGTTTTTGAGCCCTAAAATTTGTTTAGAGTCATATTTTATAGGTATTGAGGTGGCTATGTGTGAGCTGTGGCATTTTTCTGCTTCTACACCACCATCTTGGCTCTGCCCCCAGAAAATGGTATTATTAACACATATGTATTTTGTTATTCTCAACTTGACAAGCACCTGTGAATATCAACAATACGAAGAATGTAAAATAAAGATTTATGAAACCATGGATATCTATTACATACAGCTTGTTTTTAAAAGTATATAATGCATTCAACACATTAGTTTCAAAGCTTCCTTGCTTGCTCTTTCCCTATTATTTTCCTTCTGTTTTTTCCTTGCATTAAAAAAATCTTCAATGAGTCTTCTTAGGAAAAAAAAACATCTCTTATAACAAGTAAGCTTATTTAAGGAAAATAAATCTACTCATTGTCCATGTTTGAAAACAAATGCTTAATTTTTTACTTCTAGTTCATCACCCCTCTGTTAACCAGTGTTTAGTGTGCTTTATCAATGGTCTGGAATCACAGGTGATATTGCATGGATCGTCATTCTCAAATCTTGCAAAGTTGTATGTATATATTCTTTACGTTTTGTTTATTTCATTCTTCATCAATTCATATAAGTCTTCCCAGTTTAATATTCCTACACAAAGGAGGTTTGGAAGGGCTGCCTGAACTATTACACTGTGACTCTGCATGCCGTGTAATTTGAGGAGTGACATATAATTCCTGTCAAGGAGGACAGTCATATAAAATGCACAAAGTTGAGTGATGAATTATCTGGTGAGAAGAACAGCAAAGATTCAATTGTCATTGGGTTGTAGAGTATATAGAAGTGAGTTAGGTGTGAGAAGATTAGAAAAGCAGGAAGGGGCTTGCTTATGAAAGACTTTGCTCAATAGATTTTATATTTGATCCAGGAGATAGTAGAGTGTAATTAGAGTTTACTTAACAGGAGGACTATATGCTTGACCCTATCTTTGAGGAAGACTAGTTTGACAGATGGATAGAATATGGACTGGAATGAGGAGAGATCTGAGGCAGGAAGACCAACCAACAAGCTATTGGCCCATTCTAAGCATGATATGATGAGAGCACACATTGAGGTGGTGGTAGTATCAGAGAAGATAAGGAATTGTGTATGAGAAATATTACAAAGGTAAAATATTCAGGACTTGGTAAATTTGTTTTCCATATTTATATGTTTGTCTTCTTACAAACTGCATTTATAAGAAATAATAAGTTCTACCTCCTTTCTTATTTTCTTCCTAATGTACCCTTTTTTTCTCTGCTTAAGACCATCAAAATAGGACAAAATCTGTAGGTCTTTTATTTTTCTTCAGTTTGTTTTTATGATCCTATAGGTAATTAGGTTTCCAATGAAATTCTCATTTCCTCTCTCCCTAAAAGAACATATGCACTTAATCATCATTTAGCTCTTTCCCATTGCTCAAATGTACATACCTTTCCGGCTTTCTCTTTACTCCTGTGTTTTCATTTCAAAGTTTTTATTCATCCTTCAAAAATATTTGAAATTCTCTGCATCCATTATAAAGCCAATCTTGCCTCCCATTTGTCCCCCCTCCCCCACCAAAGGATTATACTTAATTCTGAAGTATAAGTTATTCTTAGTTGTGTTCCTTTATCTTTTTGCCCTTTGGAATATAATATTCCAAGATTTTTCTCTTTAAAACAGTAATTGGCAAGTGTTATGTGATTTTGGCTATGGTTCTTTGCTACTTAAACTCTTTCTTCATAGTTTTTTTTAATGCCTAGAAACTTTGCATTGATTTTGGCTTTGATATTTGATATTTCTTGGAATTTTTATTTTGAGATTTCTTTTAGAAAGTGACCACTATTTTCATTTAACTCTCTTATCTCTTTCTCTCTCTAGCAAGCATTTATTTTCTCAACCCAATCCAACCCCGTTGGAGACAAATGGAAAAATAAAAACCATTTTAACAATATGCATAGTTAATCAAAAGAAATTTCCACATTGGCTTGTAGAAAAATGTATATTACATTCTGCTCCCTGAGAGTCTATCATGTCTCTGTGAGGAAGTGAATTACGTGCTTCATCACGGGGTCTCTGGAGTCATCATGGTTGATCAACTACATTGATAAGAGTACTCTCATTTCTCACTTGACTGCACTACTTTGGGACTTCTCTGACATCTTTTATCATGCCCCCAAGAAAACTCATTATTTGAAAAACCTTACTATCGTACAAGATTCTATCAGCCTTGGTACTCACTTTTCATCATTACATTTTGCCCCTATGATTAGAAGGTGGAGCCATGAATTCCCAAATCTCCATTTAAGGACGTCTCCTTAAATGGTTCAGCATAGACATATTCCCATTTTCCATCTGGCAAAGCTACTCCAGGACTTCTCTGACTTCTACATTATGAGACCTACCTCTCTCTTTCAGCTTCCTTTGATGTATTGTCTGCCCCCATTAAATTATAAGCCCTTGGAGTACAGGAACTGTCTTTTGATGTTTATATCCTTAATATTTATTATAAATTCTGGCATATTGCAAGTACTTAATAAATATTTATTGAGTATTAATTCTTCAAAGCTTTTTTTATGATGCTGAAGTCATTATATAAATTGTTCTCCTCATTCTTCTCACTTAATTGCATGAGTTCACACAAGTCTCAAGTTTCTCTGGATCCATCCTTATCATAATTTCCTATGGCACAATGGTATTTCATTATATTTCTGTATCATAATATATCTACTCATTCTCCAGTTGGTGATTTGCCCTATTTTTTTCAATAGATGTGATGTTTTCATATGGCTTCTTGAAATGTGGTATACAGAAGTTTTTATTTTTTCCCATGGTAGGTAGGAGGCTTGATTTTCAGGGAGTCTGATTTTTAGATTACATGTGCTTGACATGTTTTTGAGATTTTCATACACAATCTCTTACACTTTCTTTTGTTTTTTTCTGGCCTTTTGATTTTGTTTTATTATTTATTTTCAACTCTTTGAGTTACTCAGTTTTGTGTTTTCCATTCTCATTTTGCTTATTATTTCATTTTTGAATCTTTTTTTCCTCATATGATCTTGAAATCCTTGCATACAACCATTATTTCCCTCCATGGCTCTGCTTGTAGTTGTAATACTACTCTCTTCTTCCAAATTTACTTCTTGGGCATCTCTTGATTCATGGTATTTCTTCCTAGTATTTACTGTCTTCTTCTTTTAAAATAACATCTCTACATATGATTCCTGATTAGAGACTTTGTTTTAGGGCCAGGTTCCACTCTCTATGGTATTTTTAGGCTTACGTCATAAGGCTTTCTGATGTCAATTTTCTAGACTCTGGCTACTGACTTCCATCTTGCCTGGTATATCTACACTGAGCGTGCTGAAAAGTTTCAGTATCCCCTCTATTGTCTAGATTCATAACACTGTGTTCTTTAGGCCCTTTGTTAGCATCTAAATTCAGAGTAACTTATCTTCTGGGGTATCTGTGGTCAAAGAATCACAGATGTGGTTTTTTGAATCTGCCCCTTCACTTCCCCTTTGAGCATTCCTGGATTCTACAGGACCATTTGGTGTCTCAGATAAGAATGCTATAGACTCCCAATCCCTAGTGTCACCTGGTTAGAGCACTGCTGCTCCCATGTCCATGGTCACAATGCTGTCATTTCTAAATATCCTCTCTTCCTCTTCTGAGGAGTTGAGATTTCTTCCTACAACACCCCCCTGCTGCCACTTCCAGCCTCATACAGAGATACTCCAGGGATACACCTGTAGCCTGCAGTGCTCTCATGAGGTTTCCCCTATGTTTACCTGTGTGCCCCCCCATTTGTTTATTTTATAAGATCTCTTTTCCAGTACCTACTGGCTTCTAGATATCTTTTTTTTTGGTTACAGTTCTTACACTGAATCAAAGCACTTGATGTAGTTTCTCTTTGGATTTTTTTATTCATTATTTGGTCTGGTCAAAAAAATGCCTTTGCTAGAGCAAATGTGGAAAAATTGGACTCCTCTGGGACCTCTCATGTTATCATCTTAACCAAAAATCCTTCATAAACTCTTAAATTTCCTCCCTAAAACCTTAAAATTAGATCTTATTACAATATTTCAAGTATACCAGTATTTTTTGAGAGTAAGATATCATAGGGCCATGCCAGGATGTGATAATAGATTGTGATAAAGGACGGGGAATGATTTTGTGTTTGTATATTCATGTAGCCATTGATGTAAAGAATGGTGCCTAGAGGAATCCGACACCTAATCATCACCTTTTTTTCCCTCTTCTATTACATATTATGTTGATAATGGATATGCACACTCAGAAACCTTTTTTGAGTCCTTTTCTAATAGATGGAGGGGAGACATTATCTACTTGGTGAATATATCCTATAATGATGACTCACTGGTGTTTCACTACTAAAAATAATTTTGAAAAAAGAACTTGATGAAACCTTAAAATGGTAACATACCATTTTATTAAAAATTTGTTATTTGTCTTTTGTTTTTATATCCCCTTGATTTCCTGCTTCTTTCAGAGAATTATCTATCATAAGGAAGCCTAAAAAAGTTATTCAGCATAACTAAGCTTTCAGCACAACTAACTCGATCTTAATGAAGTCTGAAAGTATATGTGGAATTCCATAAGGAAGGAAAGGTATTCTCATACTTCTTCTGTACCAAGCTCAATTATTATAATTGATTTACATTTAATTTCTTTGTTTTTGTTCTATTTGCATTGTTGTCATCACTGTGTATATTATTTTCTTGGTTCTTTATACTTTGCTTTTCATCACTTATTCATTCTCATAACATCTCTATATTTTTGTATTGATAGTATCTTATGGCACAGTAATATTCTATTACATTCACATATCATGCTATGTTTGGCCATTCCCCAGTTTATGATACTATTCCCTATGGTATGGGGCCTCTGTATACTTTGACATTGTCATTCATCCTCTTCTCCTTGATACTTTCTCTTTCTAGGTTTTTAGGATTCCACTTTTTCCTGGTTCACCTTCTATCTATCACTATCTATCATTGTGTCTCAGTCTTCTTTGCTAGATTCTCATCTAGATTCTGCACACTTACTATGGGTATTCCACCAGGACATGTCCTAAACCTTCTTTTTTCTCCCTCTGTACTACTTCATATGTTGGTTTTATCAACTCCTATAGAGTTAATTATCATCTATATGATGATTATTTGCAAACCTCTATATCCTACCCATTGCTGACCTCATCTTACATCTCTAATTGCTTTTCAGATATCTGGAACTGACTCTCCAGTAGATATATTAAGTTCTAAATGTCCAAAATTGAACTCATTATCTTTCCCCCTAAATTCTCTACCTTCCAAATTCACCTATTACTGTCAAAGGTAATACTATCCTTCATTTCCCTTAGACTCACAATTATGTGTCATCTGTGACTCCTCACTTTTCCTCCCCACCTGCTTACCTCCACCCCCATGCCCAATTTGTTGCCAAGGCCTGATAATCCTTCTTAGCTTCTCACAAATATACCCTCTTCCCTCCTCTGACACTGTTACTTCCCTGGTGCAGGCCCTAATTGCCTTAATCATGAACTATTACAGTAGCCTATTGGTGGGTCTTCCTGCCTCAAGACTCTCTTCACTCCAATCTATTCATTATTGAGCCACAAAGTGATTTTTTTCTAAAACACAGATCCAACTATATCACCATCTCAATTCAGTAAACTCCAATGGGTCTCTATTGCTTCCAGGATCAAATATAAAATCATCTTTTTAGCATTCAAAGTCATTCATAGACTAATCAAGTGACACTGGTTTGTTTGCTGTTTCTCAAACAAGATACTCCATCTCTCAGTTCAGGTCTTCTTTTCTGTCTGTCCTCTATGTCTAGAGTCCTACCCCACATCATCTCTGTCTGTTGAATTCCCTGGCATCCTTCAAGTTCCACCTAATATCTTATCATCTACTGGAAGTCCTTTCTATCCCTTATTTCATTTATTCTTATTTTAAATATTCATTTAAAAATGAATTTCAAATTTTCCCTTTCATCTCCTCTCACTCCTTTTCTTCCTGCCCCTCTCCCTACCCACTGAGAAAGCTATAGTATGAATAATACATGCCAAGTCTTGCAAAACATATTTTCCATCCCCTCTTACTTCTAGTGCCCCCTGAATTTTCCTGTATATAACTAATATGCATGCTTTTTTTTTGCCTGTTGCCTCATCCAATAAATAGATTGTGAATTCCTTGAGGGGAGGAGATGTCTTTTGTCTCTATTTGTATTCACAGATCTTAGTACAGGGCTTGGATCATAGTATGAGCTTAATAAAAATTGATTGATGGGCATCTACTTTTCCTCAAGCCTTTGGTACTATAAAAATAAATCAGTTTTTCCTTTTTCACATATATGTCTCATTGATCTTTTTAAAAAAATAATTGATGTCTTTTTATTTACCTTTCATTTACAACATTCAGTTCCATAATCTCTTAAGTTTCAAATATTCTCTCCTTCCTTCTCTTTCCCCTCCCACCCATAGTGACATGTAATCAAATATAGGTTCTACAAATACCTTCACGTTGAATGTTAGTCATGTTGTAAAGGATTATAAACACTGGCTGAACAATGAAAAAGAAGGGATAAAATAAAAAACAAATGAGAGAAAGCAAATAGTTTCTTCAATATGCAGATTATGTAGTTCTTTTTCTGGTTGTGTGTGTCCCTTTCCATCATGAGTCTTTTGGAGTTGTCGTATAACCTTGCATTACTGAGAGGAGCCCAGTCTATCAAAGTTAGTAATCACACATATGATGTGTCTGTAATTGTGTACAAAGTTCTCCTGGTTCTCCTCTCCTCACTCACCATCAGTTTATATAAGTCTCTCCAAATTATCATAAAGTCTGTCTGCTCCTCATTTCTTATAGCACAGTAGTATTCCATTACATTCATATACCGCACCTTGTTTAGCCATTCCCCAGTTGATGGGCATCCCTTTGTTTTCCAATTCTTTGCCACAACAAAAAGAGCCCCTATAAATATTTTTGTACATATGGGTCCTCTTCCCACTTCTCTGATCTCTTTGGAATATAACCCTAGAAGTGGTATTGCTGGGTCAAAGGGTATGCGCATATTTATAGCCCTTTGGGCATAGTTCCAGATTGTTCTCCAGAATGGCTGGATCATTTCACAGGTCCACCAGAAATGCATTAGTGTTCCAGTTTTTCTACATCCTCTCCAGCATTTATCATTTTCCTGTTTTATCATCTTAGCCAATCTGACTGGTGAGATGTGGTATCTCAGAGTTGTTTTGATTAGCATTTCTCTAATCAATAGTGATTTAGAGAAGATGGCAGCATAGAAGCAGCAAGGATCAGCAGCTCCGGCACGGCCACCTTAAATTCACATAAAACAACAAATTTTATGGCTCCAAAATCCATGGAACTGCAGAAAACACGTCTCTTGTTGAAGGCAGTTCAGCAGGAGGGACCCATCGCAGCAGGTTTGGAGCCAAGACCAGCCGAGCCCAAAAAACCTAGGCCTGACTCCAGGGCAGGGGGGAGAAGCAGCAGCGGCAGCCAGAGCCATTCTAGAGCTAAAGGCTAAAAAGTGAATCTGAACGAATTCAAGAGCGACAGACTGAGCGAGGTGGATTCCCAGCCCAGGAAAGCACCTACTTAGGTTGGGGTAAGAAGAACGCAAGGAAGCCGCACCAGCATGGAGCAGAGAGCAGAGAAGAGTGGACGGAGAGAAAAAGCTCCAGCCAGACATCCAGCAGACTCACCCAGCCGGAGAGGGTTCCAGCCAGCTCACCAGAGGACAGAGGAGCATGAAATCGGGTAGGAAAAAACTCGGGTGCCATAGCAGGGTCAGCTGATTCTGTGGGGGAAATCTGGATGTTTAAACTTATACAACCATACTGCCAGAAACTACGATGGAGGAATAAAGTTTAGCGGCTCCTCTAAATCCCTCCCAGACCAAGAAAAGTCCAGAATTAAATTAAATATTCTAATTAGTGTGGAGGCTTGAATCAGGGGAAGCAGCCCCAGGCTGGGGCAGGGTTGAGGGCAGGGAAAAGATAGTACAGAATCTAAGCCCAGTAGCATGGAGCCAGCAAACCCTACCAAGAAAAACCAATTTAGCACCACTTGCCCAATCAGCAAACAACAGCTCTACCTCAGGCCTTCAGCTGTAGCCAGCTCTGAACCTGCTTGAGCCCTAGCTCAGGTACACAGATTTTGAAACCCGAAAGAGCTAGACCACCTGACGCCAACAAATTACTCTATAAGCATCAGGGCAACGCAGGGGAATTACTGAGAGTCTTGGTATTGGCATCAGGTTACATACACAGAGCTTACAGCTAATAAGCTCCGAACTCCCACCTTACAATCTTAACACTCTGGCACCCCAGACTTGGATATCCACTCCAAATTCCAGGACAAAGGCACGCACAATGGGGAAGAAGGAAACTGCAAAGGCTAGGACCATCAAATCCTTTTATAGTGAGCAAGAACTAACAAATTCAGAAGGCAACAGGGACTCTGTATCCACACTGGAGGCCACAGGAGGAAATGCAAATTAGTCTCAAGCCTCCTTGGAGGATCTCAAAAGAGATTTTAAAAATGAAATTAGAGAACTAGGAGACAAATACAACTCTACAGTGTCCAAACTGGGAAAAAAATCTCACTGAAGAAATCAAATATTTGAAAAGCAAAATTGGAGTGCTAGAACAGGAGGTCCAAAAATCTAACCGGGGAAAATGCCTCCCTAAAAATGAAAAATGAAAAAT
>CM053599.1:121008238-121025551 GCA_028646575.1 Pseudocheirus occidentalis
TTTTTTAGCGTATTTGTGTGGGAGCTGTGGTGCTTTGCTGCTTCTACGCCGCCATCTTCCAGACCTCAGCCTTTTGACATCTATATAATTCAGTCCATACTTTAATTGGAGTAGATTCTTTCTACCAGGAGGTTAACAAAATTCTTTGCAGAGGGAAGTTAAAAAAATCAACTCTCCTGGAAAACTGGACTAGCAAGCTATGTGACTCTTTTTCTACATGTGCTATGCATCCCTTTGATTCTGTACAATTGGATTAGGGAGGAAAAAAATATAAACCTTCACATTCTCCTTCCAATCCCCCTTAACAGTAGACTTGAGCCCCCATTCTTATATTTCAGCAATCTGAGCAAAAGTAGAAATCTACCAATATATTTCTGGAAAATTCCCTGTGAACTAGCTTTTGATGGGTTAAACGAACTTGTATAAAGTGATGAAAGCATTTTAGAGTTAATTCAAGAAATTTCACTATATAATTGAATATGTTAATACACTCCAACTTTTTTTCAATGAATGTTCTGCCTCAAAGTATATACCTTGGTGCTCAACCATGTTATATATAGTTTATGTATGAAATATCAAGAGATTCTTAATGCCTGATGATCTGTGAACCTGGAACAATTTTCTACTGAGCAGAATATTGTTGAGTCAACTTTGTTAAAAATTTAAATTTAAAAGCACACATAGCTAATTTAAACCAAAATTGGATAAATACTACAAAGAGCATGGAGGAGGAATACTTCTTGAAAAGTGTTTTACCATTAGGAATTCATTCAAATGAATGAGTAGAATCATATGATACCATTTCTTCATTTAAACTAATTTGTGGCTTAATGTATTGGGATAGCTACAGAATTAAAAAGCACACTTACTGCAGTACCTAAAAATGTTCAGCATGCCTAATGTTCTCATAATAAATATCTAACCCTGGAGAGGTGGTATATTGAAAAGAATTGCTTGGGAAATCTGGTCTTTTAAAAAGATATATTGCTAGATTAAAGATAAAGAAATCTATTTCTACAGTTCTGATTGTGCTCTGAGTTGATTCACTGACCATCATTGCAATATATTGTATATACTAAAGAATATAATTCATCAGTAGGCTATGTCACATCAATATATTTGAGTTTTTGTTGGCTTACCCATCCCAGGCATACAGACCTTCATTTCAAGTAGCATGACCATACTAAACTGTCCTGAGCCTTCGCCCCTATTTAGATCCCTAGCATTTCTCCCTGACTCCATTTGTAGTTTTCCTATTGCCCAGTGTTTTCTAACTTTTTTTGAAGGTAAGATTCCCTTTTGAAAATTAAAAAAATAATGCATTTCGTGGACTCTCACACGATAGTAGATATATAATTGTTGGGTACATTGCTAGGAATAAAGACTGTTCCCAGAGGAATTATGTGAATCAGTTCAATGCTAGGGAATAGGTCATCTTATTTGATTCATTATAGGAAAGGTCACATGGCTAAACTAGAGATGCTAAGGGAGCATTGAGACAAAGAGAAGGAAAACTAAGAAGGAGTACTATGGCAATACCTGCATTCCAAACTGGCACAGCATTGGGCACCTCCAAATTTAGGACACAAACACACTGAATATGCTAGGACTAGCACGTCCAAACTAGAATAACTCACCTTTCCCCCACAGTCAGGCCAAGACTTCTACCTCTAGAGTAGGAAGGGGAAAAGAAAGGAAATGATACCCCCAATTATGTTGTCAGAGAGATTCAGGCACAATGTTTTTCAGTCAATACTTAGAGGAGGGGATCCGCTAAAGTATTATGAACACCTGCTCCCAGGACTTCATAGAGGGTCATATCAATTCATCATTGTGGCTTGTAGGTTCAACATCATTCCATGAAGAGCAGCTCTGGCAACTGCAGGCTAAGGACATCTTGGAGATGGATGATGGTATATCAGGAGTTTTTACAATGAGATGATTTTGATTGGTTTTCTGTCTTTGAAGTCACAGCCCAAGGGGGGATCTTCTACTAGATAACTGGAAGTTTCCAGTCCAGAAGATTTCAGGAATCAAAGAATAAGATTGATCAGATAGAGATGACCGATTAGTTCCAGAGGGAAGTACCAGGCAAGAGGAGAGGTCAGATAGCTTATCAGATACAGAAAAACTCAACATCCTCCCCCCACCCCAATAGTTTTTTTCTGAATCACACATACTAACACACATTGATTGAAAAAATACATGATACTAAAGCTATTCTGAATCTATTAATGTATTTGGTTGATTATATAGACATAGAGATTTTATTTTAACAAAGGCTGATATGTGCTCTCTTATCTCCACCCTTATCTATGTTATTAACTCCCAA
Organism: Pseudocheirus occidentalis; assembly: GCA_028646575.1. Lineage (NCBI taxonomy): Eukaryota > Metazoa > Chordata > Mammalia > Diprotodontia > Pseudocheiridae > Pseudocheirus > Pseudocheirus occidentalis. The sequence goes on from CM053599.1 coordinate 121,010,571, forward strand.
TTATCCACTTTTATTCTATTCTTTTTAGTCTTAAGATAATTTTTTGACAGAAAGCAGAGGCAGATTGAGACTAAATAGCTTTGTCTTCTCTCCCTTTTCCTTTAATATATTCTAAGTTGAATTGTTCATTCTCTTTCCACCAATACAACTTAAAAAAACCCTCTTCTACTTGTCCTTAGCATTCCTCACCTGCTTCTTCTCATTGTGAGCTTTAGCACTCTTGACCCTTATGAACTCTTATAGTAACAATAACCACCATATATAATGACACTACTTCAATATTTTCAGAAATCATTCATGGAGATACTCTCTTTAGCAACACAGATTGCAACTGCTCTATGATTTGCAGATAGTCTTTTGTATGCATTACCCATGTCAACTTCTCTAGAATTAGAAAGCTGTATTTAAATCTATTTTTCTATTACATATATGCATATTTTAGCTTGGCGATCCAATGACAAAATTATATACACACCCATGTAAGTACACACATTCCCAAGGCACTAATCATTCTTATATCTAGATCCTGTATCTCTTGACTTCTCCCACATGCTCACCTTTCCCATGCAGAAATTATTAAGGGCTCAGCATTGTGCCAATCACATATTTATATCTGCCTAGGTTAGTCATACTTCTGCATATGTTGATATCCTTTCACAAAGGTTCTTAACTTGGCATCAATACTTTCACAGCAGATATATGTATTTATTTTGAGGTGTCCATGAATTTGGATGGAAAAAGTTACATCTTTATTTCAATGTAATTACTTCCCTTTAAAATACAATATATTTCATTGGTTTAAAAACATTATTTTCAGAAGTTTCCTTTACATTTGAGCTCTCTGTCTCTGTCTCTGTCTCTGTCTCTCTCTCAGGAATGGGGAGGATGTTTTATACCAACACTTCTTGCTGTACCTTCTTAATAAATCCCCTTTCTGTAACTTAATAAGTCAATTGGTTAATTGTTGAATGAGAATAGTATCATTAAGGGACCAGCGACAATGGTTTTTAGAAATCCTAGAATCTCAGGGTTACACCTAGAGTCCTGAAGGGCATAGTAATCAACTGGCTACTTTCTGAGGATCCAACATTCTAGTTCCAGGAGTTTTCCCAGAGGATGTGCCTTAGTAGAAAGAGGAATAAAAGTATTATAGAACTAAATGGGACTATCGAATATGTGAAAAGAATGCCTTCTTCTTTAATTCTTCTTTTTCATGGCTTTGTGCCTTTGAACTCTTAGAAGCAAAGGGGTATAGGAATGCTAATGTGCTCTTTCAAAAAAAAATGAATGCATGTACTCTTGACTTTAAGGCAAGGTCACACATGTTGCCAAGGCCTTTAGTTCTTACTAGAGTTAACAGGGATGGAGGCAATGTTCCTTGGCCTTCTTTGGGACAAGATAATATAAATAATAAGCTATTTCTTATTATGGTCTAAGAATTTCAGTGCCATTTCCTGGATGCTATAATGATAGGAAGATCCTGAATCATTGATGGCAATGACTTTCATGGATAATAGGGCTTTAGAAGTTGATAGGGACTATCATCTAGTATCTAACTGGCACCCAATCAGAAATTCCCTCTCCCAGATCCATTATCAATGGTCATCCAGATTTTATTTGAGGAGTTCACATGACAAGGGAGAGAATAATTTTTGAGACAACCCATTTTGACAACTCTAATACAATTTTACCCTCATTTTCTCTTGTTTTTTCTCTTAAAAATTTCTATGAAAATCCATTTAGTGCTCACATGAACTTTTCTCATGTTAATTAAAGTAGACACCATCACACTATGGAAAGAGAACTGTCTCTGGAATTAGGACCTGAGAGAAGTAATTATTTTTCCATTATATGAAGAAAAGTTTTTCCTCATTTAGGGACCAGCACTTGCAGGTCATTCGTTCAGTCTCTGAGAGACATTGCTGATAGATGAGATAGCCCAAATCTTCTGAGTACATGCTCTGTGATCTTGGGTTGGACCTCAACTAACTAGAAGATCTTACAAATAGAATCTAATCTAGGTGAATTCTTGTTAGGAATTAAGTGTATGCCCTGGTATCCCCCCATTGTGGTATAGAGTAACCTAGCTCATGAATGAGAAAACCAATCAGAGTAATCTGGATAGAGATTAATTCCTTTGTCCAGATTTCTGGAAGTGGTTGAATCTCATCATCAAGCCATGTTCTCAACAAGAGAAGCTGAAGATGTTTAGCTTGCCTCCTCATTAGTATGTCTACCTCCTCATTAATTGTTCACCAATTAGGGATGATTTTCATCTGTTAAGGGTACCTCCTTTTCCAATAGTACTTAAGCATTTATTGATCTCCATGGTTTTTTCTTTAGTTACCAAGATAAGCCACTGGCCATCAGTTTATTGATTATCAACTAGCCTAATTAATAAATTGATTATAAATTACCCAGAATTTCTGTCTCTTGGGCTTTTCATTTGTGTTAGATCTGCATTAAAAACTTCCCTCTCTCACTGTTTGACTAGGGGCAAGTCACTTAACTTCTCCCTCTGCCCTAGTTTACTCATCTGTTAAAAAAGAGAAGTTGGACTATATGACTTAGGAGTTCCCTTTCAGCTCTAGTGATATGACATTTCTTTAGTAAATCAAACAAACCATCTCTACAAGATGCTAACTTTGAAATGCTACTGAATCTTTACTATGGGAAACTGGGTAATGCAGGGTTAAGGAAGTATCTAAAACAAGAAATGCTTTGTGACATGGAACCCAGAAAGTATTTCAGACTAATGGTAAACAAATGATCTGCTGTTGCTCTTATGTGGAGAACTACAATGAGATTCTCTGTCCAGAAGTTTGAGGAAAGACTTCAAGCAATGCTTCACATTCTATCATGGCAGTTTAAGGGTGTTCCTAGAGGCAGAAGAATGAACCAGGTGCTGTCTGGGGATCAGTCAGCCCTTTGATTTCCTTCCAACATAGGTCATCTTGAATTAACAAGTTAGACAGAAGTTGTTTCCCAAGGAGTCCAAGAATACACAGGTAACCCCAACTATAGTACCTGGGGAAAAAGACCCATTGTCTTCACTCTCAAAAGGAGACTTTTGTGTTCTATATTTAATTTTACATTTCAATCAGAAGTTTAAAACAAATTTGGTACTCTGGGACCCTTGCCACTCTTTTTTACTGTGAAGTGCTCCAATTGACTGGCTATTGACACACTATGTTCAATGTAATGTGGAATTAAAAAATAACACATTGCCCTTCTCTCATCATAACTTACTGCCCTTGAGTCAGCCAGAACTCATTAAAGTGATTTTTTTTATATAAAGAATTAAAGCTATCTGGAGAGTGATACATACACAATGATGTTAGATTCTTTTTTTCTTGCTTTTCTTTTTTTTTTTTTTTAATACACCAGTTGCCTCTACTAGTATTTCTATTTGTTGTGAGTTTTCCAGATTCAATAAGAAGGACACACAAGAGAGAGCTGGGGGTGCTTGTGATGAAAGAGTCTAGGGGAAGTTGAATTTCGAAGTTGGATACAGTACTGCCTGGTAGGGTGAAATCTCTGCAGATATGTTGCTAAAATAGACAAGTTATTGTTTGGGATAATGGACAGAAAAGAGAATTGGAGACCATTTTTAATAAAATAGAAAAAAACCAGACTAAGATATTTTATTTTCTTCCACATTATTATGACCTTTAGCATTGTTTTTCATCCAAAAATCAAGCAAGTTTCAGTTGAATCCAGTATGAATGTGCTTTTAGTAATGTGACTGGTATGTTTATGTATTTTTTCAACATGTTATTTATATCACAACTCAGATAAGCAGTGGAAATTATTTAAAATACACACAGAGAAATTTCGTGGGCTTATATTAGCATCATTCTATGTTCCATTTTGCTCTGCTTATAGTTAGAAAACTATGATTTGTTATATGGGACAGAAATGTTCCCTCACTAGTTAGCAATCATCTAAAAGATAGACACTTAATGTCAGTGTTCAAAATCAACTCATGAATTCATGGCATCAAAAATTTGGAGCTGAAAGGGACTTTGGAGGTAATTGGGTCTGGAACCCTGAGAGATTAAGTGATTTTCACAACTGAAAGAGTTTGGTACAGGACTCAAACCTAGGTCATTCTGACTCCCAAGTCCTATACACTAAACCATATTGCATGTAAATCTTTAAAGTGCCTGGAACCTTAGAAATAGTCTACCCCTCTCATTTAACAAAGAAACAGAGGCCTCTGGTGGATTGCTCCATCCATCATCACATAACAAGCTTGATGAAAACCTTAAACTAGAGCTCCTACTTCTGGACCTCTGTAATAGCAAGCACCCTAGCACACCCAGGATGGGCAGCTAGCACAGGTTCTTTGATATGCTTTGCTAAAGGAAAGATAACTTTTAAAAGGGTCAACAATCTTACTTTAATTACAGGTGAGTAGAAAATTCATGCAGAGAAATTAGCACAAAGATCGACAGACAAGGCTCCTACTGTCTGAACAAAGTAATACAGCCACCTACATACACCACCAGACCAGGAGAGCACCAGCATCTGAGTAGTGAGGTAGAAGGGGTCTTAACAAATGGCTATTCTGAGTCCCATCCAGGGAATCAAAAGATCCTTCTCATAAGAGAATCCCCAAAGCAAAATTTCACCTCGGAATAGATAGATAGATAGATAGATAGATAGATAGATAGATAGATAGATAGATAGATACAGACACACGCACACACACACACACACACACACACTTTTGACTAATAGGCTCAGATCCAGAACGCATCACAACCCTCTGACTTAGTGCCTAATTAGCATAGTACCAGAAGGTGTGAAAACCTTCCTATAAGCAATCCTCCCTTTAAGCAAGCTCCTCATTAGGCGAGTTCCTCCTCCAATGGGTTCTATGTGATTCAGGATGTATCACTGCTGGACTAGAGTTCAAAGGAGCAAGACATCTGTGATTGAATACATATGGTCACATAAGCCTATTAATGGATAGGGAAGGTCTTCATATTCCATTAACATAATAACCTCTCATTCAGTTCTCTCTCTATAACAGCATATCACTTCATTTTCTGATTTTTCCCCCATGCCTGCCATGATTGTACACTCTAAAAATGTGATAAATTAGTAAAAAAAAATTACAGCATGACCCGTTACACACAAAGGCAGTTTCATGAAGAAAGTAGCTTTGACTTCGTCTACCACCTTCCTTCCTTCCTTCCTTCCTTCCTTCCTTCCTTCCTTCCTTCCTTCCTTCCTTCCTTCCTTCCTTCCTTCCTTCCTTCCTTCCTTCCTTCCTTCCTTTCTTCCTTCCTTCCTTCCTTTCTTCCTCCTATTCCCCCTTTCTCTCTCTCAACAATTTTAACCAGTAAATGTAGCTTCTTGTATAGGATTTACAAGAGTATTAAATTACCAGTAACAGCTAAGAATTTAGAGATTTTTGAACTGGACAGGTTTTCTGTTAACTGATGGTCAATTAACATGCATTAAAAACCTCTTAATATGTGCCAGCCATTGTGCTAAGTGTTAGGTATACAAAAAAGGGAAAATAAAATTTTTTGCCTTCAAGAAATGGCAAAAACAACATGTAAAAACTAACTAGGAACATAAAAGACGTTACTAATTCTTTTCTTTGGTTGATTTTCTTTCAGGCCCAGAAAGTTTTTTTTCATTCTTTTAAAAAAACATAACAGAACAATAACAACAAAATACATATACTCCCTCTGCCTGGCTAGTTTTATTTTGTCCAAGTTTCTAAGTAGGAAAACCAAAAGAAGACCATCTGTCTGTACTATATTCCAGACTGAATGGAATGAGCTCCGTTAAGCTCCCTAGAGAAAGTGTTCATGAGCCTCCTACCTCTGCTGATCCAAAGAGCAGTAGCTGGTTTCAATAAACAGCAAGGGCTTCAGTCTATCCTTCCTTACATTCTCTATTTTTCTGAGTTTCTCCCTCATGATGTCAATATAAGCTTATCTGGAAAGTAATCACCATGAGTCATAATTTAAGGAACTCACTCAAAAAACTGAACCCACACTTAGAGTCATAGAATTTTAAATCTGGAGGGAGAAGTTGGGAGATCATAGAGTTCAAACCTTTTATTTTACAGCTTGTGATGGAAACTCATTCCTGGCCCCTTGCCTGAAAGCACAAATCTGAAAGAACTCTCTCAGCCAGATCATTAAAGTCATTGCCTTGGGCTCCTGGTTTAAAATCTTGGCTTCTTAAATAGGAATGAAGTTGTCTCATACTTCTCCCTACTGCCATTTCCCATTCTTCAATTCCTTCCTCCCTCCATCCAGTTTGGCAGGATTGAATATCAAGATAAGTCAACAAGCATGTATTAAGTGTTTGTTATATGCCAAGATTTTTGCTAAATACTGAGGAAAGAAAGAAAGGCATAAAGGATGGTGAGACACTGCAATGGTGGAGAATAATGCTTACTTTTCAGAAACATTGCCTTGTTTTATGTACATATGTATGACTTAGCTGGAATAAAGAGAAGCATAATTCTGTAGGAAGACCCTAAAATCAGATCTAGCCATCCCTTTGGAATGTCAGTGGGCCTTGTGAATTTGTTTAAAATATTTTGATAACTGTGTTTCAATATGACTGGTTTCCTTTGTAATCTTACTCACTCATTTGAAAGACATTATTCTGAGAAGGGGGTTTATAGGCTTCACCATATTACAAAAGAAATCCATGTCACAAAAATGGTTATGAACCCTTGCTTAACAAGACATACAGAAAGGGAGAAAAGACATTATCTTATCCTTTGAGGCCTAAATGCTAAGAGGAACACTACTGGAATAAACATGGCACCTGTGGTTGATGTTTCTTAGAGGTCATATTCAGTTTTGGATGTCTTAGTCATTGAACAATGACTAACATTGAACAATCTTCTTCTGGCATTTTTAGAAGTATAATATGGTCATCTTGGGAGAAACTTGTATCTTTTGGGACACATGGAAGTTGTCAATACAGAGTAAGGACATGTACATAAAAAAAAAGAGAAGTTCATAGGATCACAAATTTAGAACTGGAAGGCACTTTAGAAATCTCATTAAGCCCAACTGTCTAATTTTACAGATGAAGAAACTGAAACCAAGAGAAGTAAAAATGTCTTCCCCAGTGTCATACAATTAGTGTCAGAGGCAGGATTCAAATTCAGTTTTTCCTGCCTGCACTTCCAGTTTTCTATCCATTACACTGCTTGCATGAGGTTTTGCTCTTTGAACATGCTTGACAGGTTTTTATTTAGCCATCTGGTAGGTAGAAGTGGGAAGTCTACATATGACTTCTAGAGTCAGGGCATCAATAGAGCCCTATCCGAAACCCAAATTCCTCTTTGCTTCAGTAAGACACTTTTTAGTACAGATGGAGGGAAATTATTTTGTCTTCTTTTGAATGTTTGTCTTCCATGGTCTTGAAGTGTAAGTAGCCTTAAAGTAGCTAGCCTTAAAGTGTAAGTAGCAGGATTTGCAAACTTGAGATCAGAAAAGGATGTCATTGTCAAGAACTAGGTGAATTGCAATCATTCAATGAGAATTTAAGTGAAATCAATGTCTCCCTTAGAATAGAGCTCATAATCCTTTTGAGTAAAGACAGAACTCTGAGTGGTATCTGATGGTGAAACTTAACAGGCTTTTAGAATATTCTATGTTAGTCTAACTAACTTATAGGAATATTCACCTGACTTTGCATGATGTTAAGTATACTATTGAAATTTTTTAAAGGAAGATTCATTTGTATATTTCCAAACATCCAGATGTTTAGTGTCATGTAGGTAAAACAATCAGATGATTGAATTGATTTCTCAGTCTCTGACATTTATTGAATATATCTTTCCCTTTCTTTCCCCTTCCCCTTACCCATCCTCTGCTCTATCCTGAGCCAGGTTTCATGTTCCTTTTCATAGAGAGGATAAGGTGTTTTAAACATACCCTATAATTTTATTTTTATAATTATATCATGGTAAAGCATGTATTTACCCTTCTGCCCTAATCTAGGCTTCTTCTCTGCAGGTACTGAGCTTCAAATTCATATTGGCTCTTCTATTAGAATGCGAGCTCCTGGAGGAAAATGTTGCCATTTGTGTCTCAATTGGGTCCAGGTGGGAAAACAACTGTGATCTATGTAAATAGATGGCATTTTTCAATGAAAGTAAAATGTCACAATGATAAGTTTGGACATAAAGGAGAGTGGGGTTTGTTTGGTTTGGAGAGCAAGGATTTATTTATTTATTTTATGATGATGTATTTCCCTGATCAAAAGAGATGTAGGCCCTTTCAATAATAAGGACACAAGTGTTTCCAAGCGTATTACATTTGGAGGGCCAGAGCATGTTTGTGTGGTGACCTACATAGCAAAGGAACAAATAGATTGTGCTAGGTGGCCTTGTCTTTAGATCTTGAAGGTTCACAGCTGTGCATATGTGAATTTTACCTCTTCTTATGCTCTGGGTTGATATAGCTATTTTCCTGGCAACATTCTTGTGATTTGGTATTCAGCATCCACCCTCCCTGTCATGGCAACTCCACATCCTACTTAGACTTTTCACTGCCTGAGTCAGCTAAACTAATCCACTGGTCCTGTCCAACATGGCAGTGAAGCAAAGTGTATCATGTGCAGGAGAATCTGGGTTCAAATCCTCACAATTACATTTATTAACCTCGTGACCATGGATAAGCAATTTAACCTTTCATAGCTTTAGTTTCTTTGTCTGTAATATGAGGGAGTTGAACTTTCTGGCCGCTCCCTTCTAGCTCTAAAAATATGATTCAATGATTGTTCTCAACTTGCTGCTTCCTCAAGATTTCACCTTTATCTGACATTTCCCTGCCCCATATACTGTTATCACATGCATGATCCTTTTTTCACTTTTTCATCTATTATTGACAGTCAATGAGTTAATAAGAATTTATTGTACAATTTTTGTGTCAGTGTCAAGTCCCGGGGATACAGAACAAGACAAAAACACAGCGTCTTTCCCCCAGGAGCTCACATTCTAATAGATTCGAACACAATGTCATTACACTACTAACATTTTTATGTAAACATGTATACATACAATGTGTAAATGACTACGTATTGCATACTCGTACTATTATTACACACACGCTCAATGAGGAAGGCAATGGCAGGAGAATGGAGGAGAACTGATAAAGGCCAACTGAAGACGGTAGGATTTGAGCTGAGCCTTAAAGGAAGCCAGGGAAATTAAGTGGTAGAGTTATAGGCAATATGCATATTATGCAAATGCATAATCCTCCACACAGATCTATTAGACATGGGTCCATTGTTCAGCTAGAAAAAAAATAAAGAAAGGTAAATTCTCCACTGATTGATCCAGGACTATGGAGTTCAAAATTTAGGATCTGATATCTGGTTTACTAAATTAATCAGTGCAAATGTAGCAAACATGATAGGGAAATAAAAGCCATCTCCCCCTTTATTTTAAAGTAAAAGGTAAAAGACATGACTGGATGGAGAAGCTAACTTTAAAGTCAGCACTCTTTCCACTATGCCATATTTTCCTTTAATTGGTTTTTATTCATTCATTCACTTACTTATTCATTCATTCATTCATTCATTCATTTATTTGCTTATTTGTTAATTTATTTATTTGTTTATTTGGTCCAGACCTGTAATCTCATGGAGCTAGGGAATTTCCAGTGTGAAAACTTCCTCTACTAATAGAAACACATTTGTAGCTTATGATCTTGGAGATATTTATTAATATCAAATGCTACCAAATGCTTACTAAATTACATGGGATTCAAAAGACCTGAAAACCTAATTATTATTAGCCCTAGAAGTTAGGAATAGAGTCAAGTGAGTTATCCCTAAGAGAGGATCATGAGATTAGTGATTTAGAGTTGGTTTGGCTATCAGAGGTAATTTGATCCACTTCATTTTATAGATGGAGAAAAAGGAAGCCTTAGGAAATTACTTGTTCCTGTGAATCATCCAAGGTCACATAGGTAATAAATGTCAGAAGCAGGATCTCAGATCTTATAACTCCAAATTCAGTATTCGCTCAGCTCTATCATGCTGCCTCCCACACAGAGGTCAAATTGACCTCACTGGGAAGATCTATGTGGGCAGCTTGCTATACTACCTATGTTGGCTGTATCTTAGAACAGCACATATTTCTAGGCATTTTTTTCCAAGAAGAACTTACTTATTGCTCTTTAATTTGATCACTTTACCAGATACTGCTTAGTTTGACAGTGGTCCAATGTGCTATCACATGAAATATTGGAGATCTACTTACGTTCCTAGTTTGTGGTATGTAAAGTGCTGACTTCTTTCAGAAATGACATTTATTTTGCAAATCCAAACAACTCTGAGGTACCACATCTCACCAGCAAGATTGGTGAAAATGACAAAACAGGAGGGTGATAAATGCTGGAGAAGATGTGGAAACTGTGAACTGATCCAGTCATTGTGGAGAGCAATCTGGAACTACGCCCAAAAGGCTATAAATAAGTGCATAACTTTTGACCTAGCAATACCACTTCTAGAGTTATGTCCCAAAGAGATCAGAGAAGTGGGAGAGGATCCATATGTACAAAAATATTTATAGAGGTTCTTTTTGTGGTGGCAAAGAATTGGAAAACAGAGGGATGCCCATCAATTGGGGAATGGCTAAATAAGTTGTGGCATTTGAACTTAATGGAATACTACTGTGCTATAAGAAATGAGGAGCAGATGGACTTCATGATAACCTAGAGAGACTTTTATAAACTGATGCTGAGCAAGAAGAGCAGAACCAGGAGAAATTTGTACACAATTACAGACACAACAGATGACTAACTTAAATAGATTGGGCTCCTTTCAGCAATGTAAAGTTGTAAGACAACTCTAAAAGACTCATGATTGAAAGAGATATCCACATCCAGAGAAAGAGACGCAGAGTTTGAATGCAGATTGAAAAAAACTACTTCCTGTATTTCTTTTTCTTGTTTTGTTTTGTTTCCTCTTTCCCACTGATCATTCAGTCAGTTATAATCCTTCTTTACAATATGACTAATTACTAATGTAAAGATACTTGTAAATCCTATATTCCAGTGCGTGCCTCCATGATGGGGAATGGGGAGGAGAGGGGGGAAATCTGAAACTCAAGGGACTGTGGAACTGAATGTTGTAAACTAAAATTAAATAAATCAATTTAATTAAAAAAAAAGAAATGACATTTATTTTAGGAGTGGCATAGTTTAGAATGTATTGCTTTAATTTATTGTTAATCCTGTATTAGAAGTTAATATAAATTCTTAGGACTTTATTATATTATTAAATTAATATTAAAAAAAACTTCTGCTATGGAGTATGTTATTGTTGAGTTGTTTCAGTTGTGACTCACTCTTCCTGAACATGTCTGGGATTTTCTTGGTAGATAAATGGAGTGGTTTGCCATTTCCTTCTCTCTCATTTTAATGATGAGGAAACTGAGGCAGAGTTAAGTGACTTGTCCAGGGTCACATAGCTAGTAAGTATCTGAGGCTAGATTTGAACTCATGAATGTGAATCTTCCTGATTCCAAGTCCAGTGTTTTATTCATGACCCCACATAACTGCCCATGGAGTATGAGGATCTGCAAATCTAAATATATTTGAGAGAATGCTCAAATAGAAATAATATACATTATAGTGGTCGTAACAATAATAATATTTACATAAGGCTTGCTATGTGCCAGGTAGTGTGCTAAGCATTTTATAATTGTTATCTATGTGATTCTTACAACAACCCTCAGAGATAGGTACTACTATTATGCCCATTTTATAGATGAGGGAACTGAAGCAAAGTGAAGTTAAGTGACATGCTTTGTGTCACAAAGCTAGAAAGTACTTGAGGTCGTATCTGAACTTAGGTCTTCCTGACTCCAGGACTGGTGTTTTATCTACAACAACACTACCTCTAATAGTATATGTTGGATATAAACTAGACTTGTAATTTCACTGGTAGAGAGAACGCACAGATGAGGGAACTCTCAATGCAGGTTGACATTGTTTTTGCAATTTATAGACAGAGTGTTGCCTAGAGTACGGAGAGGTTGAAAAAATTGGCAAAGTTAACAGTCAGTATGTTATCAGAGATGGAGTATGAAAGCAAGTCTTGCTGGGTTTAGCTCTATCTGCTTTATTACACTGCACTGAGAAGTTTTAAAAAACAAAGTCATGAATATAAAATTTCTTACAAAAGGTAAACAATGAGCTGTGTATTAAGTTGGGTTTAATGTTAATTGGAATGATAGAATCTTTAACTTTCAAGGAAAATTAAATATCATATAGTATAATCTCTTCCTTTAACAAATTAAAAACATATAACTTAATCCTGGAGAGTTCAAATGATTATGTAGGGCTACACATCCAAGTTAATAACAGAGCTAGGCCTGAATTTGTCTTTCAAATTTTATATTAGGGGACTTTCTACCACTTTGTGGTGTTTCCACTTATATTGGGAAAAAATTTCAAAGTTCTAGATTGTGGAGGTTATAATGGTAATGGAATTTAAAGATCCCCTTGTATTGGCTTGGTTTTGGACTTAAGCAAAACCCACTGTGAATCCCACTTGTGGGATGGACTTGTTGACATAAAGAGAGAGGGTTGAACTATGAGGAACTGTTGTGTAGATTTAGAGACAGGCCCAAGCAGAAGAGGCCAGAAGAACTTTTGGGGAGCAGTATCATGGACGCAGAGAGAGAGACAAATTGCCAGGGGCCAGAGTTGCTGAGAGAGACTTCTGAGGGCCAGTTGGAGCTGCCCAGGACTTTTGAGAGCTGCTGAGAACTGAGGAGGCATGACTGTGGTGCTGGTATTTTTTCTGTCTATTTTGATGTTGTTTTTCCAGATTTGTCTGCTGGTGAAGGACAGTGATGTGGCTGCAGAGGTCCTGGAACCTTGCTGTTGGTTCAGAAGCCCTGAAGAAGGATTTTCTTGTTGTATGTTTACAGAAATCCTGGAAGAGGGTCTTTCTGTTATTTTCTGAGACTGTTCTGCAGGCAGAGAGTGAATTGATGAGGACACTGGCAATGTATCTTGCGGCTTTGTTATGCTTTGTCTCACCAGGAACAGAGATTGCTGAGAACTTGCCTCAGGTCAAGATGAAGAAAAGACCACTCATTTGGTTTTGAATGCTGTTGCGGCTTAGGGGTAAATGGCCTTTGGGCTCTACATTACCCCTTTTCAGAAGGTGCTTGGCATAAACTGTTGATAATTGTAATTCAGTTGTGATCCAGGGGTGGGAAACTTTTGACTTTTTTGTGCTCTGTGACTGACCAAATGAACATACTAGCCAGGGATGGGGTACTTTGACTCTATACTTTCTGACTGAATTGAGATATTTTGTGATTGACTTGAGAACTTGCTAAATGACTGAGTAACACTACATTTTGATTTTCTCTGTTCTGTGGATGTTTTACCTTGATGTGTCACTGAATAAATGGAGAGTTACTATGCTGGTAGTCTGAACCTTGGAAGCTGCATTTGCTTGGTGTTCCAGAGGTATAGTCAAGATGGAAGAGTAAAGGCATGGATGCTTTTGAGTTCTCCTCAAAATACCTTTAAATAATGACTGTAAACAAATTCTAGAGTATTGGAACCCACAAAAAGACAAAGTAAAGCAATTTTCCAGCCAAAGACCACTTAGAAAGTTGGCAAGAAAGGTCTGCTGCACCAAAGTGAAAGAGGAATATGGCTCAGCCCAGGCGATGGCAATCCAGACCATGCCCTAGAAAACCAGAAATAGGCCTTGTGGTGACTGAATCCGTGGCAGCAGTAGTAGTTTTCAGACCTCTCACTCCACAGACGGTACAGTAATCAGACAACTGGTCAGAATGAGTCACAGTCCTGGGTGTTAGTCCCAGTGCTAGGAGGAGCACTAGCAAAGTATAGGTTGCTGATGATGGAGAACAGGGCCCCTGGTCACAGTTCCAGAGCTGAAAAGAGTGCTTGTAGTTGCTTGTAAACAAGCACTATGGTGATAAGGAAGATCAAAATACACTCAGAACAAAACAACAGAGTCAAAATTCCTACATCCAAATCCTCAAAAAAAATTTGAATTGGTCTCAGGCCATGTAAAAGCTCAAAAAAGTATTTTAAAAATCAAGTAAGTTAAGTAAAAGAAAACTGGGCAGAGAAATGAGAGTGATGAAAGAAAATAATGAAAAAACCCAGCTTGGTAAAGGAGGCACAAAAAATATGAAGAAAGTAATGCTTAAAAACCAGAATAGGTCAAATGGCAAAAGAGGCACAAAAATCCAATGAAGAGAAGAATGCCTTGAAAAGCAAAATGGTACAAATGGAAAAAGATATTTTAAAAATTCACTAAAGAGAACTCCTTAAAAATAGAATTAGTCAAGTACAAAAGGAGGTACAAAAGCTAAGTATTGATGAAATAAATGCAAATTAAAACAACTCTGAGCTACTACCTCACACATGTCAGATTGGCTAATATAACAGAAAGGGTAAATAACATATGTGGGAAGGCATGTGAGAAAATTAAATCACTCATGTACTATAGGTGAAATTGTATACTGGTTCAACCATTCTGGAGAACAATTTGGAATTATGCCCAATGGGCTATGAAATCATGCATAGCCTTTGACCAAGCAATATCACTACGAGGTCTGTATTCGAAGGAGATAAAAAAGGGAAATGACCTATGTATACAAAAATATTTATAGTCCCTCTTTTAGAGGTGGCAAAGACCTGAAAATAAAGTAGGAATGACCGAAGAAGGTGTCATATATGATTGTGATGGAACACAATTGAGCCTTTTTTTTTTTTTTGGAGCATGAGTTTTATTTTATTTTTTTAATTTATTTTTTTATTTTTATTTTTTTTTATTAACTTGTTTGTTTACTTTTAGGTTACAAGATTCTGTTCCATAGTCACTTCAGTTATAGATTTTTCTCCCCTTCCTTCCCATCCCCCACCCAACTCCCCCATGGTGGCATACAATCATGTATAGGATCTGCAAACTCCTTCACATTGTAC
>CM053599.1:121026051-121053967 GCA_028646575.1 Pseudocheirus occidentalis
ATTTTTGTTAAATGAGCAGTTGTGAAGTAGAACTTCAGAGTTGTTTTAATTTGTATTTATCTTATTATTATTAACTTAGAGCATTTTTGTATAACTGTTGATAGTTTGATTTTATACTTTCTAGAAGAAGAAATTTCTCCTTCTATCTCTTCCTTGCCCCACTGAAGTTTATTATACACTTATAAAAAAAAGTCAGAGTTATGTCACTTTTTAAGATCCTGTGACTTTGCTGAAATACTTTATTTCAGTTGATTTTTCATTCAATTTCTGGGATTCTCTAGACCAAGGGTAGGGGACCTGTGACTTCAAGGCCACATGTGGTCCTCTAAGTCCTCAAATGCAGCCCTTAGACTGAACCAAAATTTCACAGAGCAAATCCCATTAACAAAAGGATTTGTTCTGTAAAACTTGGACTCTGTCAACAACCTGCACCCAAGGACCTAGAAGGTCACATGTGACCTCAAAGCCACATAGCTTCCCCACTACAACTTTAGATTATCATGTATTTTACAAAAAGCAATAATTGTGTTTCCTATTTATCTGTATTTATTCTTATAACTTATTTTTCTTGTTATTATTAGCATCACTAGCTCCCTATCAAATAATAGTGATTATAAGAGGCATCTTTACTTAGCTCCTGGTTTGATGGAAAGACCTCTAGTTTATCCCCATTACGTATAATATTGGATCATGGTTTTTATACATTATTTACAATATTAAGTAAAGATCCATTAATTCTGATGTTTTATAAAGTATTTAACTTCAATGGGCATTATATCTTGTCAGAAGTTTATTCTACTGGTATAATCGCATGACTTTTAGTGTTTTAAAATTAATATAATTTATTATCTTTATAGCTTTTCTAATATTAAAATTCCATTTGTACTATAAATCTTATCTGATCATGGTGTACAATCTCTTTGATGTTAATTATATTTTAAAATATTAACAAATTACCAAATGTTAAATAAATAGAAAGATTTATATACAGTTAGAAGCTAAATAAGTAATATTAACTGTTGTGAATTCTTATTTCACCTCTATACCCCTCTACCTTACCCTTGATATTAAACTTTGTTCTTCTTTATCCTTACCCTGAATGCTTCTCTCCGAGTACAGTTTCCCTCTGGGTTCATGTATAGGTAGGTGCAATGTTAGATTGGTTTCACTAATCCCCAAAACAACTTGTGTTTATCACTTTAGTAATAAAATCTAATTACCACTTTCATCCAATTAAAAGACCTGTATTGTAATTTGCTCATACTTTCTCAAATGTAGGAGTTCTTGGAGGCCTCCTGTTTTTCTTAGTTATTTCTTTGTTTCCTTGCTTTAAAAAAACATTCTGCCCATAGGAAGATAGAAATTTATACTAAATTAGGTTTTCTAAGATTAAAAAAAATCACTGTAAATCTTTGCCTTTTTAAGGCAGTCCGTGTTATGCCCAGTTTTCCTAGAATGGTTCCTTGACAACTATCTCATTCAGGATTAGATATAAACTTTCTTCTAACACAGAACTTAGAGTGGTACAAATTATCTCTTTCAGAACAAAACTTTTAATAGTGCAGTGAAATAAAACTTAGAAAAACTTAAAACAGAGATAGAAAGTGATTTTCCCCATAGGCTTTGAAAATAAACCATTTATCTGTAACAATGGAGAGAGAAGGAAATAGGTAGTGAGACATGGCATAGTGAATACAGGGTTGACAGCAGAGTCAGGAAGTCCTGTGTTCAAGTTCCACATATGACTTTGGGCAAATCACCTAAATAATTTGTCTTACAAGAGTGCGACTGGCAGGAATAATTACAATCTGTATTGGTAGAGGGAGTTTGCTCACTTGGGCATTTCCTATTCCAATGAAATTGTACAGCCAGTTCAATAAAAGGAGGGAGGTGGTGCAGAAAAAGAAAGAAAAAAGCAGGAATGTTAGTATGGATTCCATGGTATAGTGTCTTAGAAATGATATTGCTGATCTTCTCCTGCCCCCCCCCTGCCTACCCAAGACATACTCTAAGAAACTGCCCGATTATCAGAATCTAAAGTGGGATATAGATAAATTTAATAACATCTCTACATAGTTTGGATGTTGGTTGGAAAGATGGTTTATGCTTATGCTGCCATTACTGCTGATAACCTGCTTTTGGGTTCTAGATCCATTTATTAGTGATAATGATGTGTTCAGATGATCCTGATAATTATAATGTGGGTAAACAAGTAGTAATTCAAAATGATGAAATAGTGTTGCTATTCAGTAATATGCAAATGAATTTCAAGTATCTATTTCAAATTGGATGGAATAAAGAAAGGCTTAGATGCAAATACACAGAACACTGTAGTATTCAATATGAACAGAGGATGGTGGGAAAACTGGAAGTGGTTGAATGGGAAATATGGTTAGACCAACATCTTTATCAAATATCATAATAGTTTCCAAGTAGATAACTTATTTAAGTTTAAAGTGAGATTATTAAAACTGTATATTTCACAGTTGTGGCTAGATAAATATAAAAAAATGCTATGAAAGAAAATATAGATCAGCTCAATTAAATAAAATTTTAAAATATCTTTTGCATTGTCCATATCAATTCAATCAGAATGAAAAAAGATGCAGAATGAGATACAGATCTTGTCAACAAGCATGTCTCATGACACTCTGACATCCAACATTTATAGAGAATTGACAAAATTCTAGAGATATCAGTTACTTTCCAATTGACAAGTGCTCAAAAACTTATAGGAAAACAACTTTTAAAAGATGAAAAGTATACTATCAAAATCACATTGAAATGTTAAAACTCCCCGATAAAATAATGTAAATTTAAAAAACCTCTGAGGTATCACTTCCCACCCATCACATTGACTGAGATGGGAAAAGCTAGTGTTGAAAAGGATATGTTATGAGGCAGTTACACTAATTCACACCTGGTGATGTTGGGAATTGGTCTGTTTTCTGCAAAACAATTTGGAATTATACTTGTTAAAAGAGATACCAAATTGATATGTCTTTTGATCCAATTATCCTACTAGTATGTTTCTATTCTGGGGAGGATAATGATAAGCAGAAGGTCCCATGGATACCAAAATATTGACTATCTTCAAGAGCAAAATGTTAGAACAAACTGTCTGCCCATCATTGGGGAATGACTGAATAAATTGGGATATATCATTGTAATGGAAGAGTGTTAAACAGTAAGGAATGATTAATATGAATGACCGAAAAAATATGGGAAGAATTGTATGAGCTACAATGGGTGAAAAAAATAAACAGGCCTAAAAGAGCTCTGTACAAACTGCCTATAAAGATTTGAATTAAGAATGGATTAAACACAGCAGTACTCAAATCAAACCAAAAGGATAGTGTTGGTTCATACAGATTAAAGCTTAAACACATGTACTTCTTTTCTTCTCTCAAATGATAAATTGTAAGAAAAAGAAAAAAGGAAAATACCAAGTACCATCATTCACAATCAGTGTAAAAGAAGCTTAACTGTTCTTTATAAGAAAGTGTTAAGACATGAATTGAAAGGACATAACTAAACATATCAATAAAAAAGCATTATTGGGTAATGGAAAATGTTACTGTTGTGAAAGGATATTACAGATATAAATTCAAGGGTTATTTCTACACAATTAGTAGTTTCAAGATTAGATGACAAACTAAGTCAGAGAAAAATCTGGGTTCTGAATATAATTTACCTAAAGGTGGACAGAGATAAAAACAAATATATAAAAATGTGTAATAAATGTCACTGTTGTACTTTGTTCTACAAATGTATGATAATATTAGTGAATATGAAGCATACAAAAATATGGAAAGACCTAGATGAGATAATGTAAACAGTATAGTATTCACATTGACTGCAACTATAGTTATTTTTTTTAAACATAAAGAAAAGAAGAAAGGAAGAAAAGAAAACAAACCATTATAGGTTTGGAATGAAATTTAGAACAAAAGCTTTTTTATGTGTTCATTTATGAAAAGCAAATATTTTGGGGGTAAATTGTGTACTTTATGTTTATTTGATTGGTGTTGCTTATGGTAATACAGTCCATAATTTTAAAAATTAATGCAAAAACTGGTAGACAGAGTAAACTTTGGTTCCTTAAGCTCTAACAGTCTATGCTAGTTTCAATTATACATACATAAAACAGTTGCTGAAATTTTTTCTACTCTTATGGAAACATTACTAGTATTAATGAGACTACAAAGAAAGCGGCTGAAAAAGGGATCATAGAACTTATAGATGGAATGTCCCTGCCTTAATGCTCTAAGTTACTGTGGTACGCTAAATTGTTCCAAAACTTTGGCTAGAAAATAATATTGACTGTCTTTTCCCCAAGTATCAGGAACTCCACTTTCTAACTCCCTATGATGAGATACACAGGACTACTACCATGATGCCACGAATAGGAGAAACCATTTGCGGTGTGTAGACTTAATGGTTTTAGAGAAATTAATTTATGAGAGTGAGACAACCTGTCAGCATATGAGGGAGGAGCATAGTAAGACCATGCCAGACACTGGAAATGGAGTCTGAGAAGGGCTCAAAGGGGGAAGAGCAGTAATTTATGAGAGCTTGAATCAGGATGTGATTAATTTTGTAAAAGTGCAGATTGCTCAGTATGGAAGTATAGCCATCAAATGACAGCTAGAAATAAAGACATTACTGTAATTGACTAAATAATTAAAATAGGGAAAAATTTCCTTCTTCCTGCAGGGAAAGGGGCAGGTTTTCATATTACATTTTCATAAAACAGTGATTAGGACAAAAATTACAATAACAACTGCAAACAGCTTGATGCTAATGATTTTTAGATGGTAAACTACTTCAGGTAAACTCCTAAGATCTTTCTCTCTTTCTCTCTCTCTCTGTCTCTCTCTCTCTCTCTGTCTCTCTCTCTCTCTCCCTCTCTCTCTCCCCGCCCTTCCTCACTCCCTCTTTCCCCTCCCTTCCTCCTTCCTTCCTTTCCTCCCTCTCTTCTTCTCTTCCTCCTTCCCTCCTTCCCTCACTACATTCCTGCCTGTATTATTCCCAGAGTACTTGGTAAATTCTGGAAACACAATGGGGATTCAATATTTTTCAAATGGATGTAATGGAAAAAAATTCAAAAGGAGAGGAATTAAAAGTCCCAGCTTTTCCAAGAACAAGCTAGCTGTGTGATGTTGATGAAGTCAGTCCATTTCTGGCTTCATATTACTCCTCTGTAAAATAAGGCAGTTGGAATAAATCATCTTTAAAGTCCCTTCAGCATAGACTATTGTTTTTTCATTCTACTAATTTAAATGATTAGCAAACAGGACCTATCATATATAAACATGGAAGAAAAATACTCTCTGAATGTGTAATTAATGCATTAAATTTGTGAAAGGTTTTTTTTTTCTTAAGGCTATGTAATGAAATGTGTTTCTATTAGGAGATTGTGGGTGAGATACCAAGAAGGAGCACAAATACTTAAAAGATCACAAATAAAGCAAAATATCACTCATAGGGAATAAAGTATGAAGTCTGCCAGCCTTGCAGGCTCAAGGGCAAACAAAGGAGGTAGTATAGGCCTACTGGGAAATACATAACTTGATCAAGAGCCCAGATCTCTATCCCTATATCTGATTGTTGTTGCTGGGCAGATCCACAGGGATCAAATAGGGATCTTGTGGGCAGTCAATCAAAAGCTAATCTGTACTGCTATCTCCATCCTTCTTATTGGCCACAAAGGCATTGTGATTAGGAAAGCTAGATAACATTGCATGCATAGATTAGTTGAAGTTTGGCAAACCGATTATGATAAAGAGAACTTTGATACATTGCCTAAATGAAGTTTACTAAACCAATATGTGTATATAGTAATTTTCTGTTACATAGGCAGTTCAATCAGTGGTCACACATGGAATTGTTTCTGTCAGCTATGGTCTAGAGTTAGTTCAATCTTCATATTTTTTCTATTCTATGAAATTCCAAGATATCAAAAGTAATTTTATATCTGTCATATAAACTTGCAAATATAATGTTGAACCTCCTCATTACAATTTATGTCTGGAACTCCTTGCTTCTCTCCCTCCCAGATTCAGAATAGAGTCATCAATTATACAAGCATCTGTGTAGCATGGTGGGTACTGTACTGAATCTGGAATCAAGAAGACTCATCTTCTCAAGTTGAAAAAAGGCCTCAGATAATTACTAGTTGTATGACTTTGGGCAAGTCACTTAACATTATTTGTTCCAGTTTCCTCATCTGTAAAATGAGCTGGAGAAGAAAATGGCAAATCACTCAAGTGTCTTTGCCAAGAAAAGCCCAAATGGGTCATAAAGAGTCAGATACAACTGAAATGATTCAAAAACAACAAAAATCTATTATCCAATTTATAACCAAAGTGCTAATTAAATGTATGCTCTATTGACAGATCATATAAGAGAAATGAGTTTCAAAAGAAAAGAATTAAGTCATGAAACAATGTAAATAACAAGTAGAAGAATAATGTAATAACATTTTTGGTACCCATACAAAAATGAGTACAATCTGATATCGTAGTCCTATTAGGGAAATCGAGAGAATCCTTTTTGGGAATAATGATTTGGGGATAAGGATAAATAGGCAGTAAGACTGAGAAAATTGTTCATCAGTTTATGTCTCTTCTTAGTGACCAGAATGAAGATTTTCTCCTTCTCACGTGGACAGACTTCAGTTTGTGTCTTGATTTGGTTTTCAAGATAGTCAGTTTTCTGCCTTAACTCCATTCCATTTCTGTTCAATCTTAGTCCTGGTAACTGTGTTTTAATTGCTTGCTTCTGAAGTTTGTCTCTCTGGTCATTACCAGGAAACTCCAGATGCTAAGCTTAATGGTCTCTACATTTCTTCATTCATACAATTCTATGACTCTTCCTTTTCTCTATTCATACCATTCCCCTGATTTTACGAATTCTCTTTATTAAAACCTCCTTGCTAGTAAAACACTCCCTACCAATAAGAATTCTCACCTATTGACCATCACATTGTGATTTGGTTTCTGGAAAATTCAGTTTAGAGAATTTCTCCCAATGAAGGATGTTTTCTTAGTCCTAATTTTTGTTTAAAATAATAATTTTCCAGCGATTGTTCTCGTTCATACCTAGAATCTCATTTGATTTGGCTCTAAGTGTCAATGAGTAGGAATCAACAAATGTTACAGAAGAAACTATTTTTAATAGAGGCCTCTATGGCTCATATGGTATCTCAGACCATTGCCCTCTGACAGTTTACAGTGAACAATGATAGAACTGAGACTAAGGTTGTATTACTTTTGTTTATTTTGTTTTGGTTCTCACATTATACTTTTGAATCATATTGAGTTTGATGTCTATTTGAACTTAAAATATTGTATGCAAAAAATGTTAAATTTTTAAAAATTAAATTTGTGAATTTAGGGCTGTAAAAGGGCTCTAGGGCTTGTACCCTCCATGACAGGCTAGTAACCTGAGTATTGTTGATACATCAAGATGAGCAAAAGAAAGCTGGGTTTGGTTTTTAATGTATTAATATTCCTTTTAATGTTTTAATGTTCCTTTTCTGAGTTCCTGTATTTAATGGAAAGTGGTGACCCACTTTAATACAGAAACCAAGTGACTGAAAATTCTGGGCAAATTTCCTTTGTGTCAGAGAGGAAACAGAAAGAAGTTTCTTAAAGATCTTTGAAGACAGGGAAAAAGAGGGATATACAATTTCCAAACCCTAAAAGACTCCTCCCTCATCTTTTGGTCAACTGCTCTAATTCTCTCCTCCATATTAGTATGGCATTTGGTATAGTGACAAGTATAGAAATAACTTAGTCACACTCATATTTTTTCTAATTAAATTTGTATTTCTGCAAGGTTGGGAAATTTTCCCACCCAGAAAGTAAGAAGGAAAAAGAGCAACTAAATGAACAAAATACACAGTTTGAACTCAAAATAATGGCCCATACTCTAAAAACCCAGATAATTTAAAAATTTCCTCTTGTCTTTACACAACAATGCCACACATTAATCCAAAAAGTCCCCATGAACACTTAAGAGTCTTAGACTTTTCAGCTGATGAAACAGATTAGGAAAGAATTTGGAGGAAAAGTTCTGAAAGTGACCACAGAGATTCCTTTAGAACAGAAAAAAAGCTTTAGCTTTTTGTGTTGGCATACTATCAAATAAGAACAATCTTTTCATTTCTGCCATTATGGTAACTGTTGTTTATTTTCTATTTTTAGTCTTTTACAGCAAAATGCATCTGCTTAGTTTCCATATTTTAACTCTTTGCTCTTAGCTTGCTTGCCGTAAGCTTCAGAAGTAAGGACAAATTCAGTTGCTAAACTGGAGTGACATAAGGGAGCCTTTTCAAAATGAGATACTGGAACCCTGTTGTTCATTATGAGTATGTCCTTTGGATTTTCAGAGACAAAGACTATGAAGATTTGAGAAAATATTTAGGAGCAAAAGAACCACTTCCTTAGTTGGTACAGACTTCTTCATATAATACTTTTTTATTTTTTTCCATTCAATCAACAAGCATTTATTAAGCACTTATCCATACTAGACACTATGCTTAGAGCTGGTGATCCAATAAAAAGTAAAACTAATCCTTACCCTCAATGAGGTTACATATTTTTATTATTTTTCTTTTCCATTAATAATTATTTTTTTCTCTCCCTCTTACCTCCACTGTCCACAGTGGGGGTCAGAAGAGGGAAAATTTACAAACATGCATAGTCAAGAAAAAGAGATACTCATGTCCAAAAATATGTATCTGCTGCTACATGTTTATTACCAGTGTCAATAGGTTGGTAGGATTCTTTATCATCTGTCTCCCTGAATTATGGTTGGTCTTCATTGATCAAAAGTCTTAAGAAAAATGTTCTAAACCACTAATAATTTTAGAGAATTGCAAATTAAAGGAACTTTGAAGTCCCATCTCATGCTTATCAGATTATTTCCTTTATATTAGGGACCATGTTTATTACTCTGCCTTCCTTTCAAATCTTTTCATGCTAAACTTACGTACTATTTTATTTTTCCCTATTACATATGAAAACAATGTTAACATTATATTTTTTAAATTATAAATTCTAAATTTTCTCCCTCCCTCCCCTTCACCATGGAGAAGGCAAGAAATTTGACATAGGTTACATAATGTATGGTCATGCAAAACACATTTCCATGCAAGTCATTCTGTGAAAAAAAAACCAACAACAGAAAAAACCCCAAGAAGAATAAAGAAAAAGTGCCTTTGATCTGCATCCAGATTCTATCAATTATTTCTCTGGAGATGAACAACACCTTTCATTGTACGTCCTACAGAGTTATCTTGGATCATTGTTTTACTCAGAATTGCTAAGTTATTCATAGTAGATCATTATATCTGCTATTACTGTGTACACTGTTCTGGTTCTGCTTATTTCACTTTGAATCACTTCATGTAAATCTTTCCATGTTTTTTTGAGAACATCCTGCTCATCATTTCTTAAAGCACAATAGTATTCCATCATAATCATATGCAACAACTTGTTCAGCCATTCCTCAACTGATGGACATTCCCTCAACTTCTAATTCTTTGCCACTACAAAAAAGAGCTGTAATAAATATTTTTGTACACATAGATTCTTTTCCTTTAAAAAATACTCTTTGGTTTACAGATCCAGTAGTGTCATTGCTTGGCTAAAGGCATACATAGTTTTATAGCCTTTTGGGCATAGTTCCAAATTATTTTCCAGAATGGTTAAATCAGTATATACCTCAAACAATAGTACATTAGTGTTTTAATTTTCCCACATTCCCTCCAGTATTTGTCATTTTCCTTTTCTGTCATATTAGCCAATCTGACAGGTGTGAAGTAGAAGCTCAGGGTTGTTTTAATTTGGATTTCTTTGATCAAGAGTGATTTAGAGCATTTTATAAATATGACAATAGATAACTTTGATTACTTTGTCTGAAAACTACTTGCTCATATCCCTTGACCACTTGTCAATTGAGCAATGGCTCTTATTTCTATAAATCTGACTCAGTTTCTATATGTTTGAGAAATGAAATCTTTATCAGAGAAACTCACTGTAGAATTGTTTTTCACTGTAATGATCACCAACTACATACTTCCGTTCACCCTATTTTCCCTATTTATCTTTCTCCGTCCCTGTCTTTCTGTCTGTCTTTCTCTATCCTTTTATGCTGTTCATTGTTTAGCTTCTGATTTTTTACCTCCCCCACCCTGTCCTCCTTTCTCTCAATTTCCTCCCCCCTTCTGTTGTCCCTTTCCCTTTCTATTTTCCTGTATGGTAAGACAGATTTCTGTATCCTACTAAATGTGTTTATTATTCCATTTTTGAGCCAATTCTTATGAGAGTAAAGTTCATGTGCTCCCCTCCCCATTTCCCCGTTTTTTCCATCTACTGTAAAATCTCTTTCAGGACTATTTTATGTCAGACAATTTATTCCATTCTACATCTCATTTTCCCCTTCTCACAGTGCAATCTTTTTTCATCTAATTTAATTTTTAGATAATTATGCCATCATATTAAACTCACATCTTTGTTTTATATCTACGTATACTCTTTCTAACAGCCCTAATAATGAAATTTTTTAGGACTTATGAATATCATTTTCCCACGTAGGATTATAAATACTTTAACCTTATTGAATCCCTTATGATTTTTCTTTCCTGTTTACCTTTTTATGCTACCTCTGCATCTTGTATTTGAAAGTTAAATTTTATATTCAATTCTGGTCTTTAAGCATCATGTTAAGAATCAGGAACCCTAGGATGGCTAGGTGGCCTCAGTGAATAGAGCACCGGCCCTGGAGTCAGGAGTACCTGAGTTCAAATCTGGCCTCAGACACTTAACACAAAAAACTAGGCGTATGACCTTGGGCAAGTCACTTAACCCCAACTGCCCTCCAAAAAAAGCAAAAAAAAAAGAATCAGGAACTCTTAAAAAGTCCTCTTTTCCTTAAATGTTCATTTTCCCTGCTCAAGGATTACATTCAGTTTTGCTGGGTAGGTGATTCTGATTTGTAATCCTAGCTCTTTGCCTTCTGGAACATCCTGTCCTAAGCCCTTCCATTCTTTAGTGTAGAAGCTTCTAAATATTGTGTTATTCTGCCTGTGACTCTATGAAATTTGAATTGTTTCTTTTTGGCTGCTTGCAATATTTCCTCCTTCTTCTGGGAAATTTGGGTATAATACTCCTGGAAGTTTTCATTTTGGACTCTCTTTAAGGTGATAGGTGGATTCTTTTAATTACTATTTTACCCTCTTGCTCAGGGAATAATTTCCTGCATAATTTCTTGAAAGATGATGTCTAGGCTCTTTTTAAAATCATAGTTTTCAGGCCGTTTAATAATCCTTAAATGATCTCGGATCAATTTTCTAGGTCAGTTGTTTTTCTAATGAGATATGTCACATTTTCTTCTATTTTTATCCTTTTGATTTTGTTTGATTGTTTCTTGATGTCTCTCAAAGTCATTAGCTTCCATTTGCCAAACTCTAATCTTTAAGGAATTATTTTCTTCAGTGAGCTTTTTGTAGTTCCTTTTCCATTTGACCATTACACTTCTTAAAGAGTTCTCTTCAATGAATTTGTTGTATCCCTTTTTCCATTTGATCAGTTCTGCTTTTCAAGACATTCTTCTTTTCATTGGATTTTTGTGCCTCTTTTACCATTTGACCTAGCCTGTTTTTGAGGTATTATTTTCTTCAGTATTTTTTTGTGCCTCCTTTACCAAGCTATTGACTTTTTCATTATTTTTTGCATCACTCTTCCAAATTTTCCTTTATCTCTCTTACTTGATTTTAAAAATCCTTTTTTAGCTCTTCCATGTCCTAGGACAAATACATGTTTTTCTTTGAGGATTTGGATGCAGGAATTTTGACTTTGTTGTATTGAGTGTGTATGTTTTATCTTCTTTGTCACCATAGTAACTTTCCATGGTCAGATTTTCTTGCTCATTCTAGAGTTTGTTTCTTGACTTTTAACTCTATGCCAAAGTGGGGCCCTACTTCCCAGGTGGAGGGGACACTGTACCAAGCTCCAGGATTTTTGTGCAATTGTTTTCAGAGATAATTTTGGGGATCTATTAGTTTTTGGTTCTTCCAAGGTGGTATGATCTAGGGAGAGCCATGTTTATTATTCTTCCATACTATGCATTGGTATGTAAGCAACCATAAGCACTCCTTTCAACCCTGGAACTGCGACAAGGGTCCATGCTCTCCTTCAGCAGAAAGATCTGCTGTGCTAGTGCTCCTCCTTACACTGGGACTAAGACTCAGGATTATGACTCAGATCCAAATATATGCAATGTAACAGAGATCTTCCCCTCATCCCATCAAAGGGACCACTATATATATCCTTCTAATCCATTGTCTTATCACCTTACCTTCCATGGATTGAAAGGTCTGGAAAATGCCGCTACTGCCACTGCTGATTCAGTCACTCCAAGGCCTGCTCCAAGTTTTCTGGACCCCGACCTGTACTGACATGTCCTGCACTGGACTGCACTCCTCTCTCACCTTTTCACAACAGATTTTTCCTGCCAATCTTCTAATTTGTCTTAGAATGGAACATTGTTTCATGTCATCATTTTGTGGATTCTGTCACTTTAGAACTTATTTAGAGTCAGTATTTAAAGGTATTTGGAGGGATTTGGAAGAGAGCTTAGGTGAGTCCCTGCCTTTTCTCCACCCTTTTGGCCCTACTTCCTTAAATCTTTTCATTGTACCCTCTGCTTTTTCCACCTATTATTTCTCTTTTTTTTAATTCTCTAGATTAAACAAAAGGATATTCTTTTCTTCCTCTCTAGTATGAGGTGTTTCATGGGACATAGCATAGTAGGAAGAACACTGGATTGGGGGTCAAAATATCTGAATGTAAATCCTGACTGTGCTACTTATTACTTGTGTCATATTGGATAAATCACTAAACAATTTGGGGCCCCAGTTTCCTTACCTGTAAGAGGAAAAGACTGAACCAGATAACCTTTAAGGTACCTTTTAGTTGTAAAACCTGCAGTCCTATAATTCTATATTAAAGGTGCCTTTGGGATATCACAGGATAAAATGATTTGTAAACCACCTAAATTTACCTCTGGTGCTATATGGACAGAGTATTGGGCCTAGAGTCAAGAAGACATTGAGCTAATTTCTAACACTTACTAGATATGTGACTGTGGGCAAGTTGTAACATCTGTATGCTTAAAACAACTTGCTAGGATTTACTTACTGGATAGAGCTCTGGGCCTGGAGTCAGGAAAACCCAAGTTCAAATCTTGTTTCAAACAATAACTGTATAATACTGGGCAAGTTTCTGTCTGCCTCAATTAGCCAAGCAATCAATAAATATTTATTAAGCACCTATTGTTATGTGACAGGCACTGTGCTAAGTGCCAGAGAAACAAAAAAACAAGACAAAAGACAATCCTTTTCTCACAGAATTCACAATCTAATAATTTAAAAATGGGGTTGTTGTGAAGATTAAAACAGATTTTTGAGTGCTTTTGAAAACTTAAACCACTAATGTAGATTCTATGTAGTATTAATATGAGAACCATAAGCAAGTTGTGATTTACATCAATAGACTGAGTGACAATATCAGGAGTTCTACAAGCTTTCAAAATCTCAGCTCCTTCACATATTTATTTATTTATTTATTTTTATTACTTGAGAGATTGTTCCAGGAAACTACTTTATTTCCTTGCAGCCTTTGAAAGGGTTAGCACTACCCACTTTGCTCTAAGTTGATAGACCCTACATTATATCAGAAATTCAAGTTTTGTTCCCTTTTTAGTTCTTAAAGTTTATAAAAGGTTAAGATGAGCTGTGACTGCCCACAGATTGTGAATAGAAGGAATATCTTATGGTACTCAAAAGTGATACTTCTGAGTTATCAAGGACATGACAATTTTTCACTGAGTGCCTTGGGATCCTTTTTTTTTTGCTTCTATCCCAGAGGTAAGAGAAAATAGAAAGAGCGAAATAAATCTTTAGGTTCATGCAGGATGCTGGGAAAGTCTTGGTTTTATCTGTGCTTCATATCTACTATATCCAAATTGAAAGAAAAAAATACACATTTATACATATACACACATGCACATATATACACATGCAGTTACATACTTATACACATATGCAAACACATGTACTTTCTTTTAAAAAATTGTTTTTAGTTTTCAGCATTCATTTCCACAAGATTTTGAGTTACAAATTTTCCTCCCCATCTCTTCCCTACCCCCATCTCAAAATAGTGAGCCTACTGAATACCCCTTCCCCCAATCTGTCTTCTTTTATATCCTCCCCCATCCCTCCCTAACTTTCTAATAGGGCAAGATGGATTTCTATACTCCAGTGCCTACATATCTTCTTTCCCAGTTGCATGTAACATGCATAAACATTTGTTTTTTGAAACTTTGAGTTCTGGAGTCTTTCCCGTCTTCCCTCCCCACCTACCCCCCATGGGAAGACAAGCAATTCAGCATAGGTTGTACGTGTGTAGTTATGCAACGCAATTCCATAGTAGTTATATTGTGAAAGACTAACTATATTTCCCTCCATCTTATCTTACCCCCCACTTACTTTATTTTCTACTTTGACCTTGTTCCCTTTCAAAAATGTTTGTTTCTAACTATCCTCTCCGCCAATTTGCCCTCCCTTCAGTCATGCCCCCTCTTATCCCCTACCCCTGTATTTTCCTGTAGGGTAAGATATCCAATTTAATGTGTATGTTATTCTTTCCTTAAGCCAAATTCAATGAGAGTAATGTTGACCCATTCTCTTTCACCTTCCTGCTTTTCCCCTCCATTTTAACAGTTTCCTCTTGCCTCTTTTATGTGAGATAATTTACCCTATTCCATCTCTCCCTTTTTCCTTCTCCCAACCTCTTAATTTTATTTTTAAGATATCATCCCTTCATGTTCAACCCATCCTGTGCCCTTTGTCTATATATACATGTGCATACGTATGCACACCCTCACATATATAAATACACACATACACCCTCCTATACATATATGCATGTGTGTGTGTGTGTGTGTGTGTGTGTGTGTATTTCCTTCAACTATCCTCATATTGAGAAAAGTCTCACAAGTTACAATTATCACTTTTCCATGTAGGAATGTAAATAGTTCACACATATACACCTTCTACATGAAGCATCCTTTTGCCTTAAATGTTTCTATCTCTATCTCACTGAGTGACTCATTCACACCAAGGTCAGCTTTATATTCCCATTGTGCTAGGTAGAAATGTTGCTATAGACTAGTTCTGTAACTCATGTCCAGGTCACACAGGAGAGACAGCAGCTTATATGAGGAGAGAAAACATATCTTCTGACTTCTAACCTCTGTTTTAACCTTGTTATTGTTGTTGGGACCTATGATCTCATCAGTATAGAAAACTCTGGGAGAAAACCCCCTCTCCTAATGCCAATAAAACATCTTTCAACAAGGTAATATATAGCCTTAGAGAATTGTTTGGGTCACTAGGATGGCCAAATGAATAGCTCAGGGTTATGCAGTCTGGTTGTAACCACAAAACTGATAATAATCCTGTGTTGTTCTTTACTATCTTCCACTCCTTTCTTTCCTAGATATCTGAATTTTTGCTGCACCAAGTGCTTAGAGTTAGGTGAAGAACTCAAATATCTGTTTTTGGCATCTAAGATCATAGAAAGCTATACTAGACATTGAGTTTTAGAGGCCATTTTAGAGTGAGGATTCTGTACCTGGGGTCTTTCAGGCAGAATGTGAACTAGTGTTGGAAAAATACATTTCAAATTAAACTTTAGATGAACTCTAGCAAGAAATAACAGTAATAATAATAAATATTCTGATAAGGGACCTGTAATCTTCACCAAACTGCTAAAGGGGTCCTTTAAACAAACAAAAAGTTAAGAACTTCTGTCTTGGAGGGAGCTAGAAGGAATCTTAGAGGTTACCTAAGGGGACAGTTAACTGGCACAGTTGAGTGCTGAACCTAAAGCTAGGAAGACCTGAGTTCAAATGTTGCCTCAGACACATATTAGTTGTATGACCCTTTATAAATCACTTAACCTCTGTCTTAGTTTCCTTATCTGTAAAGTGGAGACAAGAATAGCATCTACTTCCCAGAGTTGCGCTTAATGAATGAAATATTTTTATAGTGCTTCATAAACCTTAATGTGCTGTGTAAATGCCAGTATCGTTATAATTTTATTTAATTCAGGGCCCTCATTTTAAAAATGAGGAAATTGAGACCAGAAAAGTAAAGGAATGAGGATAAGGTCACGTAGAGAGAAAAATTTGAAATCAGTACCTCTGATTCCAAACTGGGATCTTTTTTCACTGAGCAACCCTGACCATGTGCCTTGCTGTCCATACAAAATTGTTCAAATCTAGGCTGCTGGTTCTGTCTGACAGAAGAAATGAGGATATTTAAGCCTACTCTTTATCATGAAATGCTTATTTTAACCAAACATAATATTTCAATGTCCCTCTCTCAGCTTTGATTAAAACCAACAGAAGAATAAGGAAAGGGGAAAATATAGAACTAAACAAATTATGAGAGGAATTAGAACTATAGTAAAACATAGCAGTGATATTAATGAAGATGTTTGTCATGACAGACATATAGTGAAGACTCACCAAAAAAAAGGAATAAAATAATTACAAAACGAATTTGCCCCTTTCTACTCAAGTATTCAGGTAAAGGAGAAGGAATACAGCCCTTTGTAGGATAGATGTATTTTTTTTATTGATTCCCAATTTTGGAAACAGTAGCCACCTCAGTGATGTGACTATTCCAGAGAAGTGCATGATGGGACACACCAAATCTTCCCTAGAATAAAAGTTTTTTTTACATCAAAACATTTTGTGTGATTGGCAAATCAAAAAGTGGTCAATCACTAGACAGTTATAGAGATGTTTTTCATCTCTAGCAACAGTAGGATGCTAACAGGAGAGTTAAGAAGACAAAGAGGAGAGAAAAAAAAACAACAACATTGATTTGTTGACAGAGGCCTAGCAGCTGTCACAGTAAAACACGGTTCTCTTGCACTTAATCAATGTCAGCCTCCAACCAAATCGTTTTGTAGCCCAGATGAAAAGCAATCAAGAGTAACACCTTCATAAGCATGAAGCTTTCACTAGATGGAGTTCAATGAAGTGTGTCTTTAAGCTTAGGCAC
Source organism: Pseudocheirus occidentalis (assembly GCA_028646575.1). NCBI lineage: Eukaryota > Metazoa > Chordata > Mammalia > Diprotodontia > Pseudocheiridae > Pseudocheirus > Pseudocheirus occidentalis. The sequence goes on from CM053599.1 coordinate 121,043,195, forward strand.
TCAAAGTGTGGTACATGACCCAAAAGCTAATCAGAAATGCTTAACCCTTTCAAAGGAGGCAACAATGACTAGTTTTTTTTAAGGTAGAAACTACCTTTCCTTCTTTGTTTATAATTTTGTAAACAACCCTGTGTCTGCTTCAATGTGTTATCCTTTCTTATCCAGAGGCTTAAACATCATCATTAATCATGGCTTATATTTCAGAGTCAAGCTCAACTCAAAATGCATTTCATTTCTTGGAAAGCAAATGCAGGGAGGTTGACTAATTTGACTATCAATTCTTTATGGCATCTTTTTCTTTGAATATTTACCACATCAAAAGATGACTTCATTAATGTTCCTAGCTCAATTGAAACAATTAGTCATCTCTGAATATCAGGGCCATATTAAAGACCCAAGTAATTTTCCCTCAGCTAGAATATGGCCAGTACCATAGAACCTGAAGCCTTCTGTCAACCAGTGAAGAGATTGCATTGAGAAATGAAAAAAACAACACGCCAATTAATTCAAATGATCAAGAAAAATCTACAGACAACTTGTGGTTTCCAAGTCAATCACTAAACATTTATTATGCTCCTACTCTGTTTCACGTACTGTGCTAAGTATATTGGTTGTGAAACAGGACAAAAATAGTCTCTGCTATCATGTAGTTCACAATATAACAGGGGAGAAAATCTACAAAAACATTATGTACAAACCAGCTAAAAACAGGATAAATGGGAGACAATCAATAGAAGGAGTGCCATAGAATTAAGGGAGTGTGGACAGGCAAATCTTCTTGTAGAAGACGAGATTTAGATAGACCTTGAAGGAAGCAGAGGAAGCCAGAAGATGAAGATGAGGATGGACAGTACTCTAGGCATGGGGGAGAGCCAGTGATAATACCTGGATCTGGGATATGGAACATCTTGGTAGGAAACATTATTCTTGAATTATGAGCTTCTGAATCTGTAATGGTCATTAATTTAAATTTGAAGACCCCTTTTTGTTATGTCAAGTAAGCAGGTACTTCACTCTTAGTACTAATCAGACCTCTGTGAAAGAAACAGAAGGTGTGAACTCTGTCTCCTGTTGCTGACGTAACAGGAAGGGGTTGGCTGAAACAGGAGGCCAATGCTGTGTGTGTGTGTGTGCGTATAAAAATGCCCCAGAAAGGCACATTCAGAATTTTCCCCTGACAAGATCCTGGAGGAAGAAACTGTCTTGCTGAGAGATCTATTGAAGGCTGGAGTTGCTGCCAGGAAGGCTGAGATTTTTTTCTAACCCTTCAGGCTTCCAGGTGGCAGAAGCAACACTGGCCTTCCAGGTGGCAGCAGCAACTTTGGCCTTCCAGGCAGCCTTCCAGCTGTCTCCCTTGATACCAATCGGTAACTTGTCTATTACTTGTAGCTATAGAAATTTGCTTGGAACCCTCTAAAGTAAGCTGCTCATAATCACATGTTCACAGTGTCAGAGATGAGACTTGACCCAGTCTTCCTTGCTCCAAGCTCTCTGTCCATTATGCTATGTTCATGAAATTGTCATGCTGTTATTATTATTTATTAAACATCCCATATAGGGCAAGATATTTGAATATCATACTCCAGAGGAGTTTCTTGGTTTGTTTGAAGGCAAATAAGAAAAGCAATTTAAGTGCCCATGAGCACAAACATATTTTAAGTAATCTTGCAGCATGACAGCAGATTTCAAATCCTTATTGTAGCAAGGTAACTAACAGGGTTGCTATGGGACATGCTGAATGTTCTTTATCAGTTGTGAAATCATACTGATGACAGGCCTTTTATCAATGATTATTTCTGATGGGGTAAAGAGGGGTGTCAGGGATTTTTGAGTAGGTATAGGTTTATTGCAAGGGTTTTTGGCTCATTGACTTTCACTTCTTCAAGGGTCAGCTTGGCCCAGTCTTGTCATCTTTGACTCAATGTAATAGGAGTAATTTTTACTTTAGTCATTTTTGTCTCATGGCCCTCACTTCTTTTACTCATCCTTTAACCAGGTCATTGACCATTACTGTCAGTATTTGATTAGATGAGGATTCAAAAAATGGGACTAATATTATAAGATTTCACATCTGCCTTTGACGTGAAAGCTTCTTTCCTGAGTTGGTCCATGTTATCTTTTTTTTTTTGGTGTTTCTCTTTTTGGAGAGTTCTACTACCATGTTATTTCATTACTAGGAGAAAAGTTAATTAAAATGAATTAAAGTTTAGCAGTTAAAACCTACTGGGGAAAAAGTGTTTATATGATAATATTCAAAATCTGAATATAAGGTTTTTTCCATAAAAAAAAGAAAGAAAAGGCATAGAAAACATCAATCTGTTCTCTCCCATGGTTGTGAGGATCAGTTGAGATAATATTTGTAAAGCACTAAGCACAGTAGTAAAGCACAAAGCACAGCTTTGCCTGGCCACACAGTAGATGCTAAATATATGTTAACTATGAGTTTGTTTATTTTTTTGCTTATGTGTTTATGCAAATTTGGTCTTAGACACATGCTGGCAATGTGACAGGGGGCAAGTCACTTAACATCTCAGTGCCCCACCCAACTTTGTTATTGAGTAATTTTTGTCTTGTTCAACTCTTTGTAATTCCATCCTCAAGGAAAAAACAAAATACAAACAAATACATGCAAAGCAAGCTATATATAGGATAAAAGTGAAATAACTTAATGGGAAAAGCCCTGAAATTAATAAAAATTGGGTAAAGTTTCTGCTGGAAGTGAGATTTTAGCTGGAACTTAAAGGAAGCCAGGGAGACCAGTAGTCAGAATGGAGAACAACCAACCATACCACCTTTCTCTATGAGACAGAAAATGTCAGCTTTACGAAGAGGATCAGGCAATGTTTCTATATTCTTAGTGCAATTGCTTGTATTTATTATGTCACTTGTACATGAATGACTTTTGTCTGGTCATTTTGAGGGGGAAAATGAAAAAACCTTATAAATTCAGTTAATCTATGAAACGGACAGGAATTTATGGGGTAATGGGGTAGATAGTCACAAACATATATACACACATACACACTCAGATATGTATATATACATATAACCATGCATGCATATGCATGTACATCTAAACATACATATGGTTTACAGAGATTATGTGGCTTAACATGATAAAGAACTGGCCTTAAAATAAGTATGATGTGTGTTCAAGTACTTCCAGTGAATGGATGAATGAATGAATGAATGAATGAATGAATGAATGAATAAATGAATGAATGAATGGACATTTGTTAAGTGTTCACTATATGCCAGGCACTGAGGATACAAATACAAGCAAACAAGACAGTCCCTGCCCTGCAGAAGCATAAATTCTGTGTTAAAATTGTATCTTGTTCAAATAATGGAAGACAACACTTACAGAACTAGATTAGGAAAGGAAATGAGCCAGAGAAGGTATGTAGGTTCCTACTGGTATTTAGAGACAGGTGGTGGATTTGTTTTAGGCAAGATAAGATGAAAGCTAACCTATGACAGTCTAGGGTCACAAATCCAAGTTCTGGTGGGAAGAGGAGATTGTTATTTAGACTGTAGATACTGGAGATGGCTGGGAAGTAGTTTAGTGGCCTGATTCTGAGCAAGCTCATGTAAAAATTTACTTATTAAAGTCTAGGATCTCAGGAGTAACAGTTTGAGTTCTAATAAAATACTGTAATGGAAAGGGAATTTGAAGATCTTTCCTGCCCCTTAATAGATCTAGGGGGAAGTTTAAAGATCTCTTCTGCTTTGAAAGTAAACTCTGCCCCCTAATAGGCTGAATGTAATCACATGGAGTCTGTGATAGAGGGAATTTGCTGAAGGGAGGAGCAGAGACCACAGGAAGCTTCCCTGCTGTGAAGATAAACTCTGCCCCTTGATAGGCTAAATGTAGTCACATGGAGCCTGTGGTGGGAGGAGTCTGCTGAAAAGAAGCAGAGCCCACAGGAAGCTGGTCAAAGCCAGTGAGACAGTGGGGTAGAGAGGTTGCTCATTAAAGAGAGAGAAAGGTTTGTAAGTAAGCATTCATCTTGTATTGGTTTGTGGGAAGGCTGAAGGATGCTGTGGCTCTGAGCATTATTATGGCTTCTGTTTTTTTTTATCATTGTATTATATCTTTGGTACTATGATGGAATCAGCTTGTTGGTTTTGGGATTTGTTTTTCTGTTATCTAAATAAATGTTTCAGTTTTGTCATCTCCCTGGAGAATCTGGTATATTTTGCGATTGAACATCATGTGATATTTATATTCACGGTCTTTATCATGATCATTGGCACTGTAAATACTGCATTGGCACTACAAATACCCACACAATTGATATTTCCTAAAACGTGTATATGTGTATGCATGTATGTGTTTGTGTGTATATTTTTTTTGCAAGGATCATATCTCATACTTCTTTTGTATAACTAAAAGCTCTTAGCTCAGTGCTGGATAGTCAGTAAATATCTAATATGTGCAGGTTGTTATCTAAAGCAGGACTTCATAAGCTTTTTCCACTCACAAGCCCTTTTTAATTGTGAAATTTTTACATGACCCTGAGTAGATAGATACATAAAATACGTATAGAGATCAAACATTTACTGATGCAAATCCTGAAGAAATTTATTTGAGAACATTTCTTCGATATACATATAATTTTGCCACTTATTAAAGACAAAAGCAAATTTGCATACTAACGAGGTGGATGTGTTTGTTTATTTTTACATAAAGAATTAAATCCTGGAGAAGTATTTGAAACTTCAGGACACAGAGCATCTTCAGTGTTTTTTCAGAGTAAATTGATATTTTGATTTTACAATTGTCAAAGCAGAGAACATTGCTTCACATAAATATAGAGTACAAAATGGCAGAGTAATGTTTAGGGCCATTTCAGGAATTGTAGGAAATTTTGTCCTAATCCCAAACCAAAATTCCTTTAACCATTTTTTTTAGACACCCAAGTTTTACATCTGTGTCACTTGATAGTTCAGCACACTCTTCTTGAACTTTTAATGGCAGGTGACTAATGTTTTTATTTTTTTTTAATTTTAATTGAGCATGGTTTTATGAACCCAACTTAGTTTTTTTAGAATCAGAATTTGAAGGGAAGTATTTCTGAAACTGTGTCTCCAGGCACTTCAAATGATCAATTTTAGGTCTTACAATTAAATCTTTAGGAAGGATATTTTCAATTACAAAAATCATCCATACCTGTAAATTCTCCCCTATTCTTCCATATGTTAACTTTTTAAGTAAAATTTTCAATTTTACCTTTTACCATAAATATGATATAATTCTCTCTTGAGGTAGCATGTTTAAATCTTTGAGTGTTTAAAAAATATCTGACAAATAGCACAGTTTGGAAAGCCATAAGTGGTTATGAAAAAAATTAACAGAATTGGAATTCTGCTCAGTCATAAATATAACTTTATCTTTCAATTTCAATAATATGTTTAAAATTCACTCTCTTAAGAGATGCCTTACCTCTGCATAAAGTAATAACCTTTGGTAATTCGAGCCTATGTCTTTCCAAAGGTTTGAGAACAAACACCTTTTTAGAACACAGCTTTTAATGAAGTTAATGATTTTGATGGTATTGCAATGCATATCTAACTCTGGTGATTTTTTAAAATATAATTTAATTTGGGTGATTTAGTGCTCTTGGCAAACAAAACTTTTAGACAAATTAAGCAAAGAAATTTTTCCACACCATCATAATTATTAGAAGTAAAACAATATTGCAAAAATGATTAGACACATTTTCTTTTTCTGTTCAGTTTAGGTGTACTACAACCTGATAGCAAAGACTCTGCTGCATTGTCATCAATATTTTTTCCTCTTCTGTCTAAATTTAGTCACTTATCCACAACCAAAAATGTTTTTGTCCTAAAATATGAACATTGTTAATAATTTCCCAAATAAATACTAGCTTTAGTTTATGAAATTACATTTATTTGTGCTTAATTTAAAAAATTGATATTCACACTTATATACATACACATAAAGCACTGATGGTAGTGAAATATATATATATTTTTTGCTCTTTTTTTGGAGGGCAATTGGGGTTAAGCAACTTGCCCAAAGTCACACCGCTAGTAAGTATGTCAAGTGTCTGAGGCTGGATTTGAACTCAGGTCTTCCTTACTCCATGGACAGTGTTCTACTCACTGCGCCACCTAGCCACTCTTAGAAATATTATTAAAATACTTTTATCTTTACTTGCTAAAATCAAACACACATATTTCTGTAAAAGAAGGAGATAGCAGCGATTTTAAAAACCAAACATCCTAACACAATCCAATTCAAAGATAGTCTAATTTGATACTTACATACTGAGGAATTATGGCAGAAAAATATTGGAAGTCTTTATTTTCTGTAATTAAACTATTATGCTTCTGTAAGAGCTGAAAACTTTGTATGTACAATAAAAAAGTACAATTCATAATATAGAATCATCTCAAATATGAGATGAGGTGTTTCTTGCAATCTTCATTGGCATTGTCTGATGGGATGGCAAATGCAGTGTAAAGCATATATGTTGTGTGTTCAGAAACAAGGCTGCCATGGAGTTGCTGGTGCAACATGGGCAAGTGCTGCCAGAAACACCTCAGATTCATTATGCGTTTGATTTTGAATTAATTTTTGGTCACCGCATGTTCAGAAACCTTTTACTGTTGCCAGTTTTTTGGTGATTCCCACATTGAGTCACGTGATTCCATATAGAGTCATAACTTACAATTTAAGAATCACTAGTCTAAAGGACTCTATCCACAGAAGACCAGGAAGTAACAGCTAGCTTAAGGAATGTTTTCCCAGATTGCTTTGTCTTTTCTTTTTAATGATCAGGAGGAAATAAGTTAAAAAAATGATCAAATAGATTTATGGAATTTGAGAACTAGAAAAAGTCATAAAAGTAATAATAATTTTTTCTCAGTACAGTTCAACTATGGATCACTTTGGGGCTTGAAATATATATTGATGGAACCTCACCATATATATTTAGATATTGATGGAACATCACCATAACAGAATTATCAGAGCTATATGGAGGCTATATAGTACAACCTATACTGGAGATGCATTTCCTCTAAGACATATTTGAGGAATGGTCACCCAATCTTTACTTAAAGACATTCAGTAAGAGGGATCTCATTATCTCTCAAGGCAACCTATAAATTCCTATCATAGTTTAGGAATGTAAAGGGTTTGGATAAGGAGGATATGGGTTATTCTTGTCAGACTGACCCTTGTGCATTTAGAGTAAAAGGATTTTCTTGAACAAAGTGTTTGAGAGGCATTATTATATTGTTAAAGGGCATCTTGGAGTAAAAAAAGTTAACAAGTCAAGTCAACAAACATTTATTTAGAGGCTACTGTTTGCCAGGCGCTGCAGCTAAGCACTGAGGAGAAAAACAAAATTCTCCTCAAGGAGCATACATTTTCATAGGGGAAGAAACACAAAAGGGAGAGAAGAAGATACTTGAAGAGATGGGAGGGAATGGTAGGGAAAATGTGGAGAGTCAAGAGCAGGGCCCAGAAAGGAATGAAGACATGGCTGGGCTAAATACTTTCCTTAAAATTAAGATTCTGGGAAGACCCAGTCATGTTGAACAAAGGGTTACAGTGGTGGAATATACTTCTAGCGTATGAGACGTCAGGTATGGGGTGGCTAGGTGGCATAGTGAATAGAGCACCAGCTCTGGAGTCAGGAGGACCTAAGTTCAAATCTGGTGACGCTTACTAGCTGTGTGACCTTGGGCAAGTCACTTTATGCTAATTGCCCTACCTTCTCCCCTCCAAAAAAAAAAAAGAAAAAAAATCAAGTGTTTAATGAACTTCCAGGGTGATGAGGCTGTTGTGACATGGTGGAGAAAGTTTAAAGAGTAAGCAATAGAGACCAGAAAAGGTAATAGAGAAAAGGTCATGGATGGTTTGCAAAATATAGCAGAAGACTTGAATTCAAATCTACTTCTCACACCTACTATCTGAGTGAACAAATCACTTAACCATTCAGATTCCTAGGCAAGTGTCTAAGATGTTAAGCTGTAGAACAGTCAGTCATCTTTCTTGCTGAGAACTCTCTGTATCATTGAAACCACTTATTAAGTGGTTCACACGAAAAATAGAGGTAATTGTGTTGAACATTCAGTGCTTTAGTTTGACATTTGAGCCAACAGACCAAAGATATTTTAATAAAACTATATCTCATATAGATTTGAGTTTATTACCTCTAAAATACAGAGTATCCCAAAAGTCTTAGTGCAATTTTAAGCTTCAATTAATATCCATAAGACTTTTGGAATTCCCTATATAGTCTGACATTGCCATTTTGTTATTTATTTAAGCAGACTAACTTTCTATTAGTATTTTGAAATTATTCTGTTCCTTGGAGACAGTCTAGGGTAATGGTTGAGAAATGGGCATGGCTAGGATCAAATTCTGCCTGTAACACATGCTGTGTGACTCTGGGGGACTCACTTAGTTGCTATCTTGTGGCCACATCTCCCTAATTTCCCCCTAACTCACCAACATATTTAAGGCCTTTTGGTTACTCTCAATCTGATTTAGCCTGTCTGTCAAGATGATTTTACTGGGTTTTTATGGCCACTGTGCATGCTACAGTTTCTTAGAATCACAGGTGAGAGCTGGGTGGATACAAAAAGTAGATGCTCAGCCCTGAAAATGATTGAGCAAGCCCTCACACCAGAGGTGCTAGTCTTCCTGAAGACTTCCCAGGCAGAATGGGCATATGGGAACACTTCATTCCAATATCCATAAAAGTAGCTGAAGCACACCAACGTCATGGGCCCTCACCACTCGTCTTCACTTTTGTTTTTCCCCTGGACTTCAAAGACTGTATGAGGGAGAGTGAGGTTGATGGCTTTGTGCAACTCTGCCTCACTTAAATACTATTCAAGAGAGAGTCAAGACATTACTATATTGTCATTAGTCCTATTCCAAAACAAAGGATGAACCATATGTTGGGAGCTCTATCTCCTGAAATCTGGACAAGTTACCTTGGTTGAGGGATTTCTTCACTAAGGAAATTTCTGATATTTTTTTTAAAAAACCATAAACAGAAATGCGTATTCAATGAAACATGTGCTTTGGTAAAAAGAACACTGGCCTGGAAGTGGAGAGTCCTAGATCTAAATCCCAGAGCATAAACCTTTGTTAGCTCTGCCTCCAGGGCAAGTCATTTAGTTTTTCTGAGCCTTAATTTCTTGATATGTGCAATGGAAAGAATAATATGTGTGATTCCTACTTCATAAGGTTATTATGATGAAAGGTCTTTGTAATTTGTAAGAGCATATGATTTAAAAAAATTAATTTTATCACAAGCTTAACAATGTTATTGAGCAAAAACAAAGAAGATAAAGAATAAAACCCCAAATATAATTAGATTACTAGACACATTAACACATTTAAAAGAAAATAATATAAACTTTAGCAAAATAATAGCTTATCTGGTTTAGGTACCTTTCCAATCACTCTTTCTTCAATGTAGCTCATAAAAATGTTGTCTTACATAACTGTAGTCAGGATGCATATTGTTCTCTTATTTCTAGTTCCTTTGCTTCATTTTACTTTGTTCCAGTCTTTTTTAAAGTTTATTTTATTATTCTTCACACTTGTCACTTTTAACAGAGCAATAACATTGCATTACTTTGTTATACCTCAACTTATGCAACCACTCAGTCAATTCAATATTTCAGATGATCTCAAGGGCAATGGAAAGATGCATGGTGAGCATAAGCAGCCAGCAATACATTATCAGTGATGACTTTCCATGAGAAGTGGCATGAAAGACAGCATCAAGGACAAGGGTGTCTGGAAAAGGAGGTAGAAGAATTCATTTGGTAAACGTAAAGGCTAACAGATGGACAAGTCAAGTGCCACACTGGCCTACACAAGTTAAAAGACCCAGAGAGAAGGCTTGAGTAGATCCTCTGTTGAGGGTTGTAGAAAGACAGTGATAAAAACCATACAAGAAGAGACTGAGTGGATTGGTTACAATCTGCACTAAAGAAGAGAAGAACATGCTTTGGGAATATTATGGCTCCATTAATGTAATGATGCCTACATATTGCAGTGAACATAAAGTTAAAAGAAATGTTCTCAAGATTGGCCAACCTGTAGAGTTTCCACAAAGTAGCTACATGCTTTTTCAACAATAAGTAACATGTATCATTTCCCATCTTTATTTTATTCAATCTATTTTTAGGTATTATTTAATAGTTTTGATAATGGCTAAGTACTTAAAAAATATACAAAGTCTTGAGAGCTATACTGATGTTTTAGGAACCAATAGGAAATTGATGAGGTTCCTGAGTCTTCAATTTCCCTTAGCAGCCGTCCAATTTCTCAGAGATTTTGCTTTCCCTTGAGTCATGTCATGAAAAATGGATTGTGGATCTCCAGAGGCATCCCAGCTGCCTTATTGGAATACCAGTAGTAAATGAAGAGATTTGTTCAAGCGGGTGTGCTGTTATAAGCTGCCATTTTCATTACAGCTCTGGCTTGGGATTCCAGTGCTACTCACAGCCAGACTATTACATTTGCTCCTCAGCCTCAACAGATCCAGGCACTGTTTGGGGAAAATGGTATTAGCATAATGGACCCTATTAAATAGCTGGGAGGAGATTGAGGATAGAAATGAAAAGCACAGAGGAGTAAACAGTAAATACACACATATGTTTTTATGTATAGATTGATACATATACATATAGATAAACATATATGTGCACACACACATACATCTTTATTACCACTCAGAAAGTGGGATAAAAACTTTCCTATGAAATGGAAAA
>CM053599.1:121054467-121070340 GCA_028646575.1 Pseudocheirus occidentalis
ATCCAAAATCTGTCTTGACTCTATAAAATTATTCCTTATAAGCACTGACCTTCTCCCAAATCAACAGGGGAATTCACATCTTTTCACCAGGGGAATTCACATCTTTTCACCAATGGACACAGTTCTATACTTAGCCCTAAGTTACTAGGATCTACTTAACCCTAAGTATATCAAACAAATTGATTACCATTACACCAACATACCTTTTTCTTTGAGATTGACTGATATACCAAGAATGATTTGGAACTGCTGCCAAGTTTCCTAGATATTTGAAGTCAAATGTTGCCAGGAGAGAGTGATGGGCACAAAATTAATATACACAGTAGGTGCTTAATAAATGCTAGTTGATTGAAGACTTTAAAAAGTAAATAATTTACTCTAAAGATAAAATCATCTGGCCTGGGATAAAAAGCAGAGTGGCATGTTTAACATTATATGGTTCTACCAGGACTGCATATAGTACATTTATATCAATGAGGCCCTTGACTTAGTTATGGATCACATAAATTATAGAGTATTCCCCTTCACCACTTCTACATCATTCCACTAATGTTGAGGTGATTGAATTACCCATCACAGTTAAATCCCAGCTATCAACAGTTTTAGCAGGCTGTGTTTTGGTGTTGATGCTCACAATCATCAGCCAGTGACAGGGGTGCTGGATGACACAAGTAAATAGTTGCCCTCTCTTCCCTCTTTTCCTATCCAAGAGAAGGATTCTTTATTCATATCCTGGCAGAAGTCTGAAACAGTAAAGTACTTGCTACTATTAGAAATTCTGGCAGCTAGGTGGTACAGTAGATAGACTGTCAGACCTGGAATCAAAAGATTTATCCTCTGGGCAAGGCACTTAATCCTGTTTACCCCCATTGCTTCATCTGTAAAATGAACTGGAGAAGGAAAGGGCAAACTATTCCAGTATCTTTGCCAACAATACCCAAATAGGGTCATGGAGGGTCAGACACAATTTAAATCACCAAACAACAATGTCCATATGGTTGCTTGTACCCTTTTCTGAAATCTAGAAGTGTCTATGACTTTAAAACGGCCTGACTGAGGACACTTGGATTTTTCTTGCATTCTCATCTGAGAATGAAGGACTCTTCCTTACTTACATCAGGCACCAAACCAGGAGAGTTTGAGGGTTATCTCCTTCACACATACATCCCTTGCTTTATACTCTGTCACCATGAGAAATGGTCCTGCTTCTTTGGCTTTTTCCTTCATACTTGTCTAGATTGAGGGAATGGAATTTGTGGCATGGTTGCACAAGCCACTGGGAATCCAAGCATGTTTGGCAAGCCAATGAAGTAGCAGAGCCTTGGGGAGTAAGGATAAGGAATATTAGCTCAGTGGGGCTTTGGACTTGAATGTGGTGGGGTAAATGTTATGTAGGAACAGAGCCAAGCTGAGAATCTTCCACTCTCCAGAGTCTGAGGGGCTATAGGAGAGATTATGCCCAAAGGTTTTGAGGAAAATGTCTGTATGGTTGGCCTTGTTATATGCTTGAAGTAAATATTCCTTTGTCAAAGCTAATCTGAATGGTTAAATGGAAATGGAGGGCTGGTTACAATTGGTAGGGTTTCAAGTTAGTGGCAAAAGAAGATAAACTCTTCCAGCTCCTTCAGAGTGCCAGAGAGTCCTGTGGTCAGAGAAAAATGTAACAGGCCTGGTCATCAGATAGCAGTGCCAGAGTCAACCATGTTACCTAGCCATCATGGCAATTGTCCGATCATATTTAAAAGAGAAGCTACTCGGAAAAAAAAAAAACACAGCCCTACCCAAAAGAACTTTATGTTAGGTAAACTCTTCAATTGTTTCCTCCAACATGAATACTATTATTCAGGGAAGCACTCAGCAACTGTTTTTGTTCTGGGGATTCGGAAAAAAAAAACTGTTCTATTTGATAAAGAAAAGCAGGAAAATAATACCCCCTTCATACCTCCCTTCTCTCCCATCTTTTCTTCTCCTGTTGCCTTTAAAGAAAGGTTCCTAAAGATTCTACTCTCTCCAGTTTCAAAAGAATTGTGTCTAGTGGACGTTCACAATGTACTTTAAATTGGGAATGACAGAAAATTTTAAAACCTACTTAACAGCAGGAGAAAGTACACAGAAAACATGTCCCATATTAAAAAATGGATGTACTTAGTGACAATTTTGAATGTGTGTGAGAGAGCGTATATTTGTGTGATATGAAATAACAGATACTATTAAATCAAACTATGTATATATAATATATATGTATATATCTATATAAATATATTTATAATATCTTCATTGAAGTAATTGGCATATTATTGGTATGAGATAGAAAACATATCCCAGGGGCGGCTAGGTGGCGCAGTGAATAGAGCACCGGCCCTGGAGTCAGGAGTACCTGAGTTCAAATCCTGTCTCAGACACTTAACACAAAAAAACTAGCCGTGTGACCTTGGGCAAGTCACTTAACCCCAACTGCCCTCCAAAAAAAGCAAAAAAAAAAAAACCATATCCCATATTAGAAATAAATGAATGTGAAACCATCTAGTAAGGGCTTACAATATATGTCTAGCACTGTGCTTTGCAGTGGAGACATCATTGCTGTTTGTCCTATATTCTTAAAGACGACCATGACGTCAGGGAGATGATGCCATGACATGCAAGTAAATTGGATATAAGTGACAGAAGGCTGTGCAAAATTACAGCCTTCCCTTCTCCTCCAGAGCCATCTGGGTCCAGTGGCCAGATATACATGAAAGCAACTGGAGATGGTCCAGGATGTAGTGGTAATACAAATGAAAAAGAGAGACAGTACCTGTCCCCAATAAACTTACATTCTAATAGGGCAAGGCAACTCAAGTAGAAGGATGGTAACTAGAGAAGGGTGCTTGGTCTCAGAAGTCAGAGGCATGAGAAAGGGAACCACAGGGACTCCTTGGCTCACTATAGAGAAGAGGCTACTTGCATTTACACATTAACTATTTTTCTTTGTTCTGTTAAGTGCACTTACTATATACCACCCAAAATCCCACTGCACTACAGTGCCATGTTGTTGTTACTGGCTATGTGATCACACCAACCCTTATACTTGCATCACCATTTTTTTTGTTGGTTTTTTTTTCAGAATATAGTAATGGCTAGAAAACTTTCTGGCTTCAAAGCCAGAAAGACCTGGAGTTGAAGAACTGCCTCTTAAACACACTAACTGTGAACCTAGTCAAGTCTCTTCAACTCTCAGAACTCTAAATAATTTTCTAATACAAAATGTTTCAGAGAAGATACTAACGGTAATGGGTGTTGCTTCACCTGGGAGTTGCCTATACCAACAAAATCATAGGTCTACTCCCTGTCTATATCCCTTACTCCAACTTTAACCACAATGTAAATCATGATGCCATTTTGTTCCAACTACTGACTGTGCCAAATGTCATGGCTTGGGCCTGACTCAAGGCCAGTTCCCTGGTAGTTATGTCTGGAACCAAATGTTTTTCTCATAGATCATTAAACAATTAGCAACAGGAGGTATAGCATAGAAAGGCTAGTCAATAATGATGTTATATTTGGCTTTTGTAGACATGCCCCCCATTCTATCATACAAAACTATTTCTGATCAACAGGGTACTAATGTGGCCTTGGGACACCTGCCAAATCTGAAGGGCCTCATTTCTACATAGTCTGTTCTTTTTATGCCCTTATGTAACCAGGATGCCATGTCAACATAGCTTCAGGCAACTAGGATGCTGGAAAAATAACCCTCTCTTTTGAACTTCAATCTCCTGACCCAATCCAATCTTAGGAAGAGCTTCTTTGCCTTTTAAGGAAGAAAAAAAAGGTAGCCTAACTTCTGTGTTGATACTGAAAACCCCAGTAGATACTGACTCTGCCACAACATCATAGATGCCTACAAAATGCTTGTAGAATGAAATTGAATCTGTTTGACACTGTTTTCATTAGTCTTTCCTTTATCACCTGAGTCCCTCATTTTAACTGTCATTTAACTTAAAATCAGAACTCCGTTTTAGATTTCACATCCTTAGAATACCCCTATGACTGGAAGAATGTCTCTGGGATTCTATTTTTTCAAGTGGAAAATATATTGAATTATACTTTAGTGAGAAAACGGTTTAATCCTCATCATGTTCTATGTTCTATGCAAATAGCAATGGCTATGCTGTTAGATTAAGTTGAAAAGGCTAATGGCCTTTGTTCTACTTTCTCCCAGCAACACATGATGACCTTTTCTCTCTCGTTTTTCTATTTGTCCCTGCCCCTATGTGTTTCTCTATCCTTAAATAAATAAATGAACACAATGTTAGAGAAAGGCCGCTGTATCTCTAAGAAAAAGGCAAAAACGATCACCAATAACAATTATGTATTTTGCTGAATCAGAAAGAGTTTTTGACAAATTTATTAGGCATCTTCTAGAACTGACTTAACAACATAATTTTACTTCACTCCTTCCACCGATTCATTATTTCATCAAAACTGAAGTTTCCTTAATGATGGTAGACCACAATCCACTCAAATCATTTTATCCTATGTAATTCTTGCTCATCTCTTTGCAAGAATTCTCCATAATTGATCAATACAACACTCTGGAAGCTTGCCTAGTGTGAACATCACTTGGGTTTCAGTACCCCCTGGATGCTAGTGTAACACTGGACTATTTTCAGTTCCTCTCTTACTATATTATGTGCCATCTCCTTTTCTACTTATATACATATACATATATATATATATATATAATACCATTTTAACATGTACAAAACTAATTATACAGAGTGTTCCTAAAGTCATACACACATGTATATTTATGGATACATATGAATGTGTGTGTATGTTGCATGTGATGACATAGCATTAGCCTAGTAGGTAGTATGCTGAGTATGGAGTCAGTTAATCTTACCCCATATTCTGACTTTTCCACTTATGACCTCTTTGATCTGGGGCAAATTAGTATTTGTTCCTGATTCTCAGCTCCTCAACTATGAAATGACAAGGCTAGCTTCAATGACCCCTAAGATTCTTTTCAACTCTAAAATGAAGTACTCAGTTCTAGTCCTTCCTCGGAAACTAGCCATCTGGTTCACCCTGTGTATTGTTAATGTATTTTTGCTTACTGGGAAGATCTTTCCCATCTGTTAATTGGCCCTTGTGACCTGCTCCAGTCACATGGAAACTTGAGTAATTTGAGTCTGTGGTGGGAGGAGCTTGCTGAGCAGGTGGAGGAGGAAGGGGTGGAGCCGGGAGGGTGGAGCACAGTTGAGAAGAAGTTGGTCAGAGCAGTTAGAGCTGAAGGAGAGAGAAGAAGGAGGCAGAGAGTTGTGAGTGTTCATTTCTGGGAAGGCCTTAGCAGGGTGAAGGCTTGGGGATGGCAGTACCCTGTGCATTGTTATTGTGTATAGATTTTTTTCTTGCTATGATGGATTTGGCTTTTTGGTATTGGTATTCAAATTATCAAATTATCTAGTATTTGAATAAATGTTTTGATTCTGTCTTCCATGTGGAGAATTTGTCATATTTTGCAATTGGGAATTATACCAGCATATCCATAGCCACTATAGGTGACACGAATATTGCATTTGTGCTACACCTTGGGCAAGTCACCTTCCAGAGTGTCAAGCAACTCCTTAGGACTTATCTACTGCATCATAAATAAGTAGAAACCTAAGGTAAGATCTGTATTGGTAGTAGTTCCTACACCAGGAGTACCCCACAGGATGAAATCACAATCCTGCACAGATCAATGTTCTAATACTAAAAACAAACAGGATATGGATGATTATGAGATACCATCTAAGTTGTAGATGTTCTCCACCCTTGCTGTAGACAGTCTTTTCTAGAAAAAAATCCAAAGGACGGCCAATTCAAAAGCTTTCCATTTCTTAGCATCTTCAAGAATGTTTATTGACATGTTTATCCCTCATCTTGAAGCTAATGTAACAGTTTGTGCTAATTACAGAGCTGCTTTTCCTGAAATAGCTACCCAAATGAATGTGCATTACTGTTATAGTAGAATGTGTTTATTTTAACATGAACACATTTCCCTCCTGTGAGAATTTCTTTCCATGTGTGAGCACATGGCACATGTACACTAAGCTCAAACCATCATTTTCTCCTACTGAACTGAGTATTTGTTCAGAAAAAAAGCAATGAATGGTAGACAAATCAGGAAATGTGGGTTTTATGTCCAGAAAAAAAAGAATAAAAGGAGAGAGAGAAAGAAGAGTAGAAATGATGTCTCCTGTACTGGTACTTTCTTTCTCTGACCTCAGAATTAAAGAAAAATATCATTCTTTCAGCAAACACAGGAAAAGCATTCTTCAGATTTGAAAATTCAGTTCAATATATGTGTTCTTAGAATCATATTTAGAGATGGAAGGAATCTCAGGGGTCTAATTCAATTCCCTCATTTCAGAAATGAAGAAAATGGCATCAAGGAAGGAAGGAAGGAAAGACTTATTAAGCCCCTACTATTAGTCAAATACTGTGCTAAGTGCTTTACAAATAGTATCTCATTTAATCCTCACAATAGCCTTGGGAGGTAGGTGCTATTATTATCCTCATTATACAGTTGAGAAAACTGAGGCAAACAGAGGTTGTATGAATTGTCCAGAGTCACATAGCCAGTAAGTGTCTGGGAGCTGATCTGAACAAAGGTTTTCTTGACTCTATTTACTATGCTACATAGCTACCTAAGAAAATTGTGACTTTCCCAAGGTCACACATAGAGTAAGTGATAAAATAAGATTTATTAAATATTTTTTGTTATATATAAAGTGTTCTATCAATCTTAAAGTGCTAAATGACCATTCTGTAAAAGTCACCAAACTATGTGTGGGACATACACAGACCATCCCTGCCTTTAAGGTGTTTATATTCTTTTAAGGGAATATAACAAGTATCCAAATAAATATAGTACAAGGAAAATGGGTAGGAAGAACATTTATAATTTGTATGATTAAGGGAAATTTTGCGAAGGATGTGGTAACTGACCTAGAAAAGAATTCTGGGAGGTAGAGATGAGAAGGGAAGGAGTTTTGGCCATAGGAATCAGCAAGATATGTGTAAGAGATGGAGAGATGAGGTTTAGACACTGCTACCCATCCAATTTAAAAGGAATAAAGACTTTGTGAAGAGGTTAAAGTGAAATAAGATAAGTGGGAGAGAGACTATAGAGACTACCTGGATAGGGAGCATGTATTTTATTCTGGTAAACCATTGAAGGTCTTTGAGAAGAGTTGTGATGCAGTCAGTTAAACCTATGATTCAGGAAGCATTTTTCCTCCCTCCCTCCTTCCTTCCTTCCTTCATTCCTTCCTTCCTTCCTTCATTCCTTCCTTCCTTCCTTCCTTCCTTCTTGGATCTGAAGAAGCACCAGTGTCTTAACCACATTAATGTGTTGCAGATAAGAGTGGACCAAGT
The DNA here is from genome assembly GCA_028646575.1 of Pseudocheirus occidentalis. Classification (NCBI taxonomy): domain Eukaryota; kingdom Metazoa; phylum Chordata; class Mammalia; order Diprotodontia; family Pseudocheiridae; genus Pseudocheirus; species Pseudocheirus occidentalis. The sequence continues at coordinate 121,061,872 of CM053599.1, forward strand.
GATAACTCTGGCTAAGTAACACTTCAGACACTGAGAGAGATATGAATCAGTTTCAGCAATATCTGGAATGTATTTTTCCCCATCTTGAGGTATATTTTGATCATGAATGACTCCCAGATGCCCTCAGCTTGGAAAGTTCAGGACTTTTTGATCAAACTTCATAAAACCATTACCTTTCCACACCTGACTATCACAAACCTGCTGCTCATGAAACAACTTTTTTTCCTCTTTTAAATCTTTTCTTTTTTTTCCTTTTTTTTGACTGGGGAGCAATTTCAGAATTTGAAGGGTTTGTTCACTTCTCAAAAAACTGCATCTGTAATTTAAGTATGTTGTAATTATATATGTATGCATGTATATATGTGTGTATATGTATATATGTATGTGTGTGTATGTGTATGTGTGTGTATATATATATATATATATATATAGTATATTAGGTTTATTGTGGCAATAGTGTATCTTTGTGAAGTGGTCTGAACTTCAAAGTTTTGTCAAAGATTTAGATGGTAGCTAGTAGTCTCATCTCACCCAAGTTTAATCATTAATTTTCCACAGCTAAGTTATACATTTAAAAATCCCTTTATCATAATAAATATGCTTTTGAAACTTTATATAAAGATGCTACTTTACATCAAACCTTTTTACAAAAAGAAACGTATCTTAAAATGTACTCAGTATCTTTTCTCCCTTATCTTTTGCATCATCACTAATAGCTTATTCTAACTCCACAAAAATCCTGATTTGAGGCTGAACTTTACAATTCACCCTGATTCTATTCTTAGCAAAGTTTTCTTTATTTACTCAGTAAAGATACTAAAATGGTTTGCCATTTCCTTTTCCAGTTCATTTTACAGATGAGGAAACTGAGGCAAACAGGATTAAACTATTTGCACCAAGTAACCCAACTAGCAAATGTCTGAGGCCAGATTTGAACTCAGGAAGATGAGTTTTCCTGGCATTCTATCCACTGTATCAACTTCTTGCCCACACTAAATCTAATGTTATATCAAAACCCTTTAACATTTTGTCCTTTTTCTGCAAGGTTTCTAAACTTTGTTTCCTATTCTAGTGAAAGCCCAGACTGATTGAAAACAAGAAAATTTTAAAAAGAACATTAGATTTTATATTTCTGGAACTTCCATTCAACAAGAAAGTATTTTCCCCTCATTTCCTTGGTATAAAGATGTTTCTTCTCAGTTTTTAATTTCCCTTCAAGATGAATGAAAAATCCTCCTTTTTGGAAGGTCATATTATGGTGACCAACTGTAATGATCAATCAAAATACTTATTGGGGTAAAACTCTCCAATCCTTAACTACCTCATCTTTGGGAACATAAAACCTGTTGGGTTTCAATCTGAATATAAAACTTTATTTTTTTGAGTTTCCTTAGCTACCCCTTACCTAATGCTATCTATACAATCAGTTTTAAAAAGGGAATCCTTCAAATGCTACAATTATCTATGATGGCATAGAACATTTGATCAAATAGAAAATAGAAAATAAAATCATTTATTCACAAATAAGTCAACAGGAAGATTGGGGATATATATATATGTATGTATATATATATATATATAATTAGGATGGAGAAATAGACAAAGCTTCAAAGTAGCTGAACAGAAGGGAAGAATCTAGAATCATAGAAAATATAGAATTTTGAAACTAGAGGGAATTTTGTTAAATCAGCCTCTTCTTAGAGTTGGGATAATTAAAGCCATCCAAGGTTGAATTCCTTATTTAAAGTCACTCAGATAATGCAAAGAATTAGAAGCCATATTGGATTCAAGGACTCTTTCCATCTTGTCACATTAATAAAAAAATTATTTGGTAAATTCTACCTATGCAGCCCCAAAGATATCACCACTTTTAAGGACAAAGTGTAAAGAGAATTGCCAGAGATGCTCTTTCTTCCAAAGCATTGTATGGGCACCTGTTCAAAGATGAGCTTATAGAACACATCTCCATGTATGCTTGCAAAGATGAATTTGGGGAATCACTTGGGTTAAAAATCAGTATTATTATTCTTTTACATTTAAAAATATTAATTCATGGTGAACTTGAACACAAAAGACAGACAATTTCTATGTACAAATCAAACATAAAAAAGATTAAATAAATAATGGTAAATTTTGACTTCATACTGTTTGCTTTAAAAACTATGTAATAAATACTACTTATTATTTTCAAAGTTATGCTGATTTTCTGTGCTTCCTTCTAAATTTTCTTTTGTTCTCTACTGTACACTTTTAATGTTTTACTTCCTCCTTCCCTTGTCATAGAAAAGGTGATGCTACCAAGAGTTACTAAAGTCTGCAGGTTCTTTTGCCCCTTCATTAAATGGCCCCTGTACTAGACATGTCAGTTGCTATTGCTAACTGTTGACAGGGGGCCTTGTCTTTTAATCTGAAGTTTATTTAATTCCCAGTTATGTGCCATGATACCCAAAAGGACTCCCGGCTCTTCTAGGAGTAAAAATGGTAGAAGGCATCAAAACTGGTTGACACTGAGAAGACTTTTTTGCTTACTTTCAGTTTCCTATCTCAGGTTCTAGATGGCTGACATCAGCAGAAGTCTTCCGGGAAGGAAATGAGGCATTGTGTATGAATTTTCAATATTTTGAAAAAAAATAAACAAACGTGACCGATTAAGAGGATAGCCCTGAAAATACTGACAAATAGTGATAAATCAAATAGATCTGAGTAAGCAATTTCGTTGTGCTAGGCACTGTGTAATGATGAAATGTACAAACAAGACAGTCCTTGATCCTAAAGAGTTTACACATGAATATGGGGAGACAACACACACTGGGGAGTGGTAGCCACAGAGGAAAGTTTTGTTCTGAGAAGTAACAAGAATGGTGAGTATAGTCATGGCATAGTCCACCGGTATCAAACTCAAATAGAAATGGAGACCATTAAACTGGACAGAAGAATCACTGTGGGCTATGTTGGCTTGGAAAGCCACATATAAATATCTGGTATATTGCATTTTTATTTATGTTTTAAATATTTCATAACTGTATTTTTCATTCATCTCCTGCACTAAGAAGTACTGCAATGAGGCACTTGAGTAGCATGTTTGACTCCTCTGATGTAGTAGATTGGCACACCTTTTTTCCAGAAGCATGGTTGAATATACCAACCACAAACCAACAAGGCAGCTACCAAGAAGATGGTTTGGATGAGGAATATTCATCTAAATATAATATGACTAGATATAATAGGCCTCTCATCAATCAAGACAACAGCCTCAGGGCTTTGCTTCTGGCCTGCTCTAGCTTGAATTAGCAAAGAAACTTTCTAAGTCATTTTTCTGCCTTTATGATCATCCTTATGATTATAGGATCATAAATTGGGATCTAGAAGGACCTCAGGGATTAGAGTTTAATCTCCTCCTTTTACAAATTAAGAAACTAATTCACAGAGAATCTCAGTATCTTGTCCAGGGTCACATTGCTATTAAGTGTCTGAGGTGGGATTTGAACCCAAGCTTTCCTGACTCCAAATCCAGGACTTTATTTATTATTCTATACTGTAATTTACTGTAATTCTATGCTATAAATCATGTCAGAGCATTTCTTCCACTCAAAAACTTTCAGTGGCTCCCCATTATACTTGAATCTAACTGAAACATAAACTATTCTGCCGATACACACCCTCCACTTCTCGGTTTCAACTTTCATTTCCAACCTTATCTCATGCTACTCAGCTTGATGTATTGTGTTTTAATCATACCTGATGAACTCACTATTGCCTGTCTTTTGACTGTGCTCTCCAGTTTCTGTGGTTTTACTCATATTACTGTCTTCTCTTCTCCCCATTCCCATCTTTACTTCCTCCTGAGGAAACCATTCTCTTTCTAAGATCTACCTTGGATGCTGCCTCCTGTGAGAAATGATTGATTTGGACCCCACCTACTCTATTCCAATAAGAATTAATCAGTTTGATATTATTCCATGGGGTGGTGACTACAAGTTCTGTATATTAGGCCCCAGAGTGGTGAACTGCAGAATGGAAGTTCACTTACCTAATCCCAGTAAACTAACTAAAAAAAAAAACAAAACCCTCCACCCTTGTTTTTTCTTGTTTATGGTGACCAAGTTCAGCATGATGGAGATGACTCAATTACAACTTATTTTTCTATCCCCAGACCACTGTGTCTTGAGTAACACAAACAGGTGACCATCCTATGCCTACTTAGTCAGTGGAGATGCCCCATGCTATGCCCAACACAAGACACTGGTGCTGACATACTGCATTGCATACATTCTAGTTGATGCATCAGTTTTTGGCCCTCAAAGCAAGGTCTATCAACTAATGAGATTCTGTACTTTTGTGCTGCTCCTCCAAAGTATACAAGTATCAAATCTGGTATCAAACTTTATAAAAATAAGGCCTCAAGTCATGAGGAAGATCTGGGCTCCACTTCACTAGAGGGGACCGTGGAACTTTTAGGGAAGTGAAATTGCCTTAGAGTTCTGCCTTAAGTGTTTATTTTTTTCCTGCATAATATGCAATTATAATCCCCACAGTCCTCTACAAACTTTTTCTAAGGCTTTTAGCTCAAAGATTCTTAATCTTGGGGCCATGAAATTGTTTGTTGTAATATTTTGATAACTGTATTTTGATATAATTGGTTTTCTCTGTATCCCTATAGATCTTATTTTGTGCATTTAAAACATTCTGAGAATGAGTTTGTTCACCAGAGTGCCAAAGGACTCCATGACACAGAAAAAATTAAGAACATCTGTCTGGGTTAGAAGCATCCTCTCTTTTGTCAAGCTTTTCATCACTATTTGCCTGTACTTCTCCCTTTCATTTACCATATTCTGCCATTTATTATCATTGTCTTCCCATTAAGTTGTTAGTCCCTAAAAACCGAGCTTTGTATTATTTCATCTTCACATCCTCAGTACCTAAGACTTAGAAGAAGTGCCTTGCACACAGTAGGGACTTAATAGTAATGTTTGTTATACCAAATTGTATGGAACCATTCACTGCTCCAAAGAACCGATTTGTCTTCATTGTTTTGTCTTTTGCCTTGAGATAAAATTCTTCCTTCTTTCTTTCACTCCACCCCTCTCCAACCCCCCCCCCTCAAGCTTAGCCAAATTGGAAAGGTGGAAAGGTGGCACCCTTCAAACAAATTAAATTCAAATGCTTTGCTAGTTTTTAATTACATTCAGTCTTATGTGGCCTTCACATTGGATATAGTTCCTGGTTTTTATGAAAACTTAAAAGGAAGTCTGTTTTAAGATTTTTTCCCCCTTTTGACTATAAGAACTTTTTTTTTAAACAGAACAACACCACATTTTATGAGGTAATGTTTGTTGGATCAGCAGAGATTTTCTGAGAGGTCTCACTCTGGATTTGCATTGGCAAAACTTTCAAAGTCTGAGTAAATTTGTCTGGAACAATAACTGTTAAAAAAAACTGTTGTAACTATTTAAAAATATTTTAGGGGGAAAATCTTCCAGTTTCATTTAATAAAAGAAGTGATCTGTCTTAGCTGGAATTTGATTGAAATGCAAACACAAAGACTTTAAGTCAATTCTTTGAGGAACTACAAGAAAAAAGTAAAAGCAGGTGAGCTTTAAAGCAGAAAACTAAATAAAAACTGGCATAAATAATTCATAGAACTATCTCCTTTTTTCCCCTTAAGTATTAGTTTTTGAATTTTCAACATGTTTTGTTCCTTATATGTGGCTTATAAGGAAGGAAAAGTGTGCAAATTAATGCTTATATCTTGACAAGATGTTTGCACATGTCCTTTGCACAAGTCTGCTGCTAAATTTATTAGTGAAAAAACAATCTTAAATTATGGCAGCAGAAGAGATGTTTCGCTCCACAATATGCACAGATCTCATCTAACTTAAGTCTAAAGCCCACATAATCCTATGAAGCAATAACACCTATGATGTGGCTTTCTAAACTTGTTTGGAACAGTGATTGCCAGGCCACTGCTTAAAACTGATTGGCATTCACACTTCACCTGAGTGAGTTTGCATTTGGACAAGGTTTCCCTTCATTTTCACCTTTCTTGCTATTTCCTGGGGAAAATGAGCAATCTTGTAATGCTGGTGTGCTTTTCAATTGTAGGTTTGTTCAGTGACCCCTTTCCTGTAAAAAGGAAAGGTCTACATTTGAGGAGCTTGTTAGGGAAGAAGGTGTTAGATTCAACTCTAGCATTTCTCAAATGGATCTTTCTTCTTTCCTCTTTGACAACTGTGAATGATACTTGATTGACAGCATGAGACATATGAAACCTCTATTTGTCCATGGACCAAGGACAAGATGAGACTCGCTGAAATGACCTCACATGAGCTTTGTAAGAGTCTGAATTCTGATTTAGAGGGGAATCCTGCTCAGTTGAACTCCAAAAGCACTCGATAGATGCTTACTACCTGAGATCGTACACGTTAAAGTGCTTTTCAAATCTTAAAATATTCTAGAAATGTTAGTCATCATTATTATGACTACAATGAGGATGACAGCAATGAGGACAATGACTACTACTATCTACTACAAAATGCCAGGTGATATGGAATCCAAAGAGTTGTCATGTTGTTGTTGTTTTTCCCCATGTTAATTCTTTCTGCTAAAACTGGTCATGCAAGAAAAGGACATTCATTAGTCAAGTGCACATCATAAAAGCTTTTCTCTGAACCCAACCAAGTTCATTGAAATAACTTCTAAACGACCATACATCTGTTAAATAGTATCATAGACACCAGTGGCTAAAAACCATGTTTGTATTGCCAAAGTGAATAAGAGGACTGAGCAATCATCCAATGAATTTAAGGAATGTTAACAGCCAGTTTGGATAATTGAGATCTTTAAAATTCCAGCATTCTTTTAGGGAGTCATTAGGAGCAAAAATGGAAATATAAAGCACTTGACTTTCATTTTCTGAACAGTGAGTGTAATGGCTATGGGATTTGAATATGTTCCATGCTCCTTGAACTTGTTGGTGTACCAGGAAGGGGTAGGACAGGAAAAAGCCTGAGTCAAGCTGCAGCCAGCATGGTGACTGTAAGTGATGGCAGCAGCAGTGGCAAGAACTCCTTTTTTTTGAGCCAGCCAGAATTTATACTAAGAACTCCTGCTGAGGACTGCTAGGGAGGGGAACTATGGGAGCTGGAGCTGCTGGGAGTGAGCTGCGTGGACACCAAGTAGTTGCTGTGAGTGAGGAGAGGAGGGTCATTGCCTGAGGTAGCCTGTTCTGTTTTGAAGGCTTGAGAATATAGGTGTTTATTGCATTAAATGCATGTGCCAACTCCATAGCTACTGTGATGGCTTTGACTTTCTGGTTTGGGGACTCAATTTTCTGGTGTTTGAATGAATGTTCTAGCTTTGTCTACCATGTAGAGAGCCTGCTATATTTTGTAATTAATAAACATATCAGCATATTTATAGTTACTGTAGGCATTTGAATACTGCATTGATGATACATTTAGTTGCCCAGCATAAATCCTCCTGTTATTGTATGAAACTTTGCTTTGCTTTAGTTATGTAGACATGGCCTCACTGCATCAGGGCTCCACAAAAAGAATTGAATGGGAGTACCTAGCATGTCACTGGATTACCTCAGTTACTAAATGGAGCCTGTGCACTGAGCTGTGAAATAAATGTACCCTTAAAAAGGAAGGAAGGAAGGAAGGAAGGAAGGAAGGAAGGAAGGAAGGAAGGAAGGAAAGAAGGAGAGGAAGAAAAGGAAGGAAGGAAGGAACGAAGGAAGGAAGGAATGAAGGAAGGGAGGCAGGGAATGTTATGGGAATCTGAAGATCTTCCCTGCCCCTAGGCCCTTTGATAGGCTTAAATGGCTCTGAGAACCTTCTCTGATTTGAAAGTATACTCTGCCCCCTAATAGTGGTCACATGGAGCCTGTGGTAGGAGGCTTGTTTTTCAGGAATGCCTATGCCTTATTACTTTGTGATTGGGCAGTGGGTCAAGAGGGCTGTGACATTCTCTGGTCCAGGAGAAGGCTATATATACTGCTGATGTGAGGTTTTGCTTTGGGGCTCACTTTGATAACAGTTGTGTGATTTGGCCAGAAGAGACTCTGGGAAGCCATTGAGGCCCCCAGCTTTGAAAAACCCTGATATTAGTGATTCCCTCTGTGGTAACTGGCTAGGTATGGATGTGATGGTCAGACAGTTGGAAGGCTGTCTGCTGATTTGTTTCTTTGTCTGCTTGTAATTTCTGCTTGTAACTTGTTTGTATTCTGTTTGTATCATCTGAAGTTCAGGGTGCTGACTTATTCCCCCAGAACTAGGTAAATGATATATGTTTGATTGATTAGGGTTGTTAACCTATTTTGAGTTGTTTTCCTTTAGAAAGCAGATCTAAGAACCTGTGCTAGCAGCCATCCTGGGCATGCTAGGGTGCTTGCTGATACAGGGAGGGAGAGAGAGAAAAGAAAGAAAGAGAGAGAAAAGAAAGAAAGAGAGAGAAAAGAAAGAAAGA
>CM053599.1:121070840-121095790 GCA_028646575.1 Pseudocheirus occidentalis
TTATACTAGAAAAATGAGCCAGACAGCAGCTGTATGAAATTTGGGGACTCTCTCTCCTCTGAATGAAAGTTACCCAAAAGAAAAATAAATAAAATGTCAAGGTTTGTTCATTCAGTTGGCAAGACAGTGTTGGCTTTGCCACTGAGGAGGCTGAGAGTAGGAATGTTGTGGTTTCCGGAAATCAGAGCCTGGGGCTCATGAACAACACACACCTTATTTGAGAATTATTCACCCCATTCCATTTACACATTTTCATAAGGGATAGACCAAAAAGAGATCTTTGTTTTCAAAAATCTTGTTTCCTTGGCACTGGTTAATCCATGTGGTGTGTTTTTCATCGACAGAAGGAAGTTGGTGGTGGTAGAGTCAATCAGCACCATTTGGGGAAATATTTAAACCAAGGTGGTTTGCTCATGTTGTTTATTCCACTACTAACACCTGTACTTCAGCAGCAACAGAAGCCGGTAGGTGGGCAGTAACTCAAATTATAGAATTACATAATCTTGAATCTGGGAGGAAGCAGAGAGGCATTTACCGCAAGTCTCTTCTTTCCTTTTAACTTTATTTTTCAGGGAAGGAAACTAAGACTCAAAGACTACTGAAGCAAGATCAAGACTAGAAGAGTTTTCTAATGACTTTTCCATGACAGTCAACAAATAGGTATTAAGTACCTATTAAATATTCAGCAACTAAAAATGGAAAGGATCAACAAGCCTGGATTTTCTATTTGCATAAGTTCCCATGCAGAGGAAAATATAAAAAATTCATGGGAATCAATTCGAGATAAGAAGCATGTATTAAGCTCTTACTATATGCCACAGACCCAGCCCACAAAGAACTTATATTCTAATAGGGAAAGAAACATAGAAAAATGAACTGAAAAGAGAGAGGGTGATAAAGTTACCTGGCTTTGGACCATGGTAGAAAAGTCTGAAGAGGCAAGAATATATCCAGGAGAATAAGGGAAATGTAGCTGGCCTAGGTTTTTGCCTTAAAATCTTAACATGGTAGTTCTGGTAGAATCAACCAATCAGAGGAAGAGGCCACAGGGCTAGATAGAATTTCCAATGTGAGAAGTAGTTTAAGGCTGGAGTGAACTTCCAGGGTGAACAGGTTGGCGTGATAGAAAACATCTTGTGGAGACACGTCAGTAGTCCAACCTAGAGAGAGTCCAATCTATTTGAAGCAAATAGAGAGTGGGGAATAACATAAGACAATTTTTGACATCTGAACCAGTGGATAGAGTCTTGGACCCGGAGTATGGAAGACATGAGTTTGAATCTGGCCTCAAACACTGACTGTCTGTGTGACCTCGGAAATGTCACTTAACCCTGTTTGTCTTAGTTTCCTCATCTGCAAAATTAGTTGGAGAAAGAAATGGCAAACCACTCCAGTATCTTTGCCAAGAATAACCCAAATGAGGTCACAAAGAGTCAGATATGAATGAAATGACTGAACAACAATGTCAGGTAGTATTAATGAAAGTATGATTTCAGAAAAAATATATTATATTTTATTCTGTGAGGCTTAGAGTGATTAGACTAAGGTGATGTTCATATGGTTGGAGAGAAGGGGATGGAGGTGACAGATACTGTAGATATAGAATCAACAAGACTTTAGAACTGATTAGATACAGAAGGAGGTAAGGCAGAGAATATGAAACAGACCTCATTGACTTGCCTATAAATCCTACCATTTATAACTTTTTAATCTCTGTTATAGGTGACTTGGATGTGTGAACTTGGCTGATTAGATGGATACCACCTATGACAGAGATAGAAAAAATTAGAAATAGGGGTAGATTTGAGAGGAAGGACAATGAAGTCTGTTTTATACATGTTGAGGTTGAGATACCAAAAAGCTACCCAGTTGGAAATCAGGCAGCTACTGATATAAGACTGGAGTTCAGAAGAAATTTTAGGGCTGGATATATAAGCCTGAGCATCATTTACACAGAGGTGATTATTGTAACAACAGGAGCTGATAATCACCAATAGAGATAGAAAGGATAGGAAAGAACCTTGAGGTGTATTGAAAGTTAAGGGATGAGACATGAAAGATGATCAAGAAATGGAGAATGAAAGAGGATACAGACAAGAAGGAGGAGAATCAAAAGAAAATTATTTCACTAAAAGCCAAAGAAAAGAGAATCTTCAGGAAGAAAAAATGATCAAGAAGGACTGAAGACTGAAAAAAAGTTGCTAGATTTGGAATTAAGGGAACATTGTTTACGTTGCAGAAAGCAAGTTTACTTGAGTGAGAACAAATTGCAAGAAGTTGAAAAGTATGTTAAGAGGAGATGAAGTGAAGCCAATGAGTAGAGATGAATTTTTTGAGTAGTATGACTTAAAAGGAAGAAAGATAACATGTAATGACTCAAAAGGGTGCTGGGTCAAGTAGTAAGCTCAGCATTTTTGATGACCACCACCGCTATATTTACCTAGAAATCTTTTCCTTTCATCCATGCCCTCCTACTTCTCCAGGAGTCAGTTGCCCCCAGGGGTTCCAAAACCACTCTTCCCAGGACAAGTAGACTTTTTAGCCTCCAAAACCCTTAGACCTCATACAGTGTAAAGTTCTCATCTCCTTTTACCCATAGGAACATTTATTAGTAGAATCCCCTCCCACCTCCTTTCTTTCTTCCTCTTTCAAATCTTTTCCTTCTTCTACCCCACTCACCTCCAGACTCCTCTCTTTTTAAGACCATAAAAGTTACCTTCCATTCATTGCTAATTCTTGATTTGACCTCAGCTCATCATTCACTCCTCTCTATTCCCCTGTTCTCGGCCTCCCCTTTCATGTACCTTCCCCTACTGTAATTTAGTCCCACAAAAGAAGTATTCACCTATAGGCAGGGTATTGCCAGGTTCTGTACCTATAATATCCACTATCCACCTCTTCACTGATGCCTCTTCTAGATTTCTATCTTCATTTTATCTCCTTGTACATTTATAAAGAAGTCTCTTAATGTTCTTTCTGTTGTAACTGTTGCTATTGCTGTCTGTATTTATGTATGCTTCCATTTCTGTTGTTTGGGATATTTGAGAGGCAAATAATCTCTTCAGTTCTGGTTGTCTTTTTAAAACTTTTTTTTTTCAAAATTGTCTTTACTATTTTACACCTATCTTTTCTCTGTATGACTAGATTCAGATTTGTGAGATAAGTCACCCTGGGCTGCATCCTGAGTTGCAGTGTTCTTCAGAACATATTATTCCATTACCTCTTGCTTTTTCTCTCATTGTGGAATAGTCTTGTATTACACTAATATCTTTTCCTCTATATTTGAAGGGCCTTCTACTGATAGTTCATAACACTTGTTTCTGAATTCAGTTTTAAAATTTGACTATTTTAGTTTGGGAGTTTGCAGTCTTTTTATTCTGGAATCAATTTGTGAATTCTTCAAATTTGTATTTAATTTTCTATGTTCAAAAGTTCTGGACATTTTTCTTGTATTGTTTTCTTCATTATGGTTTTAAGGTTTTTTTTGTCCTATCTTGTTCTAGGAGACCTAATATCCTTAGGTAGTCTTGATGCATCTCTTGTCTTCAAGATCCATATGCCTGTGTAGTTAGCATATTTTCTTTTAATATGCTTTTTAAAAAAAATCTTCTAGATCAACTTTCACTTTTGTGTACTTGCATTCTCAATTTGTTATTCTCTCTTTTTGTTTCTTTAGTGAGGCTTACCATTACAGATTTAAGTTTTTTTTCTATTGTACTCATTATTTTTTATTATGTGGGACAAATATTTTTCTCTCATAATTCTCATTTATCCTTTAAACCACTTAGGAATACCATGTTGTGGTGCCACACTCTCCTTACCTTTCACAGGCTCCTCTGTCTCATCAAATGTTGGGTCATTTTCCTTTATTTTCAAATATTCATTTGGAGATGGCTGGACTTGTTTACTAAATCTCTAGGCCGTATTTCCCTCTGTCGTTACTATTTCTCCTGTTGATTTTTCCAATTGATTCATCTACTTATGTTCAATGGCTTTCATATTTCCTCTTCTTGGAATCTTTATTATTTTCAGTTCCCCCTCCACAACCCCATGATTTTCCTTATTGTTCACTTCTAATATCATCCCCAATGATTGTAGTGTTCTTAGTAGCTGAATCTCAAAGGGTTTCAGTCTCTGTCTGTACTGGGTAATTCACAGCTCATTCTGCCTCTACTGATATTTGAGTGGCCAGAACTGATCCCATTTCTCTGCTGTGTTCTTCAGCCACTCTTGATTGGAGTGTTACACAGCTTCTCACATTCTCAGGAGTCTGTTCTGTTAACTTTAAAGCTGAGCACAAGCAGCTTTCCAGAGGACTCCTGCTGTCAGCATCTCCAAGGTTCTGATTACATAGTATAGTTAATACTCTATTTGTTCAGCAATAAATTAAGGCAAAAGATGCACAGAAATCAAAGTACAGAATTCACAATGTTATGACACAACAACTTATCACCAAATGGGCACATAGTTTTCACCAAATTGGCCACATAGTTTTGAACAAAGTATATTCATTTAATAATGAAATCATTTAGTAACTCAATCATTTAGTAAGTCCTTAATTCAGTCATCATTAAGGCGGCTTCTCTCCTTAATGAACAAAAAGTACAAAGGTCAAAGTTCTCCACCCCTAAGCCACAGTAAATCATGATCTTCTCAGTTTGCATTAAATACCCAAGGAGAGGTCTTTTCATCTCAACTAAAGGCAGGCTCTCAGCTTCCATGGTTCCTCTTCCATGGTCCCAGCTCCTGCCTGAATTTATCCAACTGTCACCTGAAATCAATAGCAGACAGCTTTCAGTTCCTTATCCAGCTCCTTGTGCAGTTACTGTTCCATATTGAAGCTCACAGTGTCCAGTATACCTCAAGTCCTTCACAGTTTCTTTTCCTGGGAAGACAAAGCTTAACAAAGCCACAATAACATTCTAACACATTGCTGGCACCTCATCCATTCACTTTCTGCCTGTGAAATCAACATAGAGCCAACAACAACACCTGAGGAATCAACACAAATCATCAGTATAGTCCCAGGATGTCTGAAACCATCAGTAAGACCCTCCTCCAGGATTTATGTTAACATACAACAAGAAAATTCTCTTCCAGGGTTTCTGAACCAGCAGTAAAGTCCCAGGGCTTCTGTAACAACAGCAACGTCCTCTATCAACAGACAAATCTGACAAAGTAACATCAAAACAGACAGACAAAGTACTGGCACCACAGCCATCATTCCTCCCTGTTCTCCTCTTTTCTCATTTCTCAGTTCTTCTCAATTCTCTTCTCAGTTCTTCTCAGTTCTCAGTTAAGTTCTCAGTTCTCAGTTCTCTGTTCTGCCACCACTAGTTCTGTTCTCCATTCTCTTCTCTATCTGTAGCAGTTCTCAGAAGTTCTAAGGATCCTAGCAGTTCTCTCTCTCTCTCAGCAATTCTAGCTCTTTAGCTAGGGCTTTCCCTTATATATGATATTAACTCCTTCCTGTTCTACCCCTTCTTGTGACATCAGCAACTTCCTACCACTGTGGGATTCACAATCACTGGATCTTAATACATAATTCAATCATGAACTTGAAACAAGGTGCTAAATACCTGTTTGATTGCCAGTACAATGGGCAGAGAAGATATTCAAGTCACCATTACCATTACCATTACAGTAACCTGTCCCACTCCTTAGGTTTCTAAATTCTTTTACTCAGCATTGACAGTTCAGAACCTTTTGGCCCCAAGTGGTTCTGAGCCTGTTTTACCTTGTGTTGGTACTTTTGAGTTGCAGCCCCCAGATGGCTTTTACATAGATAGGTTTGGACAGAATTCTGTGGCATGTACTTACTCCTTGGTTTCTAATGCAGCTGCACTGCTGGTAGTGTGGTAGATGGAAGAAGCGTGAATTCAGAGGTCAGGGAATTTCATTTCCTTTCTGTTAAATCCTGTTTTGGATTTTGATAGGCTTGGTGTCCTAGACAATGGAAACTACTTAATCTGCTTTATCTTTGGTGCATAATTTCTGTTTTAAGGAGGTTTGGGAGGTTATGAGGATCAGAGAAAATATATAGCTGCCCTTTTATTAGTCATGTGATCTGGAAGTGCTCAGCATTACTTGAAGTCATAGACATGAGGTTTAATTCTAGATGTGCCATTAAATACTTTCATGATTTAGGGTATGACATTTCATTTCTTTTGCTCTCAGCTTCCTCATTTGTAAAAAGAGGTTGTTAAACAGAGTCTGTAATTTATTTTTCATTTTTGACTTTCTATCTTTCAGTTTTGTCCAGGAGACCCTAGATTCTGTATCACCTGCAGAAATTAAGTCTTGCACACAAAGCCTTGCCTTTGACCAGGTTCTAAATCTTCTCCAAAGACCAGAAGCTCTCATCCTAGCATCCATGGACCTCATAGTCTGTGGACAGACTTCAAACTATCTATAAGTTTATTTTTAAAAATATATTTAAATTTTAAAATATATTTAAAATATATTTACCATTTCAATATAATTGGTTCTTTCCTAATCCTGTGTATTTTCTTTTATGTAGTCCATTAAAAACATTATTTCTGGGAAGGCACACATAGGCTTCACCAAATTCCCAAAGGCATTCATGAAACAAAATAGCTCAATAATTTTGTCCTAGAAACATACTAATGGATAAGAAAATGTGGAAGCTATAAATTTGAGCAAGGTATAAATTTCAGAAAATCAGGGAGGGTTCAGGTCCACAAATGAAATCAATGAGACTGGAACTCTCAATCTGGAGAGGAGTTGAAAAATTATTCTGAATTTACATGAAACATAATCCTAATTATAAATTAATTTCTGACTGGAATTATTAACAGATTTTTTTCTGGATGATGCTCATATTGTTAATTGTATTATCCATTGACTTTAATGAATGACTCTAAAAAGTGACTTCTGTGAATCAGAAGGTAACTTTTTTCATTTCATAGATGCCATTCATCTTTCAGTATCTTACTCTACCTTTACCTCTTTTTAAAATAATATTTTAGCTTTTGTCTCAATTACATGTAAAAAATTTTTAAATATATTTTTTTAATTTGAGCTCCAAATTCTATCCTTCTGTCCCTCCTCTACTTCCTCCCTGAGATGGTATGCAATCCAGTATACATTATACATGTAAAGTCTTGTAAAACACATCTCCATATTAGTCATTTTGTGGGAGAAAACTGAAAGGAAGGAAGGAAAGAAGGAAGGAAGGAAGGAAGGAAGGAAGGAAAGAAGGAAGGAAGGAAGGAAGAAAGGAAGGAAGGAAGAAAGGAAAGAAGGAAGAAAGGAAAGAAGGAAGGAAAGTGAATTAACAAAAGAATGAATGAATAGAAAGAAAAAAACAGTGTGCTTTCATAAGTATTCATATTTCATCAATTCTTTCTCTGGAGGCAGTTAGCATTTTTCATTGAGTCCTTTGGGATTATCTTAGCCAATCATGTTTTGAGAATAGCTAAGTCATTCACGGTTGTTCATCATGAAATAGTATTGTTACTGTTTATAGTGTTCTCCTGGTTCTGCTTGTTCTTTTCTGCATCAGTTCATGTAGGTCTTTTCAGGTTTTATGAAGTCATTGTTTATTATTTCTTATAGCACAATAATATTCCATTACAATCATATACCACAACTTGTTCATCCATTTCCCCAGTTGATGGTCATCCTTTCAATTTCTACTTCTTTTTTTAAAGAATCTTCTTGGGGTGGCTAGGTGGTGCAGCAAACAGAGCACATCCCTGGAGTCAGGGGGACCTGAGTTCAAATCCAGACTTAGACACTTAACACTTAACTAGCTGTGTGATCTTGGGTGAGTCATTTAACCCCAATTACCCTGCCTTTCCCCTCCAAAAAGCAAAACAGACAGACAAAGAATCTTCTTGTTTTTGCTGTTAGGATTTCGGTTATTTGAGAGGCATGAAACAAGAGGAGTGGGTGGCCCCAGTACCCAGCCAGCCATGTTTTACAGTCTTATGGGTGATAGAGAATTCACCCAGGTAGAATCCATTCATCTAGGGCTCAATTTCTGCCTGATTAAAGGTCTTGCCATTATAGACGCCCATGATACTTCCCACCACCTTGGGCAGGAAATAATGTCTCAAAGGTGTATCTTCTCTACCTTGGGCTTTTCCATGGGGGCTGCCTCCTTCTTAGCCTTCCCTAGGCACTTCAGGAGGGAATACTGTTTGCACCTGAGACCCCTCTTGAGTTGCTGCCACTGTCAAGTGCTGTACAACTGTATGAGCTGTTCATAGGACATGTCCAGCAGCTAATCCAAGTTCACACCACAGTGGGTCAGGTTCCAGAATGTTCATTTCTTCTTCTACTCCACTTCAGCCATCTTGTCTGCTGTCAGGAAAAGACCATTCCCTTCAATTTCCACTTCTTATACATCACAAAAAAGAATTGATATAAATATCTTTGTGCAAATAGGTCCTTTTTCTCTTTTAAAAATTATTTAGTCTATAGACATAATAGTAGTAGTAGTACTGGATTAAAGTGTATGCACAATTTCATAGCCCTTTGGGCATAGTTCCAAATCATTCTCCTGAATGGTTGAATCAGTTTACAACTCCAACAGCAGTGCGGTAGGGTCCCAATTTCCCCCTGTTCCCTCCAACATGTATCATTTATCTTTTCTGTCATATGATTCAATCTGAGAGGTGTGAGGTAGTACCTCAGCATAGCTTTAATGTACATTTCTCAAATCATTAGTGATTTAGAACATTTTCTCATATGACTATAGATACCCCTGATTTCTTTGTCTGAAAATTTCTTATTCATATTCTTTGACCATTTATCAATTGAGGGATGGCTTATATTCCTATAAATTTGTCTTAATTCTCTATGTAGTCTGCCTTTCTCTTTAAGGCCTATCCTATTTTCTCCTAAATGCCCCATTTAAGTCCAATTAAGATGGATTTTTCACTTTCATCATCAAAAGTCTTTAGCCTATACATCTCATGTGGGGCATTGTGCTGATTACCAAATAATTAAGTTAACCCATTTTTCTGTGTTCTTTGTAAGCTTAAAATGGTATAAAAGTTGCCATCGGAGAGAAGTGTAGTCATAAAATAAGAAGACTTGGTAAAAATGAAGGACAGTTTATGGAAAATCTGAATGCTTTGGTAGGTCTGAACTAATATTCATACTGTCAACAGAATTAGAAGAAGGTCCCAGGGAGTTTGGTAGAACTGCTCTGAGCAACTTAAGAGATGAAATGGGTAAAAGCCCTACAACATGAGATGTGATGGGTAGATTGTAATCTACATTATTAGATCAGAGATCCATTGTGATATTGAAACAACTAATTTAATGACTTTAAAAATTAGTTGAAAAGATCAATTAGAAATCAGTACCTATGAAAATGGGATGTGATTTCCTAGTGAGAAAAGCAAGATAGTACAACTGGTGATAGAAAAATAATAATGGAAAATACAAGTTGGGGAAAGACTAGATTTTGGTACATGCAGAGCTGAAAAGATCTATGAGTCATAGTTAAGCATAAATGGGATGTGATATATTAATGTAGTGGCCTTATAAAAAGCAGGAAAATGAAAAACATTTCCCCCCCTTCCAATCAAATAGAGCATACTTTTTCTTAGTAGCAGAGTTCCCTGAATAAAACACATCCCTAGGGTTTCATTTCTGAAGAAAAATGACACTAATATTAAAGGAGATAATTGAGGTTTCTACCTTAAAGAATTTTCTCTAATGATGGTCTGGGAAATTTGCTTTGGTAGTAGCTCTTTTGACTGTGGGCATGATTATGTCCATAGGAGACTATGTTGAAAGAAAATTAAATGAAATCCACATTTTCTACTTGCCAGTCATAGATTGTTACTTATTTTGGGTGAACAGGTAAGTAACAATTTTAAAGACTTTCCTTGAAAGTATTTTCATAACAGTAGAGAAATTAGTTTTTTTTTCTTTAAGCTACTATTTCCTATTCAGACATTTGACCTTTTTCATAATCTTTCTTTCTTGAGCATATTTAGAAACTTGAGGATTTGATCCATTTCGTAGGTCTTGGAATCAGCTTGATCATGGCATTACAGTGGTGATGGACATTCAATTCTTATTTAGTATAAGTTGAATATTGTGACGCTTTCCCTCTGGAATAATTCAGAGAGCCCATGTCCTGTAACATCAGAAAGCATCTATTTTATTATATTCTCTTCTATATCTTTACTTGAGCATGGCATCCAAGTTTCATCACTACATTTGAGAGAGAAGAAACTTCAGAGGTTTGGAGGCAAATAGCAAAGACTATTAAAGAATGGGAAAATTTAAGAGATTTTGCCTTTGTTGTGTAGAGAAGAGAAAGTTAAGATATTAATTTTGTTGTTTTGAAATATGTAAATGTGATTGAGATCATAAAACCTTAGTAATTTCAAAAACTGAATTCAATTGTACTTTTAGGGATGTCAGCTCTCCTTTGAAGAATCAACTTTGGTTTCTGAGCAGTTGCTGTATTCAATTAAGTAATTGTTGTAGTTCTATCAAATCTACATTTTCCCCAACTTTTTTTTAGGTTCATTATTTCTTTCTATTTCATCTCTATGTCAACTTTGTCAAAGTTTTTTTTAAAAAGGCACATTAAAATCACATTCTTGTTTCAATGTCTAAGGCTTAGTATCTAGGAAGACAGCATTAGAGGGAAGAACATTGGCTTTGGAATCAGAGGGTCCAGGTTCAAATTGTGCTTCTGACTCTTGCTATCTGAGTAACTATGAGGAAGTCATTTACTCTGCTTGGCTTTGGAGTTTTCTCATCTATAAAATGAAGGAGTTGAACCAGATAATCTCTGCAGTTTTTCCATCTCTATTTCTAGGATTTTATAGTCAGAATCCACAGTTACATTTCTCATAGTCTTTCTTCTACACTAATTACTCTCAAATTGACTTCCAACCACATCACTATCACATATACCAGTTCTTGTTCGTGTTGTTCTTGTTCTTGTCCTTCTTCTTTTTGTTCTCTTCCTCCTCCTTCTTCTTTTCTTCTTTGTTTCCCTAAATGACCATTATGAACTGCATTCTCTTAGCCTGGATTATGCCCTTTTCAGTCACCCCCATGACAGTAAGGAATGGTGATTTTTTTTCTGTTCAAGAGTAAACATTTTTTTCCATTCATAACTTCACAATATTTGGAGGTTTTGATATGGATGCCCTAAGGAATGTTGTAGAAATATCTAGACAGATTAAGATCATTATGCTAGACAGTATTTATTACCATAATTCCCCCCCCCCCCCGATATCTAGACATCTGCTTTGGCATCAATAATCAGACTTAATTCCCACTGTAGGTTTACCTATAATCCTTCTTAGACTCTAGAATATAAGGAAGCCCAGCTGAAGGGGCACAGAATTCAGTTAACCTTTATTCTGGTCCCATTATGAACTTGTATAATTGTTCTAACTACTATACTCTTGCTTTATCCATTATGAACAAACCTGCTCCATGGACTCCTGTCCCTAGTAACTATGTTGTTGTTTTTCTTTTATTCAGTCTCCCATTTTGGCAATAATGTCTATTGAACTGAATTAGTAACCTCTCCCATACTTCCAACTTGAATTTTGTTATGGCTAGTGCTTTCAAAAATTTAAGTCCTTCTCTAGCCCTCTATTCTTGTGCTTCAGTCTCCATTACCTGCTCTTAGGCCTTCTTGATGTAAATTGCTTACCTCCCTTCCTGACCTACCCCCATCTGCTCTCTGCCATTAGTGATTTAATACATTGTTCTATCTACTTTCAGAACTATTTTGCTATAAGACCAACTTCTACCACGTTTGTCATGATAAAAGGTGGCAATACCTAATGTCTCATGTTGATTTTCCTAGATAAGATACAATTTGGCTTACTCTGGAATCAAGGTTTATAGGTGAGAACTTCTAATAATAGTCTATTTCTACTCGACTTCCCAAATTCTTTCTTCTGCACACAGTAGGATTCCCTACTGATAAATCCCTGTTATCTGAGGGACACAATCAAATCTTCATATAATAAGTCCCAAATTTGCACCATAGGTCGCCACACTGTCTAGTACAAATGGGCACTAGGAGGTAATGTTTCAAAGATTAATAAATGTTTTTTCATTCAGTCACACTTTTACTCATCCATCCACCCATCCATCCACCCACATACCCATCCATCCATCCATCCATCCATCCATCCATCCATCCATCCATCCATCCTTCCATCCATCCATCCACCAGACTCAGTTTCCAGGTATTTCAGTTGTGAAACATACCATGTTTGATTCAATAATTACCTTCCATGCTGAATCAGAGACAAGTGTCTGCACCAGATCACCAGCTTCAATTACTGGCTTTATTTCTACTTTATTGGATTCAAGTAGTTGTATAGAGGGATTGTGTCAGCTATCCAATCATTTGCTCCAGTACCAGGGCTGGAGCTACCTCTACTTTCCCAGTGAGCCCCAGACAACCCTTCAGTCTCGGCAGGCCACCCTGTTCTGACTTGCATTTTCCATTAAGGGTAGTGGTTTTGCTTAATTCATGTGAAATTATTTTGATACCCATCTCTGCTCTGTATCTTTGTGTAGAGGCATTTTTTGACTAAGCAGCTATGGTCTTGTATCCCATTTTTCAAAAACCTTCTTGCTTATAATGACTGATGTGGCTGCTGTTCATTGCTAATACTTGCTTAACATTGAATTTTTTTGAAAGAATAGGATCATAAATTAGGGGGTTGAAGGGATCTAAGGAGTCATCTGCTACTTGATTTTATATTCTGTTAATGGGAACCTGGATTCTGATTGATGAACTTTTGTCTCAATTTGCCTAGGACCTGGCTATCATACCGCTTACTGGTCATTTTCAGATGATACTTCCTACAGTCTGGCCATTCTTCCTTTCCCTTCCCAATAGAACTTGAACTCTGCTTTTGAGACCTTCCCCCCATCTTTAGGTCTATTCTATGAATTTACTTCTCACAATGGAATATAAACTCCTTGAGGGCAGAGACTGTCTTGTTTGTTGATATTTTTATCTCTAGCACTTAGCAGAGTGCTTGGCAAATAACAAATGCTTAATATTTTTTTTTAAAAAGTAGCACTACTACATCTGCATCCCAAAGAGATTATAAAAAAGAAAAGGACCTGTGTTCATTTCTTTTGTGGTGGCAATGATTTTGAAGTTGAGGGGATGTACATTGATTGGGGAGTGGCTGAACAAGCTGTGGTATGTGAAGGTAATGGAATACTATCAGTCATGAGGTGCTGTAAGAAATGATGAGCAAATGGATTTCACAAAATCTTGGAAAGATTTACACGAATTGATACTAGTGAAGTGGGTGGAAACAGGAAGATATTTTACATAATAATAGCAACATTGTTCAATGACCAGCTTGGATAGACTTACCTCACAATGATCTAAGACAAATCCAAAAGACTCATGATGGAAAATGCTGTCTTAAGCAAAAAAGTGCTTAATTCTAACAAATTCAGAGAAAGAAGCATGGAGTCTGAATGTAGACTGAAGCATACTATTTTCTCTCCTTTTTTGTTTTTCATGTTTTCCCCCTTTTATTCTGATTCTTCTTTCACAATATGACTGATGTAGAAATATAAATAAATGCGTTTTTTTGTTCATTTATCACATCACCCAACTTAAAAGTCTTTCATTTTATAGATGAAAAAGTGAGGTTCAAGAAGGTTGTCACTTTCCCATAGTCATAGAATTAAAAAGCAGCTTGATTTGAATAGAATTTCCTGTGAATTCCAGGCCTTTGCTCACTCTCTTATGGTCTGATAGCCACCAAGGAAGCCAGAATGTGAGGTAGTCTCAGTCAGGGCAACACAGGAGGTTGTGCAAAGATGAAATCAACTCCTTAGTCATGGGCAACATCTGCAGACAATTCTGTGCCAAATAAGGGAAGTGATTCCTTCTAGAGCAGCGGTTCTCCACCTGTGGGTTATGTTCAATTTAAATACATCCTGCATATCAGATATTTACATTATGATTCATAATAGCAGCAAAATTACAGTTATGAAGTAGCAACAAAAATAACTTTATGGTTAGGGGTAACCACAGCATGAGGAACCATATTAAAGGGTAGTAGCATTAGGAAGGTTGAGAACCACTGTTCTAGAGTCTCATAACAAGATCAATGTAGCAGTGGGCTCCAGGTGATGTTTGGGAATTAACTCACCATCATTTGTCTGTAGTATATGTCGGAGTGTAGCTCTAATTGTCTTGAAAAAG
The DNA here is from genome assembly GCA_028646575.1 of Pseudocheirus occidentalis. Lineage (NCBI taxonomy): Eukaryota > Metazoa > Chordata > Mammalia > Diprotodontia > Pseudocheiridae > Pseudocheirus > Pseudocheirus occidentalis. The sequence continues at coordinate 121,085,047 of CM053599.1, forward strand.
AAGATGGAGGGAGAAGGAAGAATGGTCTTCATCGTGAATGTGATGAAACAACCAAATGCTCTTTATGGTTTTCTGAGAGATTCATTTGGCTGCTAGGTGGCACACCCAGAGAGTGTCTTCTGTCTACAATTACTGTGGGGAAATGAAATTCAAAATCTACCACTGTTTTTGACTGTCTAGGTTTATGGTGATGGTCAATGGGAAGATTGAGGCAGTGACTCTTATAATGTGAACTTGTCAACAACAAAAAGTATGATCTTTTACTCCAGCATATCCTTAGGAAAGCATTCTTCTTCTAGAACATTAAATGTGTTAAAAAGCCTTCGCTATCACTTACTATCTCCTGTTTGCATGTAGATCTCTACCATCTACCATCGTAGTCACCCTGCTGTTTACATTTTCCTTCATGTCTACTATTGGGGCCTTTAGGAGTTACTTAATTCTAACAAATCTGCTTAATCTTGGAATTTCTGATGCCTCCAATCTAGTTCAGCCTACTGAGTCCTGGGGTCATCATATCTAAAAGAGATGAGGAGGGACTATTTTTGTTTTGTTTCCTCAGTTGAAGAATGCCTTATAATAATAGCTAAAATGTCTATAAGCCAGAAGGTTTGCAAAGTGCTTAACAAGTCTTATCTCATTTGCTGCTCACATTATGTCTATTAGGTAAATAATGTTATTATCCTAACATTATAGAAGAAAAAAAGTGAGAGTGAGAGATTGAGTCACTTGCTAGTAGTCACACAGTTAGTAACTGTCTAAGGATTAGAAAACCTAGGTCTTCCTTTTTCTCTTTCTTCAATGCCATGCTGTCTCAATGAATGTTTGGTGATGGGGATGGTGTTCCAAAATAACTTCACACTTTATTATTCAAGGTGGGCTTCATGAAAGTAGAATTTGAGGAGTTTTCTGAATGATGCAAGAAGGGGAGTTTGGCCAGCTGGGGGCAAGAAAGATATTTCTGCTGCATAATGAAATCTCTGAGAGGAAACTCAGAGGTGGAATTGAAATGTGCTCAAAGGTAGTAATGAGTAGTGAGCTTCAGAATAGTGAGGAAAGTTGGTAATGTAGAAAGATAAGAGGAAATAAAATAGTCTGGGGAGATTGAAGATCTTAATTCAACACATAACTGGAAAGCAAAATGGCAAATCCATCCCAGTGGAATCAGTACTGCCAGAGGTCAGATTTCACATCTATTGATTAGATGCTATATTCCTTCAAAAAGTCTAGTTATTATTCCACAAACAAATATGGGCTGTTCTCAGGAAATATTTCTCTGGAGATATTGAATCAGAGCATTTGTTGTTGGACTCAACTGATTGCAGAGATTGTTCTTATATCTATCCCTATGGTTTAAAAAAATCTCATAATCATAGCTATCCATTTTCCTATATTCTGATTCTCATGCACCCTTCAACTTTTACCCAATAAAATATTCCAGTATAGAGAGAACACCATATAGATATTAGAGTCCATAAATCATGTTTCCTAAAATTTTTCTCTCTTGCCCTTTTCTCTCCCCGTCTTGCTCCTACTACTTGATTTTGAGGAAGAAACATGCTATTTAATCCCCCCTGAATAAAATTTCTTCTCTAGGAGGCTGGATAGTGCCCTGGGCCTGAAATCAGGAATATCACTTCTTTCCAGATCTTCCCTTGAAGTCTCTGCAATCAACTAAAGTAAGTTCCTTCTTCATTCACATTGCATCCTGGTTTAGCATTCTTTTAGCCACTCAGGAGTGATATCTCTTATGTAAGTTGCTGCACTGTTTTTCCTGGCACTACTCACAGAGTGGGCAGAGGTGTTAGATTTATTATGGGCATCCTTTTTAGAGTATTGTCATTTGGAAAGAATTTTTTTAGGGAGAGGTTGAGAAGAAGTTTTTACTCTGTAGTAATGAAAATAAAGACATAATCATCATCATCTGATCCACATCTGATATGATTATTTGGCAATTAATCAGCCTGAGCATTTCATCCATAGCAATTTCAGATATAATACTTATGCATTAAAATGTTTATCTGCATAATGTAGAATAAAGAATTGCACTTAAATTCTATCTCTGAAAATAATATTTTGAGTCTAACTATCCAGCCAGTTTTGAATACAGCTAATTATATTTTCATCACACCCATATCTCTTCATCTTCTCTACAACAAAAGCTTGAAATACTTTATTAAAAGCTTTGCTAAAATCTAGGTAAACTATACACAGAATTTTCCTCCTCTGCTGATTAATAAGTCCATAAAAAGAAAATCAGCTTGATCTGGCATGTCTTATTTTTGATGAAGACTTACTGGCTCTTTGTAATCACTGCTATGTCTTATAGATGTTTGCCAACTAGTTTTTTAATTGGCCTAATTTAGAATTTTCCCATGTATGGAAATCAGACTCACTGGGCACAGCTTATAAATTCAATTATCTTCATTGTTTTGAAAATTAAGACTAGTTTTTTCTTTCTCCAAACTTCTTATGCCTCTCTTATTTTTCTATGATCTTTCAGATACCATTGCCTTTGGTTCAGCAATCACATCTTCCATTTCTTTTACTTCCCAAGCATATAGTTGATCTGGGACAAGTGAGTTGAATTCATCAAAGGAAACTAGATACTCTCACTCTATCTCCTTAGTTATTTTGGGCACCAACCCCCCCCCCAATTAACAATTTTATCATGTCATATTCAATTCAATAATTCAATTCAATTATTTTCCTTAGAAGAGGAAACAAGTCAAGAATTGACTGATTCTGTCCTTTTTTCTCTTTCAGTTATCATTATTCCATCACTCTCAAGCAAAGATATTCTCTTTAATTTGATCATCCCTTTAAACACATTATAGCTAAACAAGCTCTTTTTATTTTTGGCATTCCTCATCAACTTTAATTCATTCTGAGTTTTAGCATTATTGATTATATTTTAATAGGATTGTGTCACATTCATATCCATCCCTGGTAACAGGTCTCACTTCTCTTTTCTTTACATTCTTTTTAAGGTATCAGTGATTTGGTTAGTTTCTTGTATGTACACAGATAAACCAACACTTACTTCAGCATAGTCCCAGATACTTCAGTGTAATCCTAGATAAAGTCCAGTGACCAGACTTTCACATGCTTAAGTGTAGCTGTGGGGCAGAATCATTCTACAAGGCCTAGGCACATGTTGGACACCACCACTAGGACCCCAGCTCAGCACCAGGTAAGTTGCCTATGGCCTCCAGCAGTGCCAGCCAACTCCTATCTTTTCAGCACAGCACCAGACCCAAGAGTATCCCAGGGGACTTGGGACAACATTAGTGCAGCACCAGGGCCTGCAGCCATTAGCACAAGAAGCCTGAGACACTGCCCATGTCATCCCAGGTACAGAGTTCAAATTTAAAAGAAAGGAAAGAAAAGCAAAAAAAAATATGAAGAAAAATAACCAAAAAAAGAAGAATCTGACCACAGAACATTATGGACACGGAAGAGGACAACAATGTCAAAATACCTAAGAACAAAATCCCAAAGTAAAACCAGAAGTGGTATCACGTCCAGAACTCACAGAATAACTCATAAAGGAGCTTAAAAGTCATGTAAGAAAGGTAGAAGAAAAAATGAGGAAAGAAGTGAGAGTGATGCAAAAGAATTAAGAAAAGAGACTAAATAGCTTGAAAAACTGCTTTAAAAACAGAATTGATCAAATAGAAAAGGAGATACAAAAATCCACTGAAGTAAACATCTCCTTAAAGAGTACAATTGGCCAAAGGAAAAAGAAAGTATAAATGCTAATTGAGTAAAGTTAAAAGTTAGAATTGGGAATTGGAAACTAATGACTCCAAGAGACATTAAAAATCAATCAAACAAATTCAAAGGAATATGGAAGAAAATGTAAATTACCTTATAGGAAAAACAACTGACCTAGGAAATAGATTCAGGAGAAACAATATCATGGTCATTTGATTACCTGAAAGTCATTATCAAAAGGAGCATCTTTCAAAATTTTGGGAAGAAGATTACACAGGCTTGGCATCTATACCATTAAATTATCAGAAGTCATGGATCATGATATTCTAGAAGGGAAAGGAGCTAGAATTACAACCAAGAATTACTTACCTGGCAAAATTAAGCATAATATATCAAGGGAAAAAATGGTCATTCAATGAAATAGAAGGATTTTAGACTTTCATAAGAAGACCAGAACTAAACCAAAAATTTGACCTCCAATATAAAGACCCAAGAGAAGCATAAACAAGGTAAAAATGGAAAAGAAAACATAAGAGATTCAATAGAATTAAACCATTTGCATCCCTACATGAGAAGAGAACACTTATAATTCTTAAAAATTGTATCACTGATAGTATAGCTAGAAGGAATGCACATGGACAGAGGATGCAGGTATAAGGTGAATTTGATGGAATGACATAAAAAATTAATGTATCAAAAGAGGAGAAAAATTGGTGCTGAAGGAAGGGAGAGATAAAATGGGGTAAATCTTTTTCACATTAAGAAGCATGAAAGAACTATTATAGTGAAGGAGAAGATGGGAGGATGGGAGATGAGTGTTGCTTGAACCTTACTCTTGTCAGTATTGACTCAAAGAGGGAATCATTTACACAATCATTTTAATTTTGAGATCTATTTTACCTGACAGGGAAGTAAGAGAGGAGGAAATTAAACAAAGAATGGGGAGTAGACTGGCAGAAAGGAGAGCAGATCTGGGGACGTGGTAGACAGAAGTGAAACACTGGTGAGGAGGGAAAAGGTGAGAGGAGAGAGGACAAATAGGAAGAAGAAGGGGTTGGAGGGAAATACACATGTAATCATAATATAGTAGTAATAGAATAGTAATAGAATAATAGTAATCATAAATGTGAATGTGAATGAGATGAACTTTCCCATGAAATGGAAAGGGATAACAGAGTGAATCAAAACCCAGAATCCTAGAATATGTTGTTTACAAGAAACATACATGAAGTAGAGATAAACACACAGAGTAAAGGTAAGGGACAGGAGCAGAATCTATTACGCTTCAGCTGAAGTATGAAAAATCCCCCAAGAGTAGCAATCCTGATCTCAGACAAAGTAAAAGCTCTAATTCAGAGAGCTAAGGAAACTACATTTTGCTAAAAGCTTGCTTTTCCTCTAAGGGAGGTGGGGAGAGAGAGAGGGATAGAATTTAAACCTCAAAACTTGAAATAAAAATGTTTAAAAAATAAAATAGAATAGAATTTGTTGGTACTTCAAGCTTTTGAAGGATGAAATCACAGGAAGGAGTAAAAAATTATTAGCTGGGCTACTTTTGTCAGAGAATGAGATTAAATAGATATTTGCTATGCTGATCCTAAGACAATCCATTATTACATCTTGGAAGCCAAAGTTCAGGGTTCTCTAGCTTGGTAAAAATCTATTAGTACTCCTCCATTTTCCCCTCTATTGCAAGGGTGGCAGGGCTGGAGGAGAAACTCAAGAATCCCCAAATTACCTCCAGAGGGCAATGAGAAACTGCAGTCTTACTGTTCATATGCCATATATATAGGCAAAGACATTTTCTTATATCTGTCCCTCCTACCTTCTGACCTTTACAAGGATGATGCATAATTATCCCATTAACATTCATTTAGACCTCTTCTGGAACTCCACATCTCTGGCACTGAGAACAATGTAGGATAAACCCAACACCCCTGAAATTGTTTTTGCTCTGGTGCTATCGACAATTTGATTATTGTAGTAGGCTCATTATGACTGCTATAACTTGAAAAAGCACTAAAAATATTCAGGCCTGTACTGCCTCATTCTGACTACCCCTGAGTTAACAATGGTGGTACCTACAAGAAGGATTCGATTTGGAATACCATAGGGCTTCAAGTAGATTCTACAGTAGGTCCACAGCAGGAGTGGGGAACCTGTAGCCTTCAGGCCACATGTGGCCCTTTAAATCCTCATGTGTGATTCTTTGACCAAATCCAGACTTCACAGAATAAATCCACTTAATAAAAGGATTTGTTCAGTAAAACTTGGACACAATCAAAAGGCTACAACCAAGGACCTAGAAGGGAAGGCCACATGTGACCTTGAGTCCCCAGGTTCCCTACCCTTGGTAGAGATTGGTATGACATAATTTCAGTAAACTATATGCCAAACTGACATAGTCTGTTATTAATCTTTAGGAGTTTAAGGACTATTCAGGGATCTCCTCAAAACTATATTAACCATGAACTGGATTCATAGCCCAGGAATTTGGGCAGAACGGGACTAGCTTCTAACTATTGCTACTGAGACAACACTAATTTAACAGCTTGTTCTTCAAGATATTTTGGGTTCCAGAGAGTTTTGTAGATGCTTAAAACAACTAAGGCTCTCTAAACAATAGAATTGGGTATCTGACTTGAAACTGCATAAGTGTTTGCCAAGGGTATTATATACAGGAATCTTGCACTGAGTAGAGGGTAGGTTTAGGTGACCCCTAAGGTACCATCCAAGTAGAAAAGTCTATAACATTAGTTAATTAGTGAAATTAATTAATTTAGATAATTGATTCTTACAATGTACTTATGACAACAGTAGGAGGCAAATGTTCTTACACTGCTAATGAAGAAACAAGAGTATAGACCATTTTTTTCTCAAACCAGTTTTTTTGGTGTGTGTGTGTGTGTGTGTGTGTATGTGTGTGTGTGTGTGTGTGTGTGTGTTTGATCCACAGTGAATACAATAATTTTTGGACATATATAGACTTTTGATTACTGCGAATATTGCCTGGAAATTACACTGGAAGCATCTGACCAGAGTATTAAACCACTGATCTTATTATCTCTATAGTATAAATATGGACAAAATACTCATAAAGGAAACAACATCAAGACCTGACTCTCTTAAGTAACGTTTTCACTATGCTGCCAGAATAAACAATCGGTAAATTTGGTTACTAGGAACTTCCACTTCTATGGTGGTAAAGCAAGTCAAGTTACTGTTTAATAGTGAATCTTACAATTTATTTGTACAATCAACAGATACATAGTGGACAGTAAAGTATTGTAGGAATAAAGATAGGGACTGGCCTATGATTACATGAGTTTAAGGAATTTCTAAGTGAGGAGCCTCCATCTTCCAAGGCATGTTTGGATTTTTTTTGCAATTTAAAGTCTTCAGAAGTGGGGAATCTGTGACCTGGAGGCCATATATGGCCTTCCCTTCTAGGTCCTTGGGTGCGGCCTTTTGATTGTGTTCAAATTTTACAGAACAAATCCTTTTATTAAGGGGATTTGTTCTGTGAAGTTTGGATTCATTCAAAAGGTCACACTTGAGGACCTAGTCGGCTCTATGTGACTTTGAGGCTTCAGGTTCCCCGCCTCTGTCTTAGACAGTTACCTAGAACACTGAGAGGTTAGGGAACTGCTCCAGGGTTAGCCATTATGTGTAAGTTTGTTAAAAATGAACTTCTTGGGCCCAACATTGGCTCTCTAGGAATTTTACCACTTTGCCTCTCAAAAGAAAAGATTCAATTTATTTTGCCAAATTCCATCTTCTTCAAAGATACAATTATAATTAAAAGATATTTTACTCTTAAACTTCTGGGAAATTTATTGAAATAGATTTTCTTTGAAAAGATTGTTGTTTGCCAGAACACTCTTATAGTAAAAAGAGAAGAAGCCATGACAACTCTTCAGAGTTTTTTTTTAAGTATTTGGCTATAGGTTTACTATGCTATAACAATCAAAAAATTTTATTGACCCTGTGTTCTGGGTTAGGGGTCAAAGGAGCAAAGCCAAGACTGACAATCTACTCTGCAAATTGTGGCCATTATCACTAACCAGAAAATCCATCTTTTATAATTCAATTTAGAGTTCAGAGTAAAATATAGGTTGTACATGGACCTTTTCAATTCTTTCCTAATATATAGAAGCAAGATATTGAGAAAAGCACCATTTTTAATAGAAAGATCATTGAAATCCTGTTGTAACTTGCCCTGTCATGGTGGTGTTGAGAAAGTAATACCAAGGATCCTGATTAGAGAGATAATTTGAAGAGGAAAATAGTGGTAGTAAATGAGGAGACAAATTGTGATAGCAAATGCTGGGAAAGGCCATTGGTGGAAACAATTGCTGGCACCACTAGAAACTGCTAAATACCACCGAGAGCCAGGGTGGATAAGACTGACTGATGGTGGAAACAGGTGATGAAAGCCACTGTGGGGAGATACTGCTACTAAGAGTAGCTGCTGAGGGCCACCACTGGGAGTGCTAATAGGAAGAATTTCCAGTAGCCAGCATAATCAGAAGCAACAGAGCATCAGGCTAGAAAGACATCATTGCTATGAGGGGTTTATTTTTTCTAACACTCCCCAAAGGGAGAGAGGGTTCATCCCTCATTGATCAATTCTTTTGCCTTGTGATGGGTGTTAAGATGAATATAGTTGGCTCTTTGTTACATTTTTTGTGAAAAGAGAATATAAGTTCCTCTCAAGAACCTTAGTAGGATTGGAGCTCCTAGAATATGGGTAGAAATTACAGCCAATTACAAATACCCAGATGCCAATTTCCAAGGTAAATTAAAAAAAACTGTTGAGTCAGTTTTGACCTGATAATGTGGTACAGGCTTCATTTACAACTTATCCTTTAAAGCATGACAGTATGTGTAAAGCCTCATTCTCTTACCCTCACCAATTCCCTATATGTATTGTTGCCTCTATTATAATCTGAGGTATTTGAGGGGAAAACAAGTATCTTGCTCTTGTATTTTTATTACCAGGGCTTAGTTTGGCTTATTACATGCTTTTCATTTTTTCATTCCTTGATTTTTAGTAATGGGATTTAAGATATACTCCCACTAAAGAAAAAGGACCTACATGTACAAAATATTCATAGCAGCTCTTCTGATGGTGGCAAAAATAGGAAACTGAGGAGATGTCCATTAATTGGGAAATGGCTGAAGAAGTTATTGTATATGATTGTGATGGGATACTCTTGTGATGTAAGAAATTATTAGCAGGAGGATTTCAGAAAAACCTGGAAAGACTTATATGAACTGATGCAAAGTAAAATGAACAGACCAAGGAGAACATTGTATTCACTTAAAACAATATAGTACAATGATTGACTGCAAAGGATTTAGCTATTCTCAGCAATATAATGATCTAAGACAACTCTGAAGGACTTACGAAGAAAAATGCTATCCATCTCCAGAGAGAGCTGATGGAGTCTGAATGCAGATTGTCACATACTTTTTCTTTTCCTTCTTTATCTTTCTTGGATTTTTTTGGTCTGTGTTTTCTTTTACAACTTGACTAAGATGCAAACATGTTTTGCATAACTGCACATGTATAATACATATAAAATTTCTTGCCTTTTCAATGGAGGGAAAGGGAGGAGAAGGAGAGAATTTCTAACTCAAATTTTAAAAAAATGTTAAAGATTGATTTTGTTTGTAATTGGGGGAAAATAATGTATTAAATCATATAAAACAAAAGATATTCTCTGACTACCTAAGGAAGTGAGCCAACCTCAGTTGCCTAGTTGTGGTTCTTTGAGATTGTGTAAAGAAAAAAAATAGCTGGGCAATGAGATCAGATATAGCAAATTCCTAGGCCAGGATTGCATACTAGAGGTCCTTCCTTGAGGTGATATGTTAGTATTTTGAATTTTAGTATTAACTTTGGGTTTAGATGATAGGAGTTAAGAAGATTCCAGATAGAGACTTGATATGAATCTCTGAACTAAAGCTGGACATTAAAGTTCAGGTTTAAAGTTTTATTTTGTCTTTTCCCCTCCTTTCCTTTTCTGCTTCCAGAATTGTTCCTGCCAGATCTATTTCCCATTTGGCCAAGTGAGAATAGATGATTTTTTTTTGTCCTTTCCCATTATTATTGCAATACCTGTCAGGAGAATGAATATGCTGTGCCATTTTGTTCTCATTACAATCCTAATATTGTCACTGGAAATAACTAATGTTGTGCCTTTTGCTATTGTTACAAGCTTTGTTACATGAGTGATACAGAACTAACATTCCTTATCTCATTATATAGTCCCATTCTGCTTGCAAAGGGCCCAGCTCAGATAAAAATTAGCTTTGTGCTCAGGTTGTATTCATTCTTCAAAGTGCTAATATTTCAAATGTACAGGGAGATTTCCCTGTTCTAAGTTCAGATGTAGGAGGTTTTGTCTAATACAGAGAAGAGCTTATGCAATATAGATAGTAATTTCTACACATTTAAAAGGGTTGGGTCTGCCTGTAATTGAAGAAATCTCCTTTTTATAAAAAGAAATGAGAATGGAGGGAAAATACTTCACCTTATATTAAAGATTAAACCCTTGTGAGATCTCATGGGTGTATATTTTTAATGTCTTTTTAAAATCCCTGATTCACAGGACATAATGATAATTGAATAAATTAAGTGTGTCACTACCACTCCATCTTGACCCCTGTTATTTGGTAGAGCAGATTATAGAAGTGCTGGTGGATGGCATTGGTACTTGTATGCAAGAATAGCCTGTAGTTGATTCAAATTTAGGAGTGCAAATTGGCCACCATAATCTCTTTCTTGAACCCTGCTTTAAGTGATTCCCTGTTTTTGATATTTCTGTTTGGCTCCAAGTTTTTCCACTTGAGTTGATTTTCTTTTTTTTAAATTTTTTTTAAATTTTTATTTATTTTCTTGGTTACATCATTCATTTCCACAAGGTTTTGAGTTACAAATTTTCTCCCCTTTTTGCCCCTATCCCCCAGCCCAGAACATTGATCCCACTGTAAGGCCCTTCCCACAATCTGTTCCCTTTTA
>CM053599.1:121096290-121112978 GCA_028646575.1 Pseudocheirus occidentalis
GAAAAAGAAATAAGAGAAGCAGAGGAAAAATTGGGAAGAGAAATGAGAATGATGCAAGAAAATCATGGAAAGAAGAAACAATTTGAATACTGTGGAAACACAATCAGGATAACCCAGGATCTGGCAGCTTCTACATTAAGTGATTGAAGGGCCTGGAATATGATATTCTGGAGATCAAGGGAGCTAGGATTAAAACCAAGAATCATCTACCCATCAAAATTGAGTATAATGTTGCAGGGGAAAATATGGTCATTCAATGAGGTGGAGGACTTTCAAGCATTCTTGAGGAAAAAACCAGAACTGAACAGAAAATTTGGTATTCAAATACAGGAAGCATGAGAAGGTAAATATAGAAAAGAATTCGTAAGGAACTTATCAAAGTTGAACTATTTGTATGCCAAAAGGGAAAAGCAATAATTGCAATTTATGAAATTTTTCTTAGTATGAGGATAGGTGAAGGAAATACAAATGTATGTATATGTGTGTATATATATACACACATATACATATACATATACACACATGTCTATATAGGAGGGTATATATACATATGAATACATATGTGAGTGTGTGTATATATGTGTACATAGACAGAGGGCACAGGATCAATTGAATAGGAAGGGATGGTATTGTAAAAGGTGAAATTGAGAGGTGGGAGAGGAATAGAATGAGAGGACACACAGAGAGACAGAATGGGTTCAATCATTTCATATAGAAGAGGCAAGGGATAACTGTTACAATGTAGAGGAAGAACACAAAGGCAAAAAGAGAATGGGTCAACCTTACTCTCATTGAATTTGCCTTAGGGAGGGAATTACATACACTCTAAAATGGGTATCTTGCCCTGCATGAGAGTAGGGGGTAAGGGGATGAGAAGTGGACTGTTGGAGGGGTAGACAGGTTGGGGGGAGGGTTGTTAGAAGCACACACTTCTATAAAGGGACAGGGACAAAGTAGAGAATAGAACAAGTGGGGGGCAGTGTAGAAAGGAGGAAAATATAGTCAGTCTTCCGCAATATGTCCTTTGTATGGATGTTCTGTGTAACTACACATGTAAGGCTTATATGGAATTGCTTGTCTTTTCAGTGGGGGTGGGTGATGAGGGAGGAAGGGAAAGAATCTAGAATTTAAAGTTCTAAAATAAAATGTTAAAAAATATATTTATATATATTTATTATTATTATTTACATGCAACTTGGTAATAAGATATACAGGCATTGGGGTAGGGAGATCTATCTTCCCCTACCAGGAAGTCAGAGTGGTTGATGGGGAAGGATATAGGAGAGAGCAGATTGGGGGAGGGGATATACAGTGGATCACTATTTTGGGGTGATGGGTAGAAGAAAGACAGGGACAAAATTTGCAACTCAAAATCTTGTGGAAATGAATGATATAAACTAAAAATAAACAAAAATTAGTGTTAAACCTAAAAAAAAGAGTTTTTTCCAATTGCTCCTAGATCTCTGGGAAGCCTGCTGAATTCTCTTTTGTTAATAACTTTGGTTCATTTTCCTTTATATTACAATATTTAGTCAAAGTACTTTGATTTCTCTTTAAGATTTTACTCATTCTTTTTTGTCTTTATGTTCCTCTCTGATGATTTATCTGCTTGTGGACCTGATTATTATTTACTCTTCCTCTCTTGATCTTTGGATCTTTCAGATTTTGTCTCCTGTTCCGGTTTTTTACTTCAGGTAATTCTCCTCATACTTGGACCTCTCCCTCTTCCGCTGCTGCCCAGTCTGCCTGGGTGGGCTGCTTAATGGTCTCAGTTTCCTCATATTGGGGGACGTGGGATTTGGCCAGGCCAAGTTTCTCCTCTTTGTCATCTCTGTCAGGAGAGGGCTAGAACCAGATCTATTTGCATTCTTCTTTTTCTCTGTTCTCCTCTAGCCTATGGTCTGTGTCTTATGGGCATCTTCTACTCTGCCAAAATCTCATCCTCTATAGCAAAGGTATCAAACACAAGGCCCACAGTACTTTTTAGTGTGTCCCAAACTAGATTAAAACATAACTGGGAAATATTTAATATGATAAATAAAAATACAAGAAAAAAATATTAACATGTAATTTAAAAGTCAGTTTGTGGTTCATAGTCTCCCTTTTGTATCACTTATTGACTCCCATTTCTTTTTGAGTTTGATACCAGTGCTTTATAGGAATCCTTTAGTCTAGTCCCTACCCTCTGCTGATTATTTCAAATTTGTATTTAGCTTGTTAGTACATACTTGTTTGCCTGTTGTCTCCCTCATATGTGAGTTTCTTGAAAACAGAGTCTTTTTTTGCTTTTTTTTATCCCCAGCCCTTAGAATACTGCCTGGCACATACTAGGTACATAAGGTTTATTGACTGCCTGATGACCCAGATCTTTCTGCCTCCTCCTCATCCAGTTATAGTACTTTTACTCCTGTCCTTTGAGTGACTGGGCAGAATCAGTGCCAGCTACTTCAGTCAGAGGGGATTTGGGTATGGATAATCTATGTTGCAAAGTCCAGAGAAATAAGCCTGCAAGCTTGCTTATATTCACTGCAGCCTGGCATGGTGGCAGGGGCTGGGAGGGATGGGGTGGTGGGGGTAGGGATGTAAGGACACTAGGACTATGAGTATTAAAGTTATCCTATATTCATTAATGAGGTTTTAACTTGCACAGGTATTCTGTCTTTTGGGGAAATTCAGCTGTAATTCTATAGTAAGTGAATATTTCCTTTCTTTTGAAATTTTGGAGTTGAAGAGGTTTGTAGAAAACAGTTCCCTGACATCATGTTGTTCATGTCTAGAATTTGGCTTTGTGAAACTCCCTATTTTAGCCCCAAGGCTGGCTCAGAAACAAACAAAAAAGCTCTGTCATCCCCAAACTGGTCTGTTTTTGAAGAATTCCTATTTAGAGATCAGGCCTTCATGCTGAATATAGAGGAAAAATGGGGAAAATAAAGAGAACTTATTGTTTTTTTTTATTTTTGATGGAATCATTTTAAGGGCAAAGTAGACTCTGAGTTAAGCTTTGCCTTTGACACAAACTATGTTCTTTCTCAACTATAAATAATAAAGAACAATGAGCTGTGGGTGGTACTTTGCACAAACCTAGCAAAAATTCAGTTTGTTGGCTTCCCATTCTGGAGAAAACAGCTTAAGTTGATGCTTAACTTCAAGATTTGATGCCCAGGGTTACTTTTTAACTGACAATAATGTTCACATAGGACTAAATCCTCCAGAGATACTAAATAAAAGGAGCTGAAGCTGTGATGAGGGTGATTAGCTTCACAAAGACTCATTGAAATGACCTGATGTCAGAGGGAAGGGATCTTTCCTGAATAAATCTCAACATTCACTGACTACTAATGGCAGGATCATGGGATGCCAGAGTTTGAAAGGACCTGCCTCCACAGTCTCATTTCCAGGATGAAGGAACTGATGTCTAGAGAGGTTAAGTGATTTGCCTGATGTCAACTGGTTATTCAATGACCAAGCCAGAAACAGAATCCAGGTTGTCTTACTCTTGTTCCAATGCAATTTCTACCATATCTGAGACCGAGGAAAGAGGAATTTAATGATTGCTAAGATCCATTCAGTTGATTATGAAAGGGAAACATATACGGGTTAGCGTGGATAGTGCATTTATATTACATCTATTTGGAAGAAAAATGACTATAGCACTTCGAAGTTTGCGAAGTTCATGTGAATATCACAACAACCCTATGAGGTGGTTTGGGAAGTATGTTTTGGGGGGGGATCAGACCTGTGATTTCATTGGGATGGGGAACATTAGATGAGGAAATGACATATATTAGTGTTGACTGGCATCTGCTCTAAAACTTATAGTCTTACAGAGTTGACTGGGCCAATAAGTGACTTTCCTAGAGTCACATCATCAGAATATTGTCAGAGGCAGCACTTTAATTTCAGATCTTCCTGACCATGAGGCACCTTCTTTCTCTATTACACCATTATACCTCTCCAGGCTACCTACTTCAGATATTTACTCTATTTAACTCTTTAAAAAATTTACTTACTAAGTGACAAAACTGAGCTGCTTTGAGGTTAAGTGAATTGCTTATTGTTAGATTTTTGGTGTCAGAGGTAGGATTTGACCCAAGGCTTTCTTGGCTATGATTAGTGAGCATTTGCCATATCTTGCTCAGGCCCAATTCTTTTGTGCTACTTCCTGTCCAGCTCCTGCCATAATGTCATTTAGATATCATCCTTCTCACTGTTTCCTACTCTAACTCTGAGGGGAGTAATCTAATTTGCACTACCATGTTTGAAAAAGACATATAAAGTGACTGCTCTATGAATTCATTTACTATTTCCCATGACTTTTTCTGTTTAAAACATTTTTTACTTCTCTGTTTTTGGTGTATTCTATTATAACTTAAGATCCTAGAGGACAAGGACTGTCTTGCTTTATCTTTGAATCTCTGCTGTTAAGCTTTGTACCTGGCACATAGTAACCATTTAATAAGTGCTTTTTCATCCATCCATTCATCCATCCATCCATCCATCCATCCATCCATCTGTTTGTTCACCTTATCAGTATTCTTATCACACTGTCACACATTGTGTATATGCATATTAATAATAGTTTGATAGTGTTTACAACCCAAATTACCCTAAGGATCATATGCTCCAAACCCCTCATTGTACAAATGAGGAAACTGAGGCTCAGAGGGGAAAGTGACTTATTGGGGTTATATAGGTTCTAAGTTAGAGTTAGGCTTTCACAAAATCTGTGCTTAATAAAGACTACATTTGACTTTTTCCTTCAAGAGAGACGCTACTGAATCTCTTGTGATTAGGTACTAGATATTGAGAAGGAGGCAAAGAATAAATAAGGCAAATTCCCTTACTTCATGGAACATCAGTCCATTTAAATGTAAGCTCCCTGAAGGCAAGAACTATTTTTTTTTCGTTTTTGTCTTTGTATCCACAGTGTTTTTGCCCGGTCCCTTGCACATACTGGAGCACAAGAAAAGCATTTTGGATTGGATGGATCTAGTAAGGGGGCATTAAACATTCACAAATAACTATAATCCATATTGGAACTAAAGACAGAAGGCATCAATGGTATAGTTGAGAGAGGAGGCAGTGGAAGCAAAGTGCTCTACTCAGAGTCATAGGACTTGAACTTAAATTGCAACTCTGCTCTTTTCTACTGTGTGACTTTAAGTAATTAAATTCATTTCTCTCAGCCTCAGTTTCTTCATCTGTAAAATGAGAAGGTTGGAGTAGGTGGCTTTTCTTCTGGTTCTAAATCTATTATTCTATGAAGAACAAATCTAACAGAGACATAGACCAAGTATTTTTCAAGGTCTGAAAAAGGAAGAACATTTCCTTAAAAAACCTTGCACTTGATCTATCCATTTCCTACAGGTTTTTTTTTCCTAGATCACACCTTCTTTTTGTGGCTAAACCCCTTTAGAGAGCTGTTTACCATTACTGCTTCTCCTTCCTTTCCTTTCCTACTCTTTTAGATCCTCTCCACTGAAACTCTTCTCTCCAAAGTTACCAATGGTCTCTCAATTGCCAAATCTAATGGCCTATCCTCAATCTCATCCTTCTTGACCTCTCTGCAAGCCCTTGACACTGTCAATCACCCTCTTCTTATACTGTCTCTTCTCTAAGTTTTGGTGACACTGTTGTCTCCTGGTTCTCACTCTACCCCTCTGACTGCTCCTTCTCAATCTCCTTTGCTAAATCTTCTTCCAGTTCCTGACTACTGACAGTGAGTGTCCCTCAGGGTTCTTTCCTGAGCTTTCTTCTCCTCTCCTTCTACACTATTCTACTTGGTGATCTCATGAGCTCCCATAGATTTTATTATCATCACTATGCAGATGTTTTGTTATTTCTATTTATCCAATCCTAAACTCTCTCCTGAACTTGTCTTTTATCTCCAACTGCCTA
Organism: Pseudocheirus occidentalis; assembly: GCA_028646575.1. Taxonomy (NCBI): domain Eukaryota; kingdom Metazoa; phylum Chordata; class Mammalia; order Diprotodontia; family Pseudocheiridae; genus Pseudocheirus; species Pseudocheirus occidentalis. Next base: position 121,102,189 of record CM053599.1, read on the forward strand.
TTGGATATCTCAAATTGGACGTTGTATAGACATTTAAAGCACATTATGTTTAAAATGGAACTCATTATCTTTTCCCTTAAAACTTTCCCCTCTTAGAAACTTAATAAATGCTTGCTGTTGTTGTTCTGACTGTAGGCTTCTGGGAAGACTTCTCAGAAGAGGACATTAGAGATAAAACAAAATAATACTAAGGGTTCGTGACTGGGGGATTTATGGGAACATTTGTTAAAGAGTAGATATGTTAAAAAGAACAGGTATAATGGATGGAGTGCCGGGCGTGGAATTAAGTCAAACCAGAGTTCAAATCCTACCTCAGACAGGTATAAGCTGTGTGACCCTGGGGAAGTTACTTTACCTCTCTCAGTCTCTTTATCTGTAAAATGGGCATAATAACAGCACTCGCCTTATAATGGTACAGTGAAATGAGCTATGTAAAATCCTTTGAAAACCTTAAAGTGTTATATAAATACTGGCTGTTATTATTAACCAGACAATTCAAAATTTCTCAGTGATCAATAGTGCCTTGGCATTGGGAACTCTCTATTCCAGGAGTGGGGAACCTGCATCCTTTGAGGCCATATGTGACCCTCTAGATCCTCAAGTGTGGCCCTTTGATAATGGCCTAACTTAAGGACATAGAGGGTCACATGTGGCCTCGAGGCTGCAAGTTCTCCACCCCTGCTCTAGTCCTACCTAGGACTGGATCTGCTTTCTATAAGATGAAAATATAGAAGCAAAGTCTATTTAGAAGACTTCTGTATATCACAGAGTCCTTCAACTAGCAGAAGCAAGCAGCAATGTTCTTGCCAGCAGCAGCCTGCTTACTTGGAAGTCACTTGTATCCCAGCCCATCGGATATTGGCCATAATCTTGAAGAGCAAATGTTGATCAGACTAATGAAGGGAGGCCTGTGAGAATGGAGCAAATACTGATCTTCTGACATGTTGGTAATAAAGCAAGTTTAATGCATTTGGAATCCGTATTAATGGCTACTCAGGGTTATTGACTTTCCCTGCCCCAAACCCTTTTCTTACTCAGAGGCAAGTTGCAATTGCTTTGGGTTGGGGAGGGGGAATGGTGTTGAAGCTACTGTGTTGGCAAAGTATCCAAGATATTCTGGCCCCTACAACTCTAGTGACATAATTAAGCCTCCATGATCCAGGAATTTTTCTCTCCTTTCCAAATCCAATGTGTCATGACTGGCTCTCTTGGGGAAGAGGTAAAAATGATTTGGAGTGGGACTCTTGTTATGGCCAGGAGTCCAGTTTTCTACATCGTTAAGGATGGATTCAACTTCTTTAATGAGCCTGAAATGCTCTGCTCTGGGGCTGTGTGCAGTTCTGTCTAAAAGTCCCCACAATTCTTAGCAACCAGCATTAACCCTGCTATATTAGTGGCATAAATTTTTAAAGATTTCCAAGTCCTCATATATGTAGGGCAAAAAAAAAAAACCCTCAACGCTTTCTTCCCCGCCTCCCCCCTTCTTTCCTCCCCCTACAATCTGCTCTACTAAATAAAGATAGAGGTGAAAACCACAGAGTAGGAGGCCTGCTCCTGAAGCAACTTGTCAGGCCTCTGCTACTCCATCAGCATAGCTGAAATCAAATTGAAAAGTGTGTTTTGGCTTTGCCAGGGGGAAAAACTGGGTGAATACTCTTCTATAACATCTCTGGTGTCTGAAAAGACCCAGATTTGTGCCTGAGGCAAAGGACATTAAAAGGGAGAGATCTGCTGTCACCTGCTTCCAATTGTTGCTGCCTGGAGCATGAAGACAGAGTGTCTGCTGGGGGTGAGTTGAGGGGGAGTGAATCTGATTATGCACTCAGGTCAGCAAGCAGAAGCTTGGAACATTAGTCACTAAGGATTAATTCTACGAAATTTTTTGCTTCTGATCCTCACTAAATACCAGGTTGATAATTACCTGTCTCCTCTTCCATCTCCTTCCCACTTCCCCAAATACAGACACATAATTTCCAAACTTGCCCAACTTTTCTCCCTCAACAATTGTAACAGGAAAAATGTTGGACTTGAAGTCAGCAGAGACCTGGGTTCGAATCCTGATTCTAATCCTTATGAACCGTGTGATTTTGGATATCACTTAGTCTGAGTATCAGTTTCCTTGACTGAAAATTGGAAGTAATGATAATACTTGTAGTATTTCACAGGGTTGTTTTGAGGAACAAGTGACATAAAGTATGTTAATTATTTTGTTAATAATGATATTAATGGGGGCAGCTAGGTGGTGCAGTGAATAGAGCACCGGCCCTGGAGTCAGGAGGACCTGAGTTCAAAGCCGGCCTCAGAAACTTAACACAAAAACTAGCCGTGTGACCTTGGGCAAGTCACTTAACCCCAAGTGTCCTCCAAAAAAAAATAATGATATTAATGATAATATTAAATTAGCAGTAGTATCTGACATTTTATAGTATTTTATGGTGTGCAAAGTACTTTACATGTTTTATTTCATATGATTCCAAAAACAACATGAGATGGGTGACAGATTCTATTATCCCTTGTTTTATAGATGAAGAAACTGATGGTCAAAGAGACTATGTGACTTGTTCACAAATATATAACGTGTCAGAGGTGGGATTTGAATGCAGGCCTTCTTGACTCCAAATAAATCATTTTATTGACTATACAGAATGGTATAGTGGATAGAAAGTTGGACTTGATGTCAAAAAAAATTGTGCTTTTGATTCTCTGTGATGGATGCCTTCTAACTATATGACTATGGGAAAATCATTTAACTTTCCTTAGAATTAGTTTACATAACTGTGAAATGAGGGAAGGGTAGGGAAGAGAACAAGCATTAATTAAATAGCTACTATATGCTAGGCACTGTGCTAAAGCACTTTACAATTATTATGTCATTTGAGCCTCACAACAACCCTGGGAAGTAGGTACTGTGATTATTCCAGTTGAAGAAACTGAGGCAGAGAGAGGTTAAGTGACGTGCCAAGGGTCCCAGAGGTAATAATTATCTGAGCAAACATTTAACTTCATACCTTTCTGATTTTAGGCTCAGTGATGTTACCCCCCCCCCACCCCAGTTGGGGATAGTATCATTTACCTGTCAGGATTGTTTGTCTGACTCAAATAAGACAGCATATATAAAGTATTTTGCCCATCTTTAGGTAAATAGTAGCAATTATTATGAAGATGACATCTATTTTATAGTGTTTTATAAAAGCCAGATAATGCTATTATTATAGAAAAAGTATTTGTTGTTGTTTAGTAATTTTTCAGTCATGTCTGACTCTACATGACCCCATTTGGGCTCCTTGTAGCAAAGATACTGGAATGGGTTGCCATTTCCTTCTCCAGTTCATTTTACAGATTAGGAAACTGAGGCAAACAGGGCTAAGTGATTTGCATAAGATCATACAGCTAGTAAATGTCTGAGGCTGGATTTGAACTCAAGAAGATGAATTTCCCTGATTCCATGCCCGGCACTCTATCCACTGTGTCATCTAGCTACCCAGCCCTGGTGATATTAGTTCAGTGCAATGATGTTGATCACAGATGATCCATTACAGAAGCTATGAACTCCATTGGAACCCAAGTCAGTAGTTTGGCACACCAGGAACATAATAATAAGTTCTTGGTTTTGAATGTATGTGTCACTGTTAACCTGGTACGCAGATTCTTTGGAAATTGTGATGGTTATGACTTGAATCAGCCATAATATCCCTGGGAAAGGAAACAGTATGAAAAAGATGTGTTTTTATGCTGATGAACAATGTGGGATTATTGATGGTACTGTACAGATTTTAAATTGCAAACTAATATTTTTCCTTGTGATTGAATTTTAGATTCAGTTCACTAGCCATCTGTAGTCCCTATTTAACTTTTTTTTTACATTAATTTGATAACTCAGAGAGATGCACATCCAGTTACATCTCATAATCTGGACAATAGACACTCTTCATCCACTTGATTTTTCCTGTGTGGATTATGAGAGTATTGAAGGACTCAGAATCTTACTAAGGAACTGTGGGATTTGATTGTCATCACATCATCTATACTCTGAGCATATGGAGGTCCTTATGATCCATTGGGAATCACTTCTATTTGAACCTAGTGCAAGATACCCTCTATAACAGTGGAAAGCAGCTTTGGTAAACATGTATCTCCCTGTTTTACATCTTTGCTTAGACAGAGGATCTTTGAACAAAGCTCAAGATAATCAGAGGGTCTTCCATAGTTATATTTGTGATTGCATCCATCAAGGAACCTTGTAAGATCTTAATATGTTCATGGCAGCTTTTGCATCATAATATAAGATTCCTTGTGGAACAGGCTGCAATACTATCTTTTGCTCTGTTAAGTCAGAATATTTTGTAATCCATAAAGCGTAAACATCAAATAGACTATTATAGATCTTGTACCTTTATTTGAATTATATAAGTGTGAAGATATGACCTGTTGTAGGAAATGCAAGCTTTCTAATTCCCTTCTCATATTTCCATTAAGGATACCTAACCTAATATATATATAGATCATTTTCATAAAGATTTTATGTGAGATAAAAAGGCATATGTGTCAATAGTGTTTTTGATAGCCTTTATAGATGATAATATTGCTATGTTTCTCCCATTTTTTTTTGGCATTCTTCTCTCTTTGGGATATCTTGAAAATCAGTCCTGTAATTACTTTCAATATTGTGTCATTTATACCATGGACTCCTCCTGGGTATATTTGGTCTAGCTCAATTACTCTCTCCAACTTCATATTCTTAAGTGATGTTTGTACCTGTTCTTTAGGTAGAAAACTTTTAGAGACCAGTTGTGATGGTTTCACTATCCTCCCACCTTCTTCCTCTTCTTCATTCTCATCATCAATCACTCACCTTTATACAGATCTTTAAGGTTTACAAAGCATTTCTTACACTTTAAAAAAATTGAACTTCACAATAATCCTGTGAGGTATATTCTGTTATTATTATTATTCCTTTTTAAAATAGATACAGAAACTGACGGAGGATAACAAATTTCCCAGATAAACAAATGTCCAAAGGAAGATTTGACTCTAGGTTTTCCTGACTCTAAATGCTACCCTCTTTCAGTATTCTGAAATTAGATTGCTTTAGAAATCATAGGTAATATGTTCTATTTGTGTTCTTCTGTTCACCTTTCATTTTATCAATAAAAGCTCTTGAGATAATCTGACTGGGTGTCAGGATATGTGTGGTCATGATTTGTTTTCTCCTCTATTACTTTTTACTTTAAAAAAAATTATAATCTGCCACCATCCTTACCCCCAGTGCTTTACAATGTTCTACTCTAAACCACCAATATTGCCTTGGCTGCCATATATGTTCAATTGAAAATGAATGAGATATGTGTTTTCTATCTGAGGCTACTTCTAGACTCTTTTATACTCCTTCTAGTGGTTGGTGATTTGTAGTTCTTAACTGTTTCTAGGAAAAGATCATAATCAATATTAATTGCTTTACTATATCAATTTTCCATAGTCAACATCTTGAGTCAACAGCTTGTTGGGTTAGAGTTATTGCAATTTCTCATTGTTTTCCACCCATCTGTAGCACCAATGCAATATTTACAGCACCCACAATAAAGACTGTGAGTATAAATATTGCATGGCATTCGATTGCAAAATATACCAAACTCTCCAGATAGAAGACAGTACTGAAGCACTTATTTAGACACCAGAAAACCAAATTCTAAAACCAGTAAGCCAATTCCATTATATTTCCAAAATATACAGAAGCCATAATAACACTGAGAGCCACAGCATCCTTCAGCCTTCCCACAAACCAATAGAAGATCAATATTTACTCAAAACCTCTCTAGCTCCCTGCCTGAGCATTCTCTCTCCATCTCCCCCTTGCTAGCTCTGACCAGCTTCCTGTGGGCTCTGATTCCCTTCAGCAAACTCCTCCCATCACAGGCTCCATGTGATACCTTCAGCCTATTAGGGGATAGAGTTTATCTTCACAGCAGAGAAGCTTCGTGTGGGCTCTTTTCCACCCTTTAGCAAATTCCCTCCATCACAGGCTCCATGTGATCACATTTAGGCTATTAGGGGGGCAGAGTTTACTTTCAAAGCAGGGGAGGTCTTCAAACTCCCCCCTAGGTCTATTAAGAGGTAAGGCAGATTGTCAAATTCCCATTCTCATTACATCATCTTATTTATTTATGCTACTCTTCTCATCATCATTAATTTGCCATTGATTTTTATCTTTGTTCCAATGAGGTTGATAATCAACTGAATACACAGATATTACAAGTGTAGATGTCCATCATATATTCTATGTAGAACAGTTTTTATAATGCCTTAGTTTATTCTTGAAAAGCAAACCAAACATTTTAACACTTTCAAAAAATGTTTCCTAAGTATGACAAATTCATTTACACTTTCTCAATCTATGTCTTTCTTTTGCTCAAACCCAGTGATAAAATTTTGATGTAATCCAAGAAGTACCTCCCTTTAAGACTGGTAGTGTGGGTTTCATGAGTTAAAATTTCACAATTTGAATTTCATAGTTTGAAATATATTCCTATAATCTATCCACCAAAACCTTGCTATGAAAGTATAAACACAATTTTACTTCTTAAAAGTATATTTCTAATTCTAACATATACCATTATATTATAAATTTTAATATACTTTCAATACAAATTCTACTACAAAATTTTCAATTTTAATGCAGTTTTATTTTAGCTTAAAAGCATGTTGCTTAGATATAGGCACTTAATAATTCATTTGTATTGCTGACCCTGGATTCTGAATCCTTGGGTTTAAGTCTTAACTCAGCATCTATCTGACCATAGCCTTTCTGGGCTCTTAATTTCTTCTTCTGTAACATAAAGGAGTTGGACTCCATAATGTCTAAGATGACTTCAGGTTTTAAATCCACAATCCTAAGATTCTATAATATGTGGGTACTCGTTCCACTAAAGCAGGTTGCAATCCCACCTCATTTCTTTTGTAAAATTCTTGGCCATATCTTTTCATGAATCGTCCAGAAAGATCCACCTAAACTATTGACTGTCTTCTTGTTCTTTTGCTAGCTTAGAAATATCGATGACACATATTCGTCTTGTTAGCTCTCATTTTCATTAGTTGAACATTATACATCTCTTTTTCTAGTCATATTTATCATATAATCGTAGCTTCAGAGATTTAAGGGATCATAGCAACAGAGGATCATTCAAGCTGTGAAGTACCTTAGTAGTCACCAAATTTAATTCCTTAATTTTATAGATGAGGAAACTGAGGCTCAGACATTTTAAATGATTAGTTCACTCCCTTAATGTCATGGGTTAGGCAATTAAGAAATTGAGAGAATTAAGTCACTTACACAGGAAGGCAAGTGGTAGGGCTGAGATTCAAGCTCACTTTTTCTTTTCCAAATTCAAAGCTCTTTAGATCAATGCAAGAGTTATGATATTAATGATATATTTCCTCCTCAAACCATCTTGATAGCGTTCTATGGACTACTTATGTTAATTATGAGTCTCTGCATTGCTCTTTGGATTATTTGTAATTTTTCTTAGTCTGAAATTGTGCTATCCTATGATTCATGGTCTTATAGCCTCACTGGGTAAATACTTATGTTAATGAAATAGACTTTGCATCAGTGAATAGGTTGTTTTGGTTCTGAATGCAACTTACTGACCATCTGTAGCACTTTTCCAAAATGTAGATATTGATGGATTAACTTAATAGGTTGCCTTTCCAAGCTGTCTGTCACAGTCTAGTCAGTATTAATTTTTATTCATTTTGGTCTTCTAGTCAGGATAGTAATTTATCTTTTTTGCATTAGTACAAATGTCATTGGGAAGCTTCATAAAATTCCAGGACTTAGTATTCTGCTATTTGTAAATATCAGGGGTATGTGTGAGTGTGTGTGTGTGTGTGTGTGTGTGCATGCACGCACGTGTGAGCAAGTGTGTGTGTGTGTGTGTGTGTGTATGTGTGTGTTTGTGATGGACCTCTTTGACAGTCTAATGAAACCTAAGGACCCCTTTTAGGATAATGTTTTTAAATGCACAAAATAAAATAGGGAATTAAAGAGAAGACCAATTATATTGAAATAAAGTTATACATACACATACATACATATGCACACACACATATATACATATTCATGTATATGTATATATGTGTGTATATATATATATTAAAAAAAACAACTTCACAGACCCCAGGTTATGAAACCCTGATCTATAGGAATTTTTTTTTGTTTGGATCCTTTTGGAATATGTTTTACATGAACTGGTAGACACCTTAGGTGAAAATATATTTTCCTGTTTTGCCCCTCACTTGACATCAGTAACTAGCAGATCATTAAATACCTTTATCAATCACAAGTCATTTTACAGTTTTATGAAAAGTGAAGTTGATTATATCTTTAACAGACACGAAATGACTGATTACCAACATAACAGTCATTTCTGAATAAGTTGTCTATATTCATTCAAATCATCTGCTGCTCAGAGCAAAGGTCAAAGTAAATAGCAAATTAGAAGAAAGGACAAAGCTGAGAAGACAGAGTGCTAACCATCCATGTTTAAACATGCTGTCAACTCAACATTTCCCAGGCAGTTCTCAATTTCAATTTTATTCAGTTCTCACCCCATTAAATACCTTCAGATGTTCCTTGAGAAAATATTTATGATGTTTTGGCGTTAGGCTTGAGAAGTCCTCAAACTTGAGTTCTCTTGATTCTGAGGCATGCATGTCTTTAACTTATATTTTGTCATCTTTTCATAACACCGGCTTCACAGTAAAATAATTGAGTACTTAAATATTTGTAAAATTTGTAGTAAATTGTGACATTCTTTGTAAAATTTCTTCCCTTCATCCTGTCCCACAGTTGTTGGTGCCAGTTCCTTTATTTGCTTCCCTGAGTACCTAAAAGCGTCCTTCCATTTTGCTTCAACTTTGTGTCTTTTGGTTTCATATATTTTGCTTTCAATGTGGATATGTTTCTTAACACTATCTGTTTCCCATTTCTATTACTTTGCTGTCATCCTTGTGGAACAGAGATGGGGAGTACGCAGAACCAAGGACCATTCTGTGCTTTTGTGCATTTCATGGACTATCATGGGCAAAACAAAACAAAACAAAACAAAACAGAAACAAAAACATTCAGAGCTTGGTAGCCAACCATTAAGTAAGAAACCCATTTGTACTTAGGTTGGCCATCAGTTATAATAAGCGTACATATTCTGTCACTAGGTTCTTACCTGAAGACTTTATATAGTGGTGGGTTTTACCAGGATCTGTCATAGCCTTAGAGAACTCAAGATTAGGGGTAGCTAAGTGGTGCAGTGAATAGAGCACTGGCCTTGGAGTCAGAAGGACCTGAGTTCAAATCCAACCTTGCATTGGATCAAACTTGACACACACTAGTTATGTGACCTTGGGCAAGTCATGTAACCCCAATTGTTTTGCCTTTCCCCCTCCAGAAAACAAACAAGCCCAGAATTACCTTTCCTCTACCATAAAGCAGAGACTGAGGACAGAGGTTTTTTAATAGGTATATCAAAATGTAATTGGAAATTTATTAGATTTATCACACACTTTCTTGCTTTAATGTTATTAAGTACTTATGTAGGAAGCATATAAGTTATTGGTTGAATCCTCAAAGTGAGAATACTTTGCTACATCATATTTGAAGGAATGCATGTGATAACTCTAATAACTGAAATTTACATGGTGCTTTAAGATTTGGAAAGTATACATATATACATACATATACATATGGTGACCCAAAGTCCTAGAGCAGTTTTTTTTTTAGTTTCTATTTTCTTAATTAATATAAATTTTGAAATTTGTTTTCTTGTTTACATCATTCATTTCCATGAGATTTTTGAGTTACAAATTTTCTCCCTGTCTTTCCCCTACCCCAACCCCCAAACAGCAATCCCATTGTAAAGCTCCTCCCCCAATCTGCTCTCTAACTTTCTGGTAGGGCAGGGAGAGTCTCCCTACCCCAGCCCCTGTATATCTTAATTCCTAGTTGCATGTATAGCAGAGCTTTACATTCTAGATTCTTTCAATTCCTCTCTTGTGACCCACCCCCACTGGAAGGACAAGCAATTCAATACAGGCTGTGTATGAATAATTACACAGGACATCTTCACTGTGGACATATTGTGACAGTCTGATCACATGTCCCTCCTGTAATGCCAAGCAAAGGCAACTTCCAAGGTTCGGATTACCAGCGTAGCAAACCCCATTTATTCAGCCAACATTCACAGAACAGGGAAAATCAAAATACAGTATAACTCAAACATTTCACTAGTAAGTTCTTCATTCAGTCCAGGTACTACTCCACTAGACTGTACATGCTTTTAGTCAAAGTCTCTTCTCAAATGGAGATCAGACTACTCCACCCCTAGAGGGTGCATTCATTAAAGTCTCTTCTCAAATGGAGATCAGACTACTCCTCCCCTAGAGGGTACAGTCTTTTAGTCAGTCAAAGTCTCTTCTCAAATGGAGAGAGTTCTTCTCAAATGGAGATCAGTTTCCAATCATAAACAAAGTATCCTCACAAAAAGGCCAAAGGTTTCCCACCCCTGGACTCAAAGTGATTACAATACCATCCATTAACATTAAGTACTTTTTCAGGGCAGCTAGGTGGCGCAGTGAATAGAGCACCGGCCCTGGAGTCAGGAGTACCTGAGTTCAAATCTGGCCTCAGACACTTAACACACATACAAAAAAACTAGCCTTGTGACCTTGGGCAAGTCACTTAATCCCAATTGCCCTCCAAAAAGCAAAAATAAAAGAAAAGAAATTCAAAAGGGAGCAGG
>CM053599.1:121122757-121141160 GCA_028646575.1 Pseudocheirus occidentalis
GGAAGGAAGGAAGGAAAGAAAAGATGATTGAAAGAAAGTATCTTTCAAATCTGTTTTAAGGAAAAAAACATAAATTGAACAAAGTATGCAGAAATTCCCATAGAACAAAATAGACAATATTAGTCATATAAAATAAAAACGCTTTGCATAAAAATTAATGTAACTAAAATAACAGAAATTTCAAATGGGAAAAATCTTTGTATCAAATATAATTGATAAAGCTCTACAATATAAAATATCTAATTTATACAAATGCAATACTAAGGGCTGCAGTGGACAAATTAAGGTAAACTGAGGTACAAATTTCCAAGTATGATCAATTAGTAAAGAAACAATTTACCAATAGGATCTGAGCTACCCCAGTTAAACTAATCCTGAATGAGGGGGACAGCTCTCTTTTCCAGTATTGGGGAGTAAAAAACATAGAATAGCACTTTGTAGATAGAGAACAAGTTATGACTGGTTAAAAGAGCTTGACATCAGGAATGATGAAATCAATATTATTGGTTACAAACCTGAGGCCTGGGGGACAATATGTTGGTTGGAAATTGGGGAGGAGGGGCTAGCAACAACTCTCTCCTTCCTTCCTGTGATTAAAAATGCTCTTTTAGTCCAAATGCAACACTAGGGAGAGTGGACCAGACATTTTTGGATAACAAGCCAGACATCCTTGAAGAATACCTTGGTAATATAAAGATACTAGACCCTGGTGTCACCTCAGTTCTTCAAGGATAACAGGTTTCTTTGACACAAGAATAAAACAACAATTAATAGGAGAAGTAGATTTCAAAACTTAACTCATTACAGGCTAAATGAATTTCTGAAGTAATGTTCAGAGACAAAGAATCGTGACTTAGGCAGTTGCAAGTCAAAAATCAACTAACTTTTAATAATATCAATTTTAGAAAGACAAAGAATTAATCTGATTATTTCAGAGCCATTCCTCAATAGAAGAGTGGTCAAAGGAAATGAACAAATAACTTTCAGGAGAAGAAATGAAAGTTATCAATCATGAAACATGTTCCAAATCACCAACAATAAGAGAAATGCAAATAATTAATACGGCCCAGATTTCACCTCATACCCAGAAAATTGGGGAAAGAATGAACAGTCAATAATGGAAGAATTGTGTACTCTATGTACTCTAATTACTCTATTGTTGGATTTGTGAAATTCTGCTGTCATTCAGGAAAACCATTTTAAACTTATGTAGAGAAGTGACTAAAATGTTAAGATTTTTTTAATGCAAAGACCTGACACTAGGCATACAACTTCAAGAGGGAGCAGCATTAAACAGAGAAGAAAATAGCTCTATAAATAAAAAAAATATAATAGTACTTTTGTGGTCACAAAAGTATGGAAGCAGAGTAGATGCCCATCAAATGAGAACTGGCTCAACAAGTTTTAGTATATTATTAGAATATTTAGTCAGTAAGGCTATGGGATTTTTCCCCCAGCAGTACAAGTAAGAAATAAGGCAGATGAGGACAGGAACCTAGAGTTGGAAATTGACAAGGTAAGAGTGATGACAGGACAACCACATAAAGAATTTTAAGCTAGAAGAATGATTAGTTTAACAAGTCAATAATATGAAAGCGAGAAAGCAAGGGCGGAACAGGATTGATAGATTAAGATTTCACTAGTACCAAGGGAAAGTTAATGAAAAAGGGAAGATTTGGTGCTGACAAAGGATTCTTGAGATCAGTAGTGGTCCCTTCCAAAAGGAGCCCTGTGGATAAGGGAAGACTGATAGAGTAGGGAGGAATGTGTGGTGGCTGAAGGGCTACAATGGTGTCTATATAATATGAAAAAGATCTGGAGGAAAGCCCACAAAAGATTAACAATGCCCTCTATGGATGATTAATAAAGGACATGGATAAGAATCACACAGGATAAGCAAGCATTCCCAGACTGCTACAAGGATACCACTGTGCTTGCTACAAAACACAGTCTTTCTCCTAAGGTTTTGCTTCCTTTTCTCTGTCTCAAGGGGCCCAATTCAATAGAAACATAGACATACAGAGAGAAGGGACTATAGAGACCATTAGTCCAACACCTTCATTTTACAGATAAGGAAACTGAGTACCAGGGAATTTGAATGACTTGCCCAAGATCATGAAACAAGTAAGCATCAGAAGCAGGATTTGAACCATGTCTTCTGATTCCAGAGCCAAGTACCCCATTCATTTTACCATGCTTCCTCTCTGTGCCCCTCAGAATCCCTGATCCATTGCTGTAGCACCAATATGTGGGCCTAGCAGAATGATGATGCCTCAGCATCACCAGGAAGACAGTAGACAAGGCAGCCATTCAACCTTAGCACTTTCTCCTAAGTCGTATTTCCCAGGAGACAGCATTACATGATTATGCCATGCTTCCCACTATAATCACTGGGACCCAAAAAAGTAAAAGATAATAAAATAATGAATGTAAATATAACAATAACTAATATTACATACACTTGTAATAATAAATAAAACCACAAAAATAAATTGATAACTTTGATAGTAGATTTCTAAGCATTTAATTGTATTACAAGACCACAATGGGCAAAAGGACAAAATCAAAATTATTTGGGGAATCTATTCCATCTCCAGCCTCAGTCTTCCCACACTCTCACTTATACCTAAAATGCATCCCTTTATCATCTCTGTTTCTCAGAATCCCTCACTTCCTTCAAATCTCAGTTCAGTTGCTAGCTCTTTCAAGACAATTTTCCTGATTCCCTCCACCTCCAGTTCTTAGTACACTTTCTTCCCTACAGATACTCTATATTTGCACATAATTCATATTAATCTGATTATATATTGTGCCTCCCCAATAAAATTTAACCTACCTAAGGTGAAGAATTGCTTTTCCTTTAACTTTGTCTTACCAGTACCTACCACAATAGATTGCATTTGGCAGGTGTTAAACAAATATTTATTAAATTAAACAGATATAGGTCTCAAGAATTTTAGAATTTGTAGCTAGAGCTTAAGAAGAGACAAAAAATATATAGAAAAGATGGACTACAATGAAATAATTATCTCAAATGAAGAAGAGAGATTAATTGTTTTAGATTGAACAAACAAGAAATTTGGGGTACAAGATAGATGTACTGAACTATGATAAAATATTTAAACTGATAAAAAAATCTAATTAAAACCACTAGGAAAATAATAAATATGATAGATAAAAATATGACATCTAAAGTACATAATGAGCTGTTTAAAAGTCAATGTTGTAATTCCCAGTCCACAATAGATATGAATAGATAGTCCAAGGTTAGGAATAGATAATTATCAACAGCAAGAAACACAGTGTTAATAATTATGTGAAACAATGTTCAACTTCACCAATAATCAGTTGCAAACTTTGAGACAACTTTTTAAAATCATGCCATTTGGAAAAATAATTAAAAGCAATGCAATTCAACGCTAGAAAGAACTGTCAAGAAATAGGCACACATTCATTATTTGTGGAATTGCAAGATTTTCACATTTTTCTGGAGTGTAATCAGGCTGTACACAATAAAGTTTACAAAAACAATTTTGTCTTTTAACCTATAAGTTCATTTTTTAGAAGTGTACTCTGATAGGATTGTTTTGTTTTTTTAAGATGCCAGGTCAAAAATTTTCATAGTGAAATTATATGTAAAAAAAACTACAAGCAACCAAAATATCCAATAGAGAAATGATTAAATAAATTGTGGTACATTAACATAGTAAAATGTTATAAACCAAATAAGATAAACAAGTGTGAGAATTTGTAAAGAACATTATAAAATAATGCAAAGCAGAAAAAACAGAAGAATGTAGTTTATATTAACAATAATGATAAAAGAAAATGTGAATGAAAACAGAGGACAAATAATCCTCAAGGTAAGTTAGATGGAGATTATGAAATGATATTTTGATATCTTATGCACTGAAATTAATTTAAATGTAATTAATTATTAAGCAAATATAGCTGCTCATAACACTTAATATTAAATCTTTAATAAAATATTTAGTATTAAGTCTCTACTAAAATATTTAGGCAGCTAGGTGGCTCAGTGAGTAGATAGAGCGCTGGAGCTGGAGTCAAGAAGACCAAAGTTCAAATTCAGTCTCAGATACTTACTAGTTATGCAATCCTGGGCCAGTCACTCTGTTTGCCTCCATTTCCTCCTCTGTAGAACGGGCTGGAGAAGGAAATAGCAAACTACTCTAGTTTCTTTTCCAAGAAAACTTCATGGGGTCACAAAGATTCAGATAGAACTGAATCAACTGAACAATGAATAAGAATATTGAATTTAAAAATAAATTTTAAACTTGATTTAGGGATAGGGACTGGATCTGTGATTTTAATGGTACAGAGAATTCCTAGGTAAGGAAGCTCCAATTTAGACTATCTCTTTCTCTCTGATTCAGTGTGTTTTGGAGTTACTTAGAGCAGAGCTCTCAAAATGGGCCATTGGGAGGTATATGGCTCACACTCCCCATATATGGCAGGAATCAGTTAAAATTCAATTTTAAAATATTTAACTAAATAAAAATAAAGCAAAATATAAATAATTGCAATTTGTGACTTTCTAAGCAGGTATGCAGTCCACAATTATTCTTATGTAGAGTTTAGCCTCAGTTTCTATTTGAGTTTTACACCAGTAACCTAGAACACTGAACATAGCCAGGACTTGAAATGAGGTCGTCCTTGCTTTAAAAACACCTCTCTATCCATTACTTAAATGCAAATTAGAAATCAAAAAATTGAGAGAGGTAAAGTGATTTACCTGGCACCACAACACCAGTTGCAGAAACAGAACTAATATCCTGTTAAAGTCACCCAGCATCAACACCAATGGGCTATATACTTGAAATGTCATGCACAAGCAGCTTTCCAGAAGAATGCTGCTCTGAATAGCTTTTAAGGTTCTGATTACACAGTATAGTGAACACTCTATTTCTTCTATAACAAATCAAAGCAAAATATTCACAGTAAATCAAATTACAGCATTCACAATGCTACAACTTATCACAGAAAATCAAACTTTAGCATTCACAGCAACTTATCACAGAAAATGGCCACATAGTTTCCACCACAGTGGTCATAAAGTTTTCAACAAAAAACCATCATTTAGTAACTCAATCATTCAATCTTAAAGAGGTTTCATTCAAATTTTAAACTCAATCAATCAATCAAACCTTAAAGAGGTTTGCCTTCTCAAGGAACACAAAGTACAATAGTTAAAGTTCTCCACTCAGGGGGCACACTAAGTTAACTCAATCAGTCACTTATTTAGTCATCAATCACTACTAGTCAATCATCCTTCTTCATTCACTATTCAAACATCAGAAAATACATAGACCCTCCACCCCTAGGTCACTAGTAAATTTACAATTTCTCAGTCACTACACAGTATCCAAGTAAAGTCTTCTTTCAGCTTGACTTGGGGTGGTTTCTCAGATTCCCTGGATCCCCTTCCATAGTCCCAAATCCTATCTTGACTCACCAAACTGTCACCTGGGTTCAAAGGCAGACAGCTCCCAGGTCCTTGTCCAGCTCTCTGTACATTCTTGCTCCACATTGGAGCTCACAGTATCCAGTCCATCTCAAATCTCTGTTCCCGGAATATCAAGGCTCAACAAAGCCACAAACAAGTTCATACAAAGTACATGCATCACAGTCATGTATCCTCAGTCTTTGGCAGCTCCAGCTGACTCTTGGACTCAGTAGAAGTTTCAGCTGGTTCCCAGAATCAAAATTGTTTCATCCAGGTTCTCCAAATCAAAATCATTCTCTCCAGCCTCTGGGGGGGGGGGGGGTTGGCTTTCCTCTTCAGCCTCCTCAGCTCTTCTTCTGCCTCCATGGAGCTTGCTCCAAGAAGATCTGTTTCAGTTACCAATTCTAATTTTTCTTCTCAAATCTCAGCCCAGCAGTAGCAGCCCAGCCTCCAAATGCTGCTGAGAGAAATTCTCTCTTTCTCTAGTGGCAGCAGCTTCTGCCCCCTCATGGTTGTCCCAAGAAATTCTGACTCTCCCTCACTGGATTTTTCCTTATAAACAGTATTGCCCCTCCCTGTTCAGCCCCTTCCTGTTACATCAGCAACAGGAGACAGGAGTTCATGCCTTCTGTTTCTTTAACAGAGGCTTAATCTGAAGTAGGCACTAAGTACCTCTTAGCTTAGCAATACAAAAGGAACTTCAGATCTCATAACTGTTACACTACTATAGACATTTCACATCCCAAAAGAAAGATCAAGCAGTCTAGAAAAATGAATTTAGGAAACCAGAAAAATCTTTCTGAATTTTAACCAAAGGTATTTCCTTTGTATTCCAATCTGAATACAATGTGAAAATTTTATTTCTGAGCCAACTGTTATACTGGATAAATGTAAAGTAATAAATGAGAAAGAACACTTAAAACCAGACCTGTGTATATGGGCCAGATGCTCACATTCCATGAAAGTGAATCGGTAAGCTCTTTAAAAAAAAGTAGTGACACTAATTTGAAGGTACACAACACAAAGCAAGGCTTTAGATCTTCAAGGACCTGTCATTTCATCCTTGTGGATAGTCCTTCCACCAAAGCACATCTGGAACTCTCTTCACCAGCAATTTAGCCAAAGAAGCAAACATCCACAGAAGATCAAAGACCCACAAGGAAGGAGTGACACTCTTGCCTAGGAGTGAGGCATGATACCTCATTTGGCAGAACTTACTGACCCATGTATTAAACGATGATATAACATCATATTGGACAATCTGCAGCCCTTGTCTTGATAGTTCTCCTCTGAGTGCTTCTACAGTCTGCAAGTCATTCAGCCTCCCTAATATTCCATGCAATTGTACTGTATGATCAGAAACAGCCAAAGCTTTTCATGCTGTACTGCTAACGTGTCTTGCAAAGTCAGAGCTGAGACGTGTTTCCATTCCAAATGATTTAGGCAGATTTCCAAGATGGCCTAACAGCACCCCTTTCAATTACTGGAGTTCTAGCAAAAGAGAAGGTGGAACCAAGAAAATGGCTTTAGAAAAATAGCTAAAATGACAGCTGCTATGCATTTAAGTGTTGTGGGGAAAGAAAAAAAAAACCTGAGGCTTGAAAGTGATATTCACTAGATATGCTGCAATATACTAATTTCCGACTCTCCACACACAAGCAGCTATTGGATAGTAAAGAACTTTAATGGAGTCTTTAGAGCTACTAACAGAGAGCTCCTATAAAGACAGATCATCCTGACATTATTTTACAAACCTAATTGAGCTGTCTGGTCAATAAAATGTCTCTAGCAAGGATCTCAAATGTAATAGAGCCCATTATAAGCCAAAATGCCTACTTTAAATAGGGAATCGTTTTTGTGACATTTAAACTAATGAACATCATTGTTTGTGATGGGGCACCATTGGTATTAGAACTTATATTCAGGGGAAACAACTTAACATTAAGGTAAGACATTCACATTATCAGTCCTATGGGAGTATTAGAATTTGGAAGGGGGCAGTGATATAAATGAAGGAACTTCCCGGTTAGTTCTGTTCTGTCTGTTCTTAAGAAAACTGGAAATGACCACTTCCCTCCATTAACTTCAGACTTGTTTGTGCTTAAATTTATGACTAATTACAAACTAAAAGAACTCCAACCTCCCAAGAGATTAAACTGGATGGCATACGGATAGAATCCTTAAAAGATATGGGAAGTGGAGTGGGGAGGATGAAAGAAGATCCTGGATCTAGAGTTGGGAGGGACCTCAGAAACTAGATAGACCAAGACCTTCATCTATGTACAAAACTGAAGCCCACAAAATTAAATGACTTGCCCAAGGTCACTCAGGTAGTCAGTGGCAGAGTTAGAATTTGAACTCAGTTGCTCTCAAATCTAGTCACTTTTTTTTTCCCTACACCAAACCAGGAGGAGCCTTTGCCTTGGTAGCTAACATTCATTCTTTTCTCAACAATCTCCATCCTAACCTCCAACCTGTCTCCTGCTTTCCATATGCGGTAGAAGATACTCCCTCACCAGATTCATATTCAATTTCAATTCATTTCTATGCAACTTAAATAATAATAGTTTCAGTTAGCTTTCATTAAGCTTTGCAAAGTACTTTATTTGTTAATTCATTTCATCCTCACAACAACCCTGTGAGGTAGAAGTTTCTGTATTTTACAAATGAGGAAACTGAGTTCCAGGAAGATTAAATGATTTGGCCAGGGCCAAAAAGCTAATAAATGGCTAAGGCAAAATTTGAATCTATGATTTCCTGATTCCAGGTCTAGGACTCTACTCATAATGTCACCTACCTGTCTTAACCATCTCCAGCTTTTAAGAATAAGTCACATCAAACTAAGTATGATTTCTTTTTGTGTTAGGGTTGAAATCTAGTAAATTGGATAAATAATAAGGAGGACAGTATATCTTGATTTCTGCCCAGAACTGTAGAAAAAATAGATACTGGAGAAGATCTGCTGTTGGTTGAAAAACCAGACTTAAAGAATGTTATGCAAAGGATCAATTGCCAATCTGAATAACAATTAACAATTATGTAATATTTTATTAATACCTTATTTCACTTGAGCCTGCCAACAAACCTGTGAGGTAGGTACCACGAATATTGTTACCTCCCTTTTAAAAAAGAGGAATAGAGAGTTAAGTGAAGTTACTCAAGGTCTCACAGCCAGTAAGTGTCAGAGGAGAAATTCAAACTCAGTTCTTTTTTTTTCTTCTACCTGCAACATTTATAAACTCTGAACCATACCACAAAATTATGTTTTATAGCCAACTTTATTCCTCATACAGTATTTGTCAAAGAATTAAGACAAAAAAATTAAGCTTACCAAATTTATGGATAACACAGTGCTGAAAGGGATAGTTAAAACCTTAGGTAACATTGAGACTATAGGAATATTATACTTAGAGAGCCTCAGAAATAGTTGAGGTACTCAAAAATGTAGATAATCGGGGAGGTAGAGCTTCCAGCTGGATCCCAACTACTCTGGTAGAAGCATGGTTCAGAGTAGCAGAATCAAGGTTCGAAATTATTCCAACAGGGTTGTAATTTTGAGTCAAAAATTAACAAAATAAATTATATAGGGATCAATGAGAAATCCTACACTTGGATTAAAAAAGAAATCAAACACAAAGGTAATGGATAAGAAGACAAGGATTATTAGTTGTTCCCATGAAAAGGATGTGAGAATTTGAGCTTGCCCCAAACTCAAAAGACAGTATGAGCAGTTGCTTGAAAAGTCAATGAACTCCTTGACTTCATTCATATATGTCCAGGTCAGGAGCAGCAATCATTTTACTGTGCTCTGCCCCTGTCAGATGCTATGTAGGCTGTGTTCACTTCTGAGTGCAGCATTTTAAGAAGGGAATTAACAAATCAGAGTAAGGTCAGAAAAAGGCAAAATAAGATGGCAAAGAGTTTGAAAATTATTTTGTAAAGAAGTGTGTATACTTAGAATGGAGGAAAAGATTTGCAGGGCATGGCACTATCTTTAAATATGCAATGGGGTATTATTCAAAACAGAATATTAGATCTCTTAGATCTAATTAGATTGGTGGTTCCTCAAAAAGCAGAACAAAAACAAAAATGTTTTTTAAAATGGATGAAAGTTAGAGGGAACCAGATTTCAGGAAAATATATGGGAAGACTTTCTAACATCTATAACTCCCCAAAAATTATGGGCAAAGATCCTATGTAGTGAGCTAGTAGTCATTGAAAGCATTCCAGTAGCACGTGGATAATCACTTGTCAGTTATTCCTGTATGAATGTCAGTTCTGACAAGGTGATCCCTAGGATTCTCTTCAAGTCAATGAGGTTTTATGATTCTATAATAAAATGAAAATCCTTTTTTCCTTCAACTTCCTGTTTACTACATTCTTTCCAATCCGTCATTGCACTTTTCTTCTTTACTACTCCCAATCCTTTCAGTCGGTAATGACCTTCCCTCTCAGCTATCACAGAGCACTTTATTATAAAATAATTTGTAACACTCTAGGGCAAGGGTTCTTTTTTTTTTTTCATATCATGGCCCCTTTGGCAGTCTGGTGAAACTTATTCACCCCTTCCAAGAAAACATTATTCAGAGTATTATTGTGAGGAAAAAATAAGCTAATGTTTATAAATCAGTTTGCAATATTTAAATATAAATGCTATCATCATCATTATTATTAATGGTTTAAGGGCATAAAATAAAATATATAGAATTACAAAGAAAACTGGTCATACTGAAATAGAGAAGTGATTATTATTGCATCTAAGTTCACAGACCCTGTAAAACATATGAGGTTAAGAACCCCTGCTCTTGGCTTTTACTGAGTGATACTGTGTATTTTGTTTATCTATGTTGATATGCCATTACTCTCCTAGATCATAAGCTCATTGAAGGCAAGCACCAAATCCGATGAAAATTATTTTTCCCCTAAGGATTAGCAAAATTCTCTGAATACAATAGGCACTTAATAAATATGTTATATTGTATTATATTACATAAGCTAGGTGGCATGGTGGATAGAGTTCTAGGCCTCAAGTCTGAAAGACTCAATTCCCTGAGTTCAAATCAGGCCTCACATATTTATTAGCTGTGTGACCTTGGGCAAGTCACTTAACTATGTGGGCCTCAATTTCCTCATCTATAAAATGAGCTAAAGAAGTAAATGGCAAACCATGGTAAAACCTTTTCCAAGAAAACCCCAAAAGCAGTTGCAAAGAGTCCGACAAGACTGAAAAAATCACTGAACGACAAACTGTACTGTAATAACAATAGCAGTTAGTATTTAAATGGCACTTTAAGGTTTGCAGAATGCTTAACAAACATTATCTCATTTTATTCCCAGATACCCTTGGGAAGAATTATTGTGTTCCATTGTGTGTTATGTTATATGTTATCTGCTCTGTTAAGTCATTATTGACCCCTCTGTTATTTCATCAAATTTTCTCATATATATAGGTCTTGAAAATGCTAGGCCTTAAGGAGCCCCATCAATAAAGTATTGCTCTATTGAACTTATGGAAGGTATATTTCTTCCATAATCAATATCTTCCTTCATGTTTGGTTTGGTTTCTTTTCTATGGATTATTTCACATACCCACAGCAAACTGAAGCAATTCTTCAGATGATGATAATGAAGCATGGGTGTACGCACTAATTTGGAGACAAGCTTTGGATCCCTCAGCCTCGCATTCACCTTTCTTATTCCCTATGCCCTTGGCATAGGCTGTATGTCAGCTGGAACTATGATTTTAGAGGGCTTCAAAACACTTCTTTGAAAATTTGGGGACTTCTAAAAGGCATGAATACTCTGGATATGATAAAAGGAGACTCTCAGTTTCTTAAGCCATATGTCTGATTTTTAAAAAAGACAAGAAAGGGAAAAAGAAAAAAAGACTGTCTTATTTGTCTTCCTCTTCAAATTATGCCCTTGCTTTATACACTTTATACTGTTATAGTCTGTGGAGTATTCCCACTGAATTTTGTATCCTATAGACAGAGCATTACAAACCCAGCATTAAAGCTGATTTGTGGCACCATCCCTTCTTATCACTATTGTCAAATCAGAAACAGATTTGAAACATAAAATATGAAAAATAATTTTTGTTCACATTCTGATTGGATAAACTTTAATCCAGTTTCTAACCATGGCTGACCCTTAGACTATTGGGGATGATGTCAGTGTTTTGAATATTGGCTACATTCATATTATAAAGACCAAAATCTTCTATTACTTACAGATGCATAAGCATGGGTGTTCTTTGCTACCTATCTGTAAGAAACATGGCTTCCTTTGCACAAAGGCTCCCTCCTAAATGAAGCACACACTGATGGGTAGAAGAATGGGGAGTGAACTAAGGGCCACTTCAACATTTCAAATGCTTCCTTCTTTCCAACTCAAAAGAAAGATGAAAGTTTCTATCTGCACAATACTTTGTTACCAACAACCAGTGCATGTGGATATTACTTAACAGGCTCTTGGGGAATTTAAACCTTCAGATTTCATATTCTCCAAATGAAGAATTATATTCCCTCTGGTAACTCCCTCTTCCAAAAATTGTTTATCAGGCATTGCAAGGTATTTAGTATCAAAGCAAGTCAAGGGCTTCAAAAGTCTAGGGGCAGGATCATTGTATTTCACGTAGTCAATTTACTATTTTTGTCCATATCTACAGCAACCACAGGTCAGGTCAAGACTACTCATTCTGAACTTTTGTATACCCCATTAGGAGCAGCTAGGTAATGCAGTGGATAGAATGCTGAGCTCATCTTCCTGAGTTCAAATCCAACTTCAGATACTTACTATCTGTGTGACACTAGACAAGTCACTTAACCCTGTTTACTTTAGTTCCTTATCTATAAAGTGAGCTGGTGAAAGAATGGCAAACCATTCCAGTATCTCTGCCAAGAAAACCCCAAATGGGGTCACAAAGAGTCTAACATGACTGAAAATGACTAAGCAACAACAACAAAATACCATGCTAGAAGCAAGTAGGTTTAATGAAAAGAATACTGAATTAAGGCGTCAAAGTCCTGGGTTCATATTTTATATCTATTATTTCTAACTGCAACACCCTGGGCAAGTAAGTTAACATCTATTTTTCCAGCAACTCCAAAGTTCTCATCTTTTTAAGTCACACATGGGTTGCAATCTGCCTCAGTTGAGGAAGTTCCCACATGGGGAGTATTGTAAGTTTATGAAATTGCAGATTCATTGTGTTGGATTATTATTGCTTTAATCAGTCTCATGGATACGGTTTCTGTCCTTTTCCAATAATGATATAGTTGGGAACAGTAGTAAAATAAAGCATTCATTCATTTTTATTAATTATAGTTAGCCTGTGTGTTAACTGAGACTAGGGTAAAATATTTCTTTATACTATGTGTTTATATAAAATTGACTTGAATTCATCATGCTTTAATGAGAATAGTTTTTATACCAAGTCTCTGCCTCTTTAAATACTCCTTAAAATATGGGAGATAAATATGTAGAGGCAGATATAGATATATATATGCATATATATCACATATATGTGTATATATGCATATATATCACATATATGTGTATATATACCATAGTTTGTATACATACACATGTATGTGGATATAAATATATAAATATACATATATATAATTTTGCATTACCTAAAAGCAGCAAAAGAGCACATTATTGTGACCTGATCCAAGATACCTTGTTCTTTTTTCCATTCTGTAGCACCAAGTGGAAAACTTAAAATGTTTATTATTTAGGTATGGTAAGCACATCACCACAGTTACATCTGCATTTGATTGTGAAAGAGCTGTTTTACCAGAATCCCTGCTAATTGGCACTTCACCAGAGGTACAACTAGGGCAGGGCATCCAACACTTTGCCCCAGGGTGCCAAAATGTATTTATTCCCACCCTTTTGGAGCACATCATCTTGGGGAAATTCCATTCAAAGCTACTTGTTTTAGTATGAGTTTTGTTATAGTTATATTAGCTATATTAAGATCTAAAACTTGTCAGTTTCCCCATTAATTTCCCTTTCATAGTATCAAAACCATTATTTAAGGCAATAATATCTCATATCTCACTAGCCTAGACAAGACAGAAACTTACAATGACCACAGTTATCTGCATAGATTTGTATTACATTGATAATGTGATTACTTTAAGTGTAAATTTATATTCTAGATGTTATAACTGTCTAGAGAGAGCTACCTACCCATGAAAGTTTTCTCAGAGCGTAGCTAAATGAACCACATGAGTTTTGACTCAACAGCAATAAATTTAGGACATGAAACATTTGAGAGAAAGAGTATTAAATGCTGAGTACTCATTTTTAACTCTTATCTAGTTATAAATATGCCATCAAATGTCTCCTTACAATGTAAACTTTGTGAGGTAATGAGCTATTTTCCAATAGAAGTATTAAAGCTGGATAACCCCTTTAAGGGATTTTATAGAAAAGAGTCCTGCTTTTGTTGAAGACCAGGTTTTGATGACTTTTAAGGTTTTTTTTTTCCAATTTTTCTAAGAGTCCATGAATCCATAAATCTTTCAGGATGAAAACTTCAGGATGAACTGCACATAAACCACTCCAGACATCTAGTTGGCCATCCTGTTATTAAATGCCCTAACAAGAATAATTTCTGTAACTTCCCCAGGGAAATTCTTCTAGGATTTTACAATTCTTACAACCAGTGTGAAAGTCAGAGATTTAGAGCTAAAATAGTCATAAGCAGTCTTATGTTTCAGAGAAAGAAACTGAGGTCCTGAGAGTTCAGTGATTATATAGAAGGGTATGCTCAAAATCACGCACAAGGGTGTGCTATTAAATATTTAACAATGAGCTCTCCATCTGACACATTTTTAGTTTAATCTACAATTTTTATTTTTTTCATAACTTTCCTAAGTCTAGACAATGAATAAAACAACAAAAACAAGCTCTGATTCACAGCATTTGCTGATTTCTAAAAATTAAAATTTAATTTAAATTTTCAATTTTAAAATAAAATTTAAAATTAACAATCAGTTCTCACAAACCAACAGAGCTGACTGCAGAACAGCCCTGCTCAGGCATCAGATCCAATGTGCTTCTTATGACATCACACTGCCTCCCAATTCCTTTAGTGTTTGTTTGTTTTTAATGAAAAAGATAAGCAGTTACTCAAGAATAGAAACAACTATATCCAAAACTCTTCAGAGAACTTAGTTTGATTTGACCATTTGATGTATATGGACTCTTATGTTTCTCCTAAAGTTCTCAAGATTCAAAAACTTCCCTGTATGTCTGTGACTCCAAAATATGATTGATGAATGTCCATCCAGAATGTGCTTTATAGGCAAACAGGCATCAAATGAAATATCTTTCTTCCTACAATGAAGATCCTTTCTATAGAAGAGGCTACTCCAAAAGAGATTGAAAAGAAAGATAGACAACTAATAAAAACAACTAAAAATTGTTTGCTTTGTAGGATGAAGTAAAAATAATATGAAAAAAAAAGATGATTGAAGACCAGGCCAGTTCATTGTTAGTGAGCTGCTATTTTTCAGACAAGTTTTTTACTTCAAGCTGCTAGAGCCATTAGGGTCCTTAAAAAGACCTTATATAAGGTCACAGAAGTTATGAGACTCCAAACACTAAAGCTGTTCTTGGAGGGGAAGGAGAGAGGGGAAGGCAAAATGTTTCCTCAAGATGTTCCTTTCATCTTTAGCTGACCCCACAAAGAGAAAAGAGAAAGAAAAACTGGGAGAAAAAAATAATCAAGAGAAATAGATTTTTTTTAAAGAAGGGAGATCTATTAGAAAAATGAGATATCTAAGAAAATGATGTTAGTATTTTTAAAATCCCTTTCTCCATTATTATTTCAGGCACTCATACAGGATCCTCTTGGGAGCAATGCTGCTGAGATCAATGATATGCCTTCTCAGCAGCCAGGGGCTGCACAGGTTACAAAGGAGTGGATGCTGTCAGACTCAACTCACAGGTGGTTTGAATATAAAGCCTTGGTTTTGGCTGTCTGGCTATGCACTCTTGAATTTAATGGGACCTGCACCTGGGGAATAGGAGAAAGAGAAAGGAGAAGAACAAAGAATCTGGCACATTCAGGGCTCAGAGTGTTGATGGTTCACAGGAAGACAGCTGTTTGTACTCTTCATCTAAGGAGCTGACAGAGCCCAATGAACTGAAGAACAAATTGTGAGCTCAAGGGAACCCTCACCCTTAAGTGACCATAAGGACAGATGGGGTCTAGATTAATTCCTGTCACTTCCAGGAAGCCTTCACTAACTGCCCCATCCTATTTCTCCCTTTTATGAATAACTACAACCCTTGTGACAGGGTACTTTGGGGTTGGATACCTGGACTTGGGGTTAGGATACCTGTATTTGAAATTAGGAAACCTGGGGTGGAATCTCAACTCTGACATTTATAAACTAGAAGACCTGAACAAGTCATTTTGCCATTCTGGGCCTCAGTTTCCACATCTCTAAATTGGGGATAGCAATACTTATACTATCTACCTCACAGGGTTATGAAGAAAGCATTTTGTATGAGTTATTATTAAAGGCAGTATGCTGTAGTGGAAAGAATGCTGGGTGTGGATGCAAGAGAGACATGGGTTCGAAACCTGTTTCTCAACCTCTGTGACTCTGAGCATGTCACTTTACCTTTCTCCTCCTTAATGTCTTCACCTGTAAAATGGGAAATATAATATACACATGTATATATATATATGAGATATATAGATATATGTTTTATAGGGATGCTATGAGCGTCAGATGAGATAATCTATGTTTTTTAAAAAAGGAAATCTGTAACCCTTAAAGCATTGTATAAATGTCAATTTTTATAAAAATGTAAACAATTTCTTTTTCACACTCCTCTGGCACTTATCTCCTGAGTTGTGTTATTATTTAATTATTTTGTGTGACCAAGTTTTGGCTCCTCAGGCCAAATTTAAGCAGTCTGAGAAGTCAGGGACTATATTTTATAGTTATCTTATTTAATCGGATTAAGTTAATTCATAAACATTCATTAAATTTCAATAAATGGGTATCTACTAAGGCCAACTATACGTGAGATACTAGGGATACAAAGAAAAACACAAATACACAGATTTGTAGACACAAAGTCATAGGATCATAGATGAGAGCTACAAGGAACTTCTGAGACAACGGAAACTAACCCCCTCATTTTACAGATAAAGAAACTGATATTCAGAAAAGTTTAATGACTTCCCCAAGGTCACACAGATAATGTCAGAAGCAGGATTTGAACTCAGTTCTTCTTGTCTCCAAATATAGTGCTGTACCTGTTGTGTCACTTAGTTATTTCAAGAAGGAAAGCCATGTACTAAGCACTGAGAAGCTCAGAAAAGGCCTCCTATTGTAAATAATCAATAAATCCATGTAATCATGTGCCACAGTTTGTTGTTTTTGTGATGTTGTTTTAAACATGGGAAATGCAAGCAGCTATGGCCATCTAACACAGGTTTCTTCAAAGGAATGGTAAAGTTTTAGAATTGTGTGCAAAACTTTACAAGGATTAACAAGTATCTCATCATGAACAGTATTCAATAATGATCACCCTTGTGGGAATACTCACTATAAAAATTTCACAGGATGAGAAATCAACACTTAAATAACTACGTGCATGTGAGTTTGTAAGAAAATTTGAAAAGGATAAATGTATTTTTCAAAGCCATCCTGAGACACCGGAATAACACCTTCAAGATGCAGAAGTTTCTTTTCCTTCTCCTGTTTCATCAAAATTTCAGTAAGGTGTGGGTCAAGCTTTCACAGCCAACTGTCTTTAGTTCCCATCAACCACTGTTGTTTCTCTAGTAACCAAATAGTAAAACAAATAAACTGACAGGACCTCAAATCCAGGGAAGCCAGAGGCAGTTCCCAAAAGGACTCACCTCCTCTAGAAGCTCAGCTAGCATCAACCTCACTATTCCCTTAACAAATACTTGGCCAAGTCAAACTTTGACCCCAAGATGTTTCCTGTATTTTTATCCCCATTATTGCTTTATTAATTTGACAACCAGGCTTTTCAACAGACATTTTTTGAAACAAACTAAATAAATAAATAAATAATAGCCAGTACCTTTTCCAGATTTCACAACTTTTGCCCTCTTCACATTACCCTGGAGAAATATGGTGAAACTATCTATGTAAAAGGAAAAAAGAGCTGTAAGACAGCCAAATGAAAACGACTAGAGTAGGAAAAGGCACATTTTCAGAGAAGTCAAACTAGTCCACAGGCTGTTCAGTGAATTTCTTTTGGATAGGGCTACATCATAGCACACATGGCTACTTTACAACCTAGTCTCTTCATGTGAAGACTTAGGGCAAGTTTCCATTTATTCAAAGCCCAAAGTCAGAGCTCTAAAGGAAAAGAAAGGTTTAAAAAAAAGGAAGAAGAAGGAGAAAAGAGGAGGGGAGAGGAGGGGAGGAGAGGGAAGGGGAGGGGAGGGGAGGGGGGAGGGGAGGGGAAGGAACATAGAGATCAGCATACCATGTCATCAATTCTTGGTTGGAACAGCAAGTGATGATACAATAAATCAATAAGCACTTATTTAGGGCAAGCAATTTTTCTCCCCATCTTTCCCCTACTCACAACCCTAAAACAGCAATTCCCACTGTAAAGCCCCTCCCCCAATCTGCTCTCTTTTATGTCCTCCTCCAATGCCCCTCTAACTTTCCGGTAGGGCAGGGTGGATTTCCCTACACCAGTGCCTGTATATCTTAATTCCCAGTTGCATGTAGTTAATAACATATATATATATATATATATAATGTATATATACATTATATATATAATGTATATATATACACATATATACACATACACATATACATATACATATGCATATGCATATACATATACATATATATTAACATTTGCTTGTAGAACTTTAAATTCTACATTCTTTTGGTTCTTCCCTCGTCACCCACT
>CM053599.1:121141660-121166660 GCA_028646575.1 Pseudocheirus occidentalis
GCTCCCCTCAGGCTGGTGCTTTAGATTTTCTTTGAAGTAGACTCAAGCTTGGGAGGCTCTGCTGCTCTTCGTGGCCTCCCTGGGGCCTTGCCTGGCCTCAAGGTTTTGGGCTGGCCATTCTCTGCTCCTCTGCAGTGCGAGCTGCGCCTCTCCGTCCTGCTCCTCACGCCTTGTCAGATGTGGAGGTGCTGGAGGCTGTAGAACCTCTGCAGGCTGGCTATGGGGCTGGGCTCAGCTCCTTCCCACGGTCCGGGCCTGGCTTCGGTCTCATTCCAGCCTCCGCTCCGGCAGCCGTGTTGAGCCCCTGCTGCTGAGCTGCCATCAGCGAGACCTGTGTTCTCTGTATTTTTGTGAGTCTGAGAGTCCTAGACTTTCCTAGACTTTGTCTGGGCTTGTATTTTCTTGGTGTTTAGGGTGGCGGTGTGGGAGCTGTGGGACCTTGCTGCCTCATGGTTCTCTTTAAAGGAGAAGAAGCGTGCATGTTGTTTTTTGCATTCAATGTACTTTATTTTATTCAAGTTTATAGAAATCTCCCCCATCCCTTTATTCATCACTTATGATTCCAATAATACTTTATCAGATTGTGTTCTACAATCTGTTTTCCTATTCCTCAGTCATAGGTGTTTACTTGTATTTTTTCCACTTCTTTGCTCCAACAAAAAATATCCTGTAAATAATTTGTAGTTTATGGGACTTTTAATAAGACATTGCCCTCTTTGGAGTATATGCCTAGCAATGTGATCTCTGAGTTAAAGGATATGAACCCCACAATCATTTTCATAGTTCATAGTTTAAGTTTTATAATTTGGGATTGTTTTCCCAAATGGTTGGACCAGTTCACTACTCCACCAACACTAAGTGTGCTCATTTTGTTTCTGGAATCCCTCCAGTGTTGACTTTCCCATCTTGAGCCATCCTTGCCAAGTGGAATGAGGTATTACCTCAGCATTTCTTTGATTTGAATATCTCTTAGTTTCAGCGATTTGGACCAATATCCTATATGATTGTTAATTACAATTCTCCTTTTGAGAGTTGCTCTTTCATATCCTTCAAGTAGTTTTCTGTTTGGGAATGGCTTTTTGGTCTTATAGTTGTATTAATTTACATTCTCTCTCTTTCATCCCATCCTCCCCCCTCTCTCTCTTTCTCTCTGTCTTCCTCTCTCCTTCCCTCGCTCCCTCCCTCCCTCCTTCTCTCTCCCTCTCATCTCCCTCTTCCTGAGTGTGTGTGTGTGTGTGTGTGTGTGTGTGTGTGTGTGTGTGTGTGTAAAGCCAGTAGTCATGGCAGTACTCCTGAGGACTGCTGCTGTGAATAACTTTAAGGGTCTAATTGCATAGTATAATGAACTCTCTGCTTATTCATAAACTAAAGCATAATATTCAAGAAAGTAAAGTGTAACATTCACAACAATATGATATGACACAACAACTTATTACTCAGGTGGCCACATAGTCTTAAACAAAACATATTATTCAATATGTCTTTAAGGGGTAGCGGAAAATACAAACACCATCTACCCCTAGGTCACAGTAAGTTACAATCTCCTTAGTTAATACAGAGTATCCAAGTAAAGTCCTCTTTCATCTTGATTAGAGACTGGCTTCCAATTATCCTTAAGCCAATCATACTTCAGGGGTAGCAGAAAGTACAAACATCATCCACCCCTAGGTCATAGTAAGTTACAAATCTCATTAATCAATACTGAATATCCAAAGTAAAGTCCTCTTTTATCTTGACTCAAGGCTGGCTTCCAAACCCCATGGCTCCTTCTCCATAGCTGACCACTTCCAACTCTTGCCTGTATTGACATGTAGACACCTTTCTGCTTGTTTTCTATATAAGCTTTTCCATAAGGTGAGGCTCAAAGGGACTGCTCCACCCCAAGCTCTTTGCAAATTTTGTTTCTAGGAAAACAGAGTTTAAGAGGGTTATAACAGTATTTACACACATTACCAGCACTATCATCTCAATTCACTTCTGTCTGAGAAATCAGCACAGAACAACAGACAGAACTTCTGTCTGAGAAATCAGCACAGATCAACAGAGTGTTGACATCACAAACATTCTCTCTCAGCTCTGCATGGGCTCTTATCTCCTTCCTGTTCTATACTTTTTGTAAGCTCTTCCCATGGTGGCCTCCCATGTGATTACATTTGGCTTTTTGACAGGGAAGATCCAAATTTCCTTAGGCCTATTAAGGGTAGGGGAAGATTTTCAAACTCCCTTAGGCTTATTAAGAGCAATACATATGCTGTTTCCAATCAAAGACTCTTGAGATAATCAAAGGTGCTGCTCAAAGGCACTTGATTAGCTGAAATTCTGCCTAGAAAAACAGCAAAAGAAAAAAATACTATTTTGCTTGCTATTGCAGTGTGTTTACATATTTCAGATATTTGCCCCAATCAGTCCTGGTTACATCGATTTTCTTTGTTTGAGCTTTTCAATTTTACAAATTAAACATTATCTATTTTTTTTTCTTTTCTCATCACCTCTATACTTTGTTTGGTTAAAGATTCTTTCCTTAACCATAATTGTAAAGATGAAACCAGATCTTCTTTCCTAATGTTAGAAAATAGCTTTGCCTGTAGTATCTAGAAAAAGAAACTGAGGACAGAGACAGGATTAATACCTCTTAAAGATATCTATTTATCCTTGCTCCAGAATTTAAATACTATTTTAAGATATTTTTCTGAGGTTTAAACAATTGGACAGAAGGCTCTCTCAGTAATTACTTTTTATGTTTGCAATAACAAACCCCCAACCATACACTAAGAAAAAATATAATTAAATAAATGGACTTCTACAATCCTAAGACAAAAAACAATGAGGAAAAGGATATGAGAGAATTTGTGCAGAATTGTGTCCTACAAGATTTCAAGTTCAGTTTTATGTATCCTAAGTGTTTAGGTAACTCTTACGGAGACCCAAGGTCATATATTTTTAGCATTTTAAAACTGTCCGTCAGATTTTCTTGGCAGAAATACTGAAGTGGTTTGCCATTTTTTCTCTACTGGATTAACTTTTATCTGAACTTGCCATTATGAATTTTCCATCTTGGGTAACCCTGCAAAGCATAGCTCAATAATTTAATTGAGTTATGAAAGCCCCTCCATCATGACAAGGCAATGACCCAAGAAGGGCATATAGAGGTAAGAAGAAATGGAAGCAGCGTCAGATTTTGTATTCTTTGGCTAAAACAAAGATTAGTACAGATGATAACTGCAGCCACGAAATTCAAAGACCCTTGCACCTTGGAAGGAAAGCTATGGAAAATCTGGACAGCATACTAGAAAGCAGAGAGATTGCCTTGCCAGTAAGGGTCCATAGAGTCAAAGTTATTTTTCCAGTGGTAATGTATGGTCGTAAGAGTTGGGTTATAAGGAAAGCCGAGTGCTGCAGAATCAATGCTTTTGAACTGTGGTTTTGGAGAAGACTTTTGAGAGTTCCTTGAATAGCATGGAGATCAAATAGATTACTAAGAAAAGAAATTAACTCCAATTATTCATTAGAACAGGCATGAATAACACATGGCCCATTGGCTGCTTGAGGCCTGCTAAAGGATTTCAGGCAGGCTGCAAAAAATGTGGAGGATATAAAAAAAAAAATTAAACCCATCTTCCAACTTCTACTAGACACTATTGTGCCCCTCATGTAACTTTGTGTGTGTGTTGCCACTACAAACTCTCTCCTGTTTGTCATGTGTCCTATGGCAACCAACCATCCTCAGTATGTCTCTACTGGAAGTCCTCACACATTGACCTTCAGTGCTCAACAGTTTTTCGAAGTAAACAGAGAAATCATCCTTCAAGAATTCTATAAGAGTTTGGACAAGGGAAAGCTTAAAACTCTGCAAGATGGTGCTTTACAGGTTTCTTAGCATATTTGGGAGTACCTACATATGTGAACAAACCTTCTCCATTATAAACTTGAATAAAAACAAGAAGTGATCAACTCTGCCTGATGAACACTTGGAAGATATTTTGAAAACATTGATTTCAAACATCATTCCCCAATATGACAAACTGATTGCTGACAAGAAGTGTACTATGTCACATTAACTAAATGTAAATAGTAAACAAACCTGGAAAATGTATTAAAACTTGTACCATTTAGCAAAGTAATTTTTTAAGCATCAATGTGATTTTATATGATAAATATAAATCTTCAGTAATAAATGTGCACTTAATTGATATTAATTGAAATTTCCCTTTTAAAAATATGGTTTATTTTTAAAATAGTTTAATCATTAATTATACCTTTACTTGGAAAGTGAGTCACTAAAAGCCTATCTGTGGCCTGAAAAAGTTTAGTCTATTTTAATTTTGGCCCCTACCTACTGCCAAATTGTACAGGTCTGCATTAGAAGAACAAATACTGAAGCTTAAATACTTTGGCTACATAACAATAAGATAGGACTCAGTGAAAAGTCTGATGCTGGGAAAATTGAAGGCAAAAGGAGAAGGGGATGACAGAGGATGAGATGCACAGATAGTGTCATGGAAGCAACGAACATAAGCTTGGATAGACTTTGGGAGATCAGAGGATAGAAGGACCTGGTGTGCTATGGTCTATAGGGCTATGAAGAATCAGATACAACTAAATGACTGAACAAAAACCACAATGGATGTTTTAGTACCTATATGAACTCAAATATTGCTGCATATTTCCTGAGGTTCTTGTATTGTTGATTTGAATAAGCCTCGTAATAACAGCAAACTATTGATGAAAAATAAATCCATAGTTATGGGGGAAAGAAAAAGCTTTGTAAAGGATATGTTTGGGTGTATGGGTGTATGAGGTTTCTCACCTCAATTTTGGCCACATACCTCTTTGTGCATTATACTAAAACCTTGTCCTCCAAGAACAAATGCCTAAGTGTGCCTTAACCAACAACAATAACAATGATCTGATTGTGAACAGTTTCCTTCCCCAATTATTTAGTTATTTATATAAGTAATATTTTGTAACTTTGCTCATATAATTATGTACCATGGGAGCTGAATTTCCAGTTAATTTATACATTATGCATTTATTTTGGATGGAATTTCTTTTTCTAACTCTTCCTGATGGGTTTGATTGTATTATAGAGAAAGACAAATGATTTGTTCAGATTTATTTTGTATTTTGCTACTTTATTAATTCCTTCAATTAATTTAAGTGGACTCTCTAGGGTTCTTTAAGCAAACCACCATGTCATCTGCAAAAAGATATTTTTGTTTCTTCTTTGCCTGTGTTTATTCCCTACATTTCTTAATATTACTAATGTAATTAGGATATTTAGAACTATACAAAAATAATGGTGATAATGGACAGCGATGCTTTACCTTTGATATTTCTGGAAAAGCCCTTAATTTTTCTCCATTAAAGATAAAAAGGTATCTTGATTTTAGATAGATTTTTTTACTGTATTAAAGAAATACATATTAATAACCTTTTAAAATATTTTGCTGTGTTTTTCAAAAGCATTTTCTGTGTCTGTTGATGTAATTGTGTGATTTTTGTTACTTTTATAGTTAAGATGATCTGCTATGTTTATATTAAAATATTAAGCCATATTTGCATTATTGATATAAACCAAAACTGATCACAGTATGCAACCTTTTCAGTATCTTTCTATAGCTTGTTTTCTAATATAAAATGCAATTGTTACTGATATTCAATGGAGATATTGATATATAAATTTTTTCCTGCTTTATAGATATTTCTCCCTGGTTTAGGTATTAAGACCATAATTATCATTGAAGTAGCATACTTTACTTCTCTATTTTTTATAACAATATTGTGCAATATTGTAAATTGTTCATAGAATGATAGAATTCCCTCAGAAATTTATTTAGTCGCAGTTTATTTTTTCCTTTTATGATATATATATATATATACATACACATACTATATGCATATATATTTTATATGTGTATGTAATATATATATATATATATAGTGGAGGTGTGTGTGTATTTCTGAGATTTGGCTATTTAATTTTTTAAATTTCTCATGGTGTAAATTTAGCTTTAAAATGTTTTTGGTAAAAATTCATTTCGTTGAAGGTATTATTTTTGTTGGCATAAGATCAAGTAAATTAATATCTAATACTTCCAAAAATTCCTCCATCTGTTATGAGTCCACCTTTTTTCATTTTCGTTTTTGGCAGTTTCCTTCTCTTTAAAAAGAAATCAAATTAGCTAATTATTTATCTTCTATGTTTTTACAGTACCTAGTTTTATAAACCACTTCAGTGTCCTTTCTTGTTTTCAATGCATTCTCTTCCTTGATTACTGGATTTTCTATTTTTGTATTTAATTTATGGTTTAGGGTTTTGTTGCTTTTTCTTCTGAGGGACTTGAGGGGATTATTTAAGCAAGTGGTTAATTGTGAGAATTGAGTGAATCACACCAACTTCATCTTGTGACTCAGTTCTGGAGCTAATCAGTTCCTTTTCTATTCAGTTATGGGACTAGTCCAATTTCTGTCGTGTGTAAAAGCTTTATTCAATTGTGGGAATTGGGAGAAAACCTTATTGCAGTGTTTTAACCTAGCTTTACATGGCTGGAAAGCTGAACTACCTCTATCTGGTGCTCAGAGACCCTTAAATAAGGACCTGGGTCATACTGACCAGAAATTCAGTCAAATCCAAAGATTGATGCAAGGAGTTTTCTCACAGTTACAAATCTTAAACAATTTATATGTCTTATCTGAAAAATTACCCCATGCTGATCAACCAGATATTGTTTTCATGTTTCTTTGACTGTTTATAGACACTCTGGGGGAGTTGGACACCTCCTTTTCTGATTTGGGGGGACTGACCTATTCACTTTCTCCCTCTCAACTTGGAAAGTCTTTCGTCCAATTAGAAATCAGATTTCCTAATGTTGTATTGTTTCCTTTTAATTAATTGGCCTAATTCGATGAATTATTTTCAGTGTTTAAAAATTTGTCTCCCCTTGTATTCAGAGTCCAGATTTAAGCTGAGGAGGTCTGATCCTAGTGAGTTGGTTTGTTGGGCAATTGCCATGCATTGCTTAAGAAATCTATATGCTCTGAGTACTGAACCTTTGTTTCTTCAGTTATTTCATCTTTCAGGAGACACATTTCCTAATGTATTCCTATTCCCATCTTTGTTCTTTTCTCTCTTAAAACAAATAAAATGGAATAAATGTAAACCCAAATCCCCAGTTTGTCTTTTTTTGCCTCTTTAGCACTTGAATACAATGGGTTTCTCAAAGGAAACTAGTCTCTTCTTCTCTTACTAAAATGAAAGCACTTTATCTTACTTTAGTGCAATTTGCACTTACCCTTTTTCTGTCTGCTTGCAATATTTTTCTTTAATCTGGAAGCTCTGGTACTTTGTATATGACATTCCTGGATGTTTTTAATTTGAGATTTCTTTCACTTGATAATTAATAAATTCTTTTCTATTTTCATGTTATCCCAAGTTCTGGTTAGTTTTCTTGAAATACACTATCAAGATATATTTGGATGTGACTTTTCTGGGATTCAAATGATTTTTAAAAGTATCTCTTTCCAACTTCTTTTCCATGCCAAATGTTTTGATGGTGGCATTACTTTCATAATCTTCATAATCTTTCCCCCCCCCAATCTTTTAACTTTGTTCAAATATTTCTATTGTTTTATTTTTGGGGGTGGGATTATTGAGTTATATTTGATCTATTATATTTTTTCTAGAAGTCAAATCCTTGGGCAAAATCTTTTATAACTTTTCTTATAAGATATGTATTCTCCTAAATATTTTTTTGCTTCAGGAGATCTTCCTTTCTTCCAATCACTCTTGGAGTAATTTTCATATCTCCTATGAGGCTCTGTTTATGCTTAAAGAATTTACCTTTTTTCTTCTGGATTGATTTCATTGTCTTTGCCTAACTCTTGCTATTTCTTCATTGTGTTTGTTATTTTTTTTTTTTACTCACATCTCTAGCCTCAGTTCCTGAATTGGAACTTTGTGCTAGAGCTAGGGTCCCCAGCCTCTCCACCCTCCCACTCCTCCAACTTGTGTGAGAGAAATTTCTGTTCTTTTATCTCTTTAGTCTGGATATTTTAGCTGCTCTAGTTCTTGATGGGGTGATTAGTGTGAAGTATTATCCTCTACTGCAACCTCTCTGTCTCTCTTGTTTTCTCTCTGTGTCTATTTGTCTCTGTGTCTTCTCTCTGTTTCTGTCTCTCTGTCTCTCCTTTCCTCCCTCCCTCCTGATGGCCTGGCATATCTTACATCTTCTGGGAGAATATCTAATTGAGAGTAGTATTCACCCCTTGCTGTAACCCTTACAAATCCCAGAAATCAGATACCAGTGATAATCATGGGCTTTCTAAATGTACATCCTAAGGATGGATACCTGCTGATTGAGCTGCTCCTGTCTCCTACTGTGGCATAAGAGCTCTGAGGCAGGACGTGATTCTGTCTCTTGCTAGACCAGGGCTGAAAATCCACAGCTTCAGGTTATGTTTAAAGGGGCTTATATTAGTGTTAGTCTCCTCTACCCTTTCGTTTTCAGAGCCTCTGCATTTCAGGTCACATTTATCTTATGAGACTCGGCTAGTTTCCAACACTTTTTTTTCTTCTTCCTGTTTTATAGGTGTTGGTGCTAGCTTCTACCTTCTTAGGAATGAATTCTCTCCAAATACTTGTAGGATTTTCTTGGACTGGTTGGAGAAGCTTATAGCTGTTTCTTTTGGGTCATTGTTCCATCTGACACCATTCCATTGGGGGTGTATGTTGGACAGCTGGTCTATTGTAAGACTTCTTTTTTGCCATCTTAATTAAAAGTCCCACAGTCCCTAATTTTGTATGAGCCAACTTCAGTATTAACTATCATTCTTATCACAATGATCAAACATACATTGAGTGATTATATTAAGTATTTAATCCCCCTTATCTAAGCAAAGCTGCACTGAGTCACTTTACTGGTTTATAAGAAGGGCATTAATTATCTCTACTGTTTCTTCCAGGTGGTACATATCTAAATGAAAGGGTTATATTTTTTGTTGTTGCTAATTTTTAAATTTTTATTTTCGTTCCAAATTCTGTTTTTTTCACTCTACCCTTTCCACACCTATTGAGAAGGTAGGAAATTTGACATCCATTAATACATGTGAAATCATGAAAAACATTTCCACATTAGACATATTGGAGAATTACTTTAAAAAAGGGAAACAATATATTTTAATCTGCAATAAAAGTTCATCAGTTCTCTCTTTGGATAGCATTTTTTCATCACAAGTCCTTTTGAATTGTCCTGGAACATTGAACTGATAAGAGTAGCCAAGTCTTTTACAGGTCATTATTATTTTAATATTGCTGTTCCTGTGAACATTGTTCTCCTTGTTCTGCTCACTTCACTATGTGTCAGTTACTATAAATCTGTCTAGTTCATTTAAATCTGAAGCCATCTCCTTTGTCATTTATTTTTTTCCTGCAATATATTCTTTTTTTAATATAAATTTTTTATTTATTTTCTTGTTTACATCATTTGTTTCCATGAGATTTTTGAGTTACAAATTTTCTCCCCGTCTTTCCCCTAACCCCAACCCCAAAACAGCTATCCCACTGTAAAGCCCTTCCCCTGATCTGTTCTCTTTTATGTCCTCCTCCAACACCCCTCTAACTTTCTGGTAGGGCAGGGAGGGTCTCCTTACCCCAGTCCCTGTAATCTTAATTCCTAGTTGCATGTATTGTAGAGCTTTAAATACTAAATTCTTTCAGTTCCTCCCTTGTCAACCACCCCCACTGGAAGGACAAGCAATTCAATATAGGCTTTACATGTGTCATTATGCAGGACATCTTCACAATGGACATATTGTGACAGACTGATCATATGTCCCTCCTTCCTATCTTGCTCCCACCCTTGATCTGTTCTCTACCCTGTCCTTGTCCCTTTACTGAAGTGTGTGCTTCCAGCAACCCTCTCCTAGACCCTGCCCTCCCCTCCATCATCCCACCTCTCAACCCCATGCTCTCCTGTGAGCAAAACACCCGGTTTAGAGTTTATGTCATTCCTTCCCTAAGCCAAATTCAATGAGAGTAAATGAAAGTAAATTTGTAACAGTTATCCCTTGCCTCTTCTATATGGGATGATTAACCCCATTTTGTCTCTCCCTGTCTCCTCTCATTTTAGTCCTCTCCCACCTCAGAATTTCACCTTTTAAAGTATCATCCCTTAGTATTCAATTGATACTATACCTTCTATGTACACATATACACACATGCTCAGATATGTATTCATTTGCATATATAGCCTCCTATATAAACATATGTATAAATATACATACATACATACATACACACACAAACATACACATACATATACATATGTATTCCCTTCACCTATCCTCATACTAAGAAAAGTTTCATAACTTACTATTATCTTTTTTCCATATTGGCATATAAATAGTTCAACTTTGATAAGTTCCTTATGATTTCTTTCCCATGTTTACCTTCTCATGCTTCTTGTATTTGATTGTCAAATTTTCTGTTCAGTTCTGTTTTTTTCAGCAAGAACACTTGAAAGTCTTCCACTTCATTGAATGACCATATTTTCCTCTGGAACATTATACTCAATTTTGCTGAGTAGGTGATTCTTGGTTTTAATCTCAGCTCCTTTAAATCCATAATATCATATTCCAGGCCGTTCTATCCCTCAGTGTAGAAGCTGCCAGATCCTGGGTTATCCTAATTGTGTTTCCACAGTATTAAAATTGTTTTCTCTTAGCAGCCTGTAGTATTTCTCCTTAATATGGGCATTCTGGAACCTGGCTATAACATTTCTAGGAGTTTTCTTTTGGGGATCTTTTTGAAGAGGTGATTGGTGAATT
This sequence comes from Pseudocheirus occidentalis, assembly GCA_028646575.1. Taxonomy (NCBI): domain Eukaryota; kingdom Metazoa; phylum Chordata; class Mammalia; order Diprotodontia; family Pseudocheiridae; genus Pseudocheirus; species Pseudocheirus occidentalis. Next base: position 121,152,485 of record CM053599.1, read on the forward strand.
CTTTCAAGTTCTATTTTGCCCTCTGAATCTAAAACATGAGGGCAATTTTCCTTGAGAATTTCTTGAAGGATGCTTTCCAAATTCTTTTTTTTTTGATCATGGCTTTCAGGTAAACCAATAATTTTCAAATTGTCTTTCCTGTATCTATTTTCCAGGTCAATGATTTTTTTCAAGGAGATATTTCACATTGCTTTCTATTTTTTTCATTTGTTTGTAACTGTTTAATAATATTTTGAATTCTTGATTTCTCGTAAAGTCATTAGCTTCCACTTGCTCCACTCTAATTCTGAAGGAATTATTCTCTTCGGAAGGCTTTTGAGATTCTTTTTCCATATTGGAAATTTGACTTTTTAAGGCATTCTTCTCCTCATTGGCTTTCTGGGACTCTTTTGCCATTTGACTTAATTTGTTCTTTAAGATCTTGTTTTCTTCAGTCAGGTTGTTGACTCTCTTTTCATGATTTTCTTGTATCATTCTCATTTCTCTTCCCAACTTTTCCTCCACTTCTCTCATTTGTTTTTCAAAGTCCTTTTTAAATTCATCTATAGCTAGTAAGCAATCTTCATGTTTCTTGGAAGCATTTGGTGTGGGAGTTCTGACTGTGTTGTCTTCCTCATGCTCCATGCTTTGATCCTTTTTGTCCACAAAAAAAGGCTTCTAGAGTTTTATTGCTATTCTTATTTTGCTTCCTTTTCCTCATGTTTGACAGTCAATTCATTGCTTGATTTTTTTTTAGCTCTGTGGAACTCTGCTTCAGAGGGGGGGGGAAGCTCTGGCCCAAATCTCTGGGGTTTTCACAGCTGCCGCAGCTATTAGGGGGGTACTGCAGCCCCCACCAGCTTTGGATTGCTGAAAGCACACCCCAGTTCTACCACCTGAGACCATGATCCAGATACAGGCCCCTCGACACAAGAGCCCTTGGCCCTAATCAATCGTTTTGGCCCCCCTGCAATCGGCAGGCCTGGAGCTCTGAAGCAGCCCAGTGGAGGCAGTTGCTGCTTGCAGTCGCTTCCTGCTGCTTCCAGCTGCTTCCTTGCTCTGAGAGCAGTTTGGCCAGACTGCTTTTCTCCCCCAAATTTAGCTTGAAAGCTTGAATTCCACTGACCTTTCTCTAAGTCTTATTTTTCCTGGCTTGATGAATGTGGAGATTGCCCTAGGTGCTGCAGATCGGCCCTCTTGCAGACTCAAGCTGTGGCTCCTCCCAATCATCCTTGGGCCTGGCCTTGGTTTCAGGTTGGGCTGGTGTCAGCTCCCAGCCTGCCAAGATGAGCCCCTCCAGCCAAGCTGCTTTCAGTAAGAGATGTGTTTTCTTTATTTTTGTGAGTTTGGGAGCCCTAAAATTTGTTTAGAGTCGTATTTTATGTGTATTTAGGGTGGCTATGTGGGAGCTGTGAAACTTTGCTGTTTCTAAGCCGCCATATTGGCTACACCCACCGCCCCCCCATAAATTCCTCCTTTGTCATTTCTTATAACACTATAATACCCCATCATGATCATATACTACAACTTGCTCAGCCATTCCCCAATCAGCAGGCATTCCTTCAGTTTTCAATTCATTGCCACCACAAATCAAATCAAAACAAAACACTCCTCTAAATATTTATATATGTGGTTCCTATTCCTTTTTCTTGAATCTTTTTGGGATACATACCAAATAACAGTATAGCTGGTTCAAAGGGTATGCATAGTTTTATAGAAAGGGCTATGCTTTAACACAAGTAGCATTGCATTATAGGATCACGGGAATATAGGAATACAGATTTAGATTTGGAAGGGGCCATAGATGTAATCCAATTCAACACCAATCCACCCTCCTCCATACCAATTTAGTTTTACAAATGAAGAACCTAAGGCGTAGAGAGGTTAATTGCCTTGCCAAAGGTTAGATAGGTAATAAGTGGAAAAAAAGCAGTATCTTAATCTGTGTGTCTTGAAGCCAGTAAAATTTCCCAGCTTCTCAAAGATATATATTCATATGAAAATATTTCCTGATCATCTGGAATCTATTTTATTATCATGTTTGGAGAAGGAATTCCAAATTGAGATTCAATCATTAAATTAAACTGAAATAGATCACTAACTTTCCCATGTGTCCCCTCTCCCCCAATTGAAAGCAAGGCAACTGGAGTTGGGATTTGTGGCTAAAGGTACCTTTGGGTTTTTATTTGAATTGTAACCAGTATGTTTATTAAGGACTAACTATATACAAGGCACCATGCTAAGCACCAAGATTGCAAAAACAAGAAAATAAGGGAATTCCTCCCTTGGAGGAGCTAACATTCTAATAGGGGAAGCAAAAATAGAGGGGAACTGAAAAGGGAAGTTTCGGGGAATGGAGGAGGGAAGAATAGTACTCACATTAGTTTAAGACAACTGGCATAGAGTAGAACAGACCAGAGAGGGATCCAGAAAAGAAATGATCAATGTGACTAAAGTTCATGCTATGGTAATTCTAGGCAGGGACTCACTGAGTAGGCTTTCAGGTCAAGTCACCTTTGGGTGGGCAAAACAGGTCTTGAAGAGGTGAAGCAGACTGAATAATAAAGTAGAAGTGAAATGAGCCAATGGTGTTTCAGCCTTCTTCTATCATCCACTAAAGAAGACTAGAACTCAGTGCTTCTCCTGTATTCCCCCTTCCTCTTAATCATCACTAGGTTTCTAGTGTTACAGATAATCATCACCTCAGTTATCAAATAGAGAGAGAGCCCTGTGGCAATTTTCATTAGCTCTTCTGGTTCTAGACATTAGCCTCTTTCAAATCTTTCTTACTAAATTGCCTGGTAAAGCAAAGAAAAAGATTTGTAGAGATGAGAAACAAATGGGTAGAAGAGATCTCCATTCCATCACGGTTATTGCTTGTTTTATGATTTGAGGTTTCTCGTTAACATTTCCTGAAGGAGATGATAAAAATCACAATAAAAATATTCAGTGTAAATTCCCCATGGTGATAATTGGGGTTGTTTCCTGTTATGATTGGGAGAGGGACAGTGCTTCCTGGGAAACTCTAAGGAGATTTCAGTAGAAAATAGTAGCTTGTCTTTTCCCTGTGTGTGGCATGGGTAATAAGCTTCCTATCCAGCCCCTGCTGACTATTGAAACTTCAGGTAACTCAGCTCACTCAATTTGAACAACAAGAGATAGAGGAAGCTGAATAAATAATTGACAGCTTTCCAGTGGCTCTGAATTCTACCCTCTGCATTATTAGAAGTGTCTTTGACATTGTAGTATCAACCAGAGTGGTCCTTTGGCAGATGGATGGACTGAGTCTGAGATCATGGGTTGAAAAATAAACTTAAGTTACTATTTTCACATTATGATGGCTTAGTAATTGGCTCTACTAATTCCAGTAATAAGGGTCTGGGTTCAAACTTCTTTAAGTCCATTTCCATAAACTTGTGGAGGGCTTTTCTCTAAGAATCTTGTAACTATCTTCCATTTATATTAATCTAATGCCTTTTTTGGTACCCACTCTCCACCCTGCCTCATCTCTTCAGTTTACTCCCCCTTCTTGTCTTCTCCATCCTTTCTCAACAGCATGGGCCTGGAGCAGAGAAAGCAAATCAGAGGAGATGAACATCATCCTTTCAGTAGGAGGGCTTGTTTTGAAATGAAGTTCTGTTGGCAGGAGGCAGAAATTAAAGACTTTCCAACAAGAAACGGGATATGATTCTCCCTCATTTCCTACCATATGAGGTCCTAGGTCTAATATGTTTCATCTGATTCATAGATGAAGAGAAAACTTTTTAATGAAAGAAACTGTAGTAGCACCAGAAGAAGACTGTGAACTGCCTGAGTCAGAACTGAGTCTGTTCTGTTCAGATGCGTTCTTCATACCCTGTAGGGACTTGCTAATGTACCCATTTAATACATGGCTGGCAGGACAGCAACTGTGTCCTGCCAGATATATACTCCATTTGGCAAGAGCAAAGAGGTTGCTTATCTTTTAAAAACATTGAAAACATGCCAAAGGGGTTTACTTTTATTAATGATGACTGGAATTGACTTAGCAATATCTTGACCATCAACACCCTTTGCTTCCCTTTCCTTTCTGCTATTTGGCCAGGACATTTGCATTTAGAACATAGTTCAGTGAACTCCTATAATGTGAAAGCCATCAACAGGGCTAAACAAATCAGGGATCACAGACAAAAATAAACAAAGGCAAAGGGAAAGGAAAAAATAAAAGAAATAGATATATTTGTAGGGAAGTAGGTAAGAAGTCCGAGAAATCTCCTGTGTTTTCACTTTTATTTTCTACTCTGTTTTATTTTTCAATGGGTCACTACTGATATCATTGGCTTCTGTATAGATTTCATGTCCAGATATTATAGATTTGCTGTCCCAGATCTAGGAAATGGCTACTGTTTTACTGCATCCTTGGAGTCATTTATGTTAATGAGAATTAATGTCCTCATTTCTGTGAATCATCTGAAAATGGGGCCCTGCTTTTTCCATATAAAAATATTAGTGGAGAGTTGGTGAGAGTAATCTAGTGTAGGTTCATAATGCTATGTTTACTTGGCAATTGATGTAAAATAGTTAGCTTAGATCCTTCATACAGAGGAGGAAGAAGAAGAGGGAAACTATTTGATTCCAGGTCAGACTTACATCAGTCCAGTAGTTCAAGTTTAGGGGTGACATTAAAATGAGATACTCTTACACCATATAACATTGTACAAAAGAACATTTCCTTAACAATAGTATGGAAAGAATATTTAACAGAGATACAGCATGAGTTTGGTTGGATACAAATCCACTTAATTTAGAGACACTGCTAATACGATATGTTGACTTATATAGCAACAACCTGAGAAATACAAGTTATTAATGCAACGGACCTTTTATGCCTTAGATCAGTGGTTCTCAACTTGTGGGTCATGTTTAATTTAAATACATTCTGGATATCAGATATTTACATAAGGATTCATAACAGTAACAAAATTACAGTTATGAAGTAGCAACAAAAATAATTTTATGGTTGGGGGTCACTACAACATGAAGAACTGTATTAAAGGGTCACGGCATTAGGAAGGTTGAGAACCACTGCCTTAGATGATGAGGAAGCTACCTTAGTGGCAAGATTTTCAGTTTCTTGTACCAACCAAGTTTCAGGGATGGTTTTCTTGATCTTCTAGGCAAACACTAGCCTACTCTACATAGCAAGGACTTAGTTGTAATAAAAAGGCGACAACCACAGAGAAAGAGATTGCTAGAGTGTCTACCCATGAGTACAGCCCCTGTTTCCAAAGAAATTCAACTGACCTTCGTGCTTCAACTTATAGGACCTTTCCATGATTAGAGTATTCAAAGCCAGCTGGAATTGGTCAAAGTTTAAAACTTCATGGCTCCCTAACATATGATGGCTACCAGAAAGAAAGAATTGCCTAGACTGAACTTGTTTCCTGAGATTCGGCTCCCTATACATGTAACTTCACTTCCCTCAATAGGAACAAAGAATGGACTTGGGGGCAACTCTAAGGTAAAAAGGTCACAAGTATTGTCCATCTCATCCTTGTTGTTTCTGTAAATAAGTGTTGTACTCGTGCCTTTTGTGATACTATGCAGCAAACCTTTTAGTCAACTTAAGATAAGTGTAGTTCCGTCTCTCTCTTGGTAACCACACTATCTTAATAAATGAGTTTGCGTCTCTTCAGATATCTAGCTTGGCAAATAATGTAGACGTGACCATCTTTGATAATGAACAGATTTATCATCTTCATTATGGAAAGTCCAAATGTTTCATATTTTACCTTGTTTTACAACTAAGAAACCCAAACAAACCAACCTTGCAAATAAAAAACCCAAACAAACCAATGGTGAACGTAAAAGTTATTAAGAATTGTAGAATATTTGGATCCATATAAGAATCAAGGCCCACATTTTTCTGAAGTATGTTCTCTGATGTTGGGCAGTGTCATTCTGATTGCACCAAGAAGAATCTGGTCTCTGGAAAATAATTACTTTTTCTTTGGGAGGTGAGTCAACAAAGGCTCTTTCTAGTCTACCTGAAGAAATAATAAAATACTTGCTCAAATCCTGAAAGAGTTTAGTATAATTTATTTCTACAGAGTAGTTTACTCACTGAGAGATGAGGCCTTTTATGATGATTTACATGATATATAAAGAAGAAAATTGCACTAGGATGTAAGAAACCTAGATTCTGGTTTCTATCTTCTCTCCTTGCCCCAAATATACATTTCAGGTATTAGCTGTGTGAGCTTGGGCAGTTTACCCAACCTCTCTGTACCTCTGTTACCTTATTTTTAAAAAGGGATAAAAATATATGCCATAAGCAGATGACCTCTTAAGTTACTTTCCTGCTTTAAAAACTATAATTTCTATGAGTAGGGTTCTGGAATATTTCTGACTAAAATGAGTACAGTTTATCTAATGGTGTAGATTTAAGGCATAGTAAAAGATTGGTACTAATTCCCCCAAACCTGTGTAAAGTGTTCCTGCTGTCTGCTGGCTGATTAATTTTCTCTATCTTAGCAGCATAGTGGATAGAGGGCCAGGCCTAGCATCAGAAAAACGCATTTTCTTGAGTTCAGCTCTGACCTCAGACACCAGCTGTATGACTGGGTAAGTCACATAACGCTGTTGGCTTCTATTTGCTCATCTGTAAAACTGGCTGGAGAAGGAGACAGCAAACCATTCCAGTATATTTGTCAAGAAAACTCCAAATGGGGTCACAAAGAGTCAGACACGACTGAAAGGACTCAACGAGTTTTTATTTTACCAATTCTATTAAAGTCAGACATGGCGCAGCTACCTCGTGCTCTACCCCCATCCTTCCTCCATCATTACTGGCATACACTGTGTGGATCTGAAGTGCAATGGAGAGATTCTGATGAGAGAGTACAGGTATAAGAAGAAGAGTAGAAGTAAATTGTAGCGGTAGTAAAAAGACTACTGGATTTACAGTGAGAAGATCTAGATTCAAATCCTGACTTGTTCCATTTACAATATGTATGACCCTGGATAAGTCACTAACTTTCCTCATCTGAAAAATGAGGTCATTGAGGGAACACAGTATACGCAATGACTAAAGAATACAAATGGAGGGGCAGGTAGGTGGCATAGTGAACAGAGCACCAGCACTGAAGTCAGGAGGACCTGAGTTCAAATCCAGCCACAGACTCTTGATACTTAACTAGCTGTGTGACCCTGCGCAAGTCACTTAACCCCAATTACCTTGCCTTACCCCTCCAAAAAAGAAAGTATAAATGGAAAGAATGCCAAAAAAAACTGGATGTTGAATAAATGTAATTATCAATATCTTCCCCAGAAGAGACATGATAATATGTATCTCCTTCCCTTCTTTGTAATAATTCATATATTATGCATGTAGAACACTGACAGTATTATCAGACACTGTTGATATATTTGTAACTAATTTTTGTTAGTTTCCATGAGACTTAGAAATTCAACCTCTCTCCCTTCGAATAAGGGTACTCTTTGCTTTAGAATGAGATATGCAATGGTTGGGTTCAAACAAAGATGGCCTGATTTCTGAAAAGGGTGCTTAAACTCCTTCCCCAAATCTTTGGTTCTCTTTGCCCCTTCCACCTACATCACATACCCTGGAACCGTGGAGAAAATTACTTAAAGCTTGGGTTTGATTCATGTCTAAAATGTCCCCAAAAGGAGTAAAAAGTTGCCAGACAGACAATATAGATTAGGTATATAGGACAGCTATTTTTATGCAAAATTAATTAATGAACACTGGACTAGGCCTCTAAATGTGCATTGACATCAGAATTCAAATAAGTAACAACAATGTCATACCTACTATCAAAATTTCTAGGGAACTTGACATCAGGACATGGAGCAGTTTATAGAAATGAGTGTTTTTATATCTCACCTCAACCCTGTGTTGTAATTCTCTCCATAGCCATGTCTTCTCACAAGCCAGGTGGTGTTTGGATCCATACTCTTGTTGGTAGTCATCTTCCTTAACAAGAACTAAAGTATTTACTCAATACTCTTCCAGCTGCTAGCCAGCTTCTCTGGACACTTCAAACTTCCAAGCTTGCCTCTGTGACTGGAAATGTCCATCTCAGAGTTACTACCTAGTCACCACTACTCAGAAAATAAACACAGAGCAAAATTCCCAGCTCTGGCACCAAGACATAAAATTTGCATTAAATGCCATATTTTCAAAGACACCATTAAATGCTAGGCATCAGTTGGTTCTTTCACTATTCTAGAGGTGTTCAGATCATCCAGATTTTTTCCACTACAGGGAAAAAGAGGGAAGAGGCTGAGTTAGCTATTTAAGTCTATGGAGTTAATGCTTCTTCTTGCTCAATGGTCAATAAGAATATTAAGTCATACCACCAAGTCCTAGGTTGGATTAGATGAGAGGTATGATGCTTTCCTTAACTCCCTAAGGAAGCCTATGAATGTAAGGAGACTAATAGGAGAGGGTGGAGAGGATAAAGTAGAAGTTCCAATGGGGATGGGTTGGTTGCAAAATGGTTTCCTACAGTTCTTGACAATATACAAATATAGCAGGGACTAGAATATTCTGGACAATATAATGATTATAAGAGAGAGGATCAGAAATACTCTTGCATAAGTGATTCTGGTAACTTCCAAATATTCAAATATGATATCATTAGACATATAGAAGGCAGTCTTGTACAATAGGGAAAAGATAGGATCTAGAGTTGATGGCCTATATTTATTCTTTCTTTGTATTTCCTGTCAAATGCTGGTTGATCAATTGATTGACTTAGATTTAAATGTTGCTTTTGCCACTTACTGTATACATGACTTTAGGGGAAGTTGCTTACCCACTGTGGGTCTCATTTTCCTCTGATGTAAAATGAAGAGGTAGAATTGAACGTCTCTGCAGTTCCTTCCAACTTGAAATATGTGACTTTGTTAAGGTCAAAGGAACCAGCTATAACAAATGTAATACCAAGGAATTACTATCAAAGCAAGCTTTTTTTGCTTGTTTTTTTTTTCTGTCTCTGTCTTTCTCCCTTGAGTATTTATGTATGTATGCGTAAATACTCTCCATTGTTTGAAGTTTAGAAATAGCTCTTGACTTCTTAGTAGATAAATGAATTGCTGGGATCAAAAATTGTTCCTAACCTAGTGGCCAACCTTTAACCCTGAGGTGATGGGCCTCTCTAGGCATAGTTATCCTGTATTACAGGACCTTAGGCCACATTATTAAGCCCTTATTAAAAAAAAAACTTTACATATTTGTCAGAACTGGAAGAGCTTAGGCTATATTGGCATAGCCCCAGGAACCTTGGTTCATTTTCACAGCATGAAACCTCAAAGTAAGTCTCTAGAGTAGTAAAGGAAGCTATATAGATATGGCATAGAATGCATAGACATAAATTATCTAAAATAACATTTTCTTCTCTCAGCAACTCCCTCTAAATAAATAGATTTGGGAAACATAGAAATATGCTAGAAAACTATCAATGGTTTTCAGATCTGCTGGGTTACCCCATGACCTTAAGTAGCTCAATCAGTCACTCAAAGATCCTAGCAGCCTGGAGAAGCTTCTGAATTTGAGGGGAGATAAGATCAAACATGGACTTCAAATGGATTTTGCCTTAGGTTCAATCCACTTTTGGACATATAGCTCTGAATCTTCTTCTTTATAGGAAAAGAAATAAGAATCTTCCAGTTTATTACATTTGATTTGACAAATTACTAGGTATACTACCTGAGATAGGTACTGTGAGAAACACACTTGTGAGACTCATGGGATTTCTCAGGCAAGGCCAGGGAGTAAGCCCAGGCATGCTGCCACAGCCCACTGCTTCCCTGGTTGTGAACCCTCAGGACAATCCATGTGATAGGCAAATTCTCACAGAAAGAACTCAGAAAGAGAGTGGGGGGAGGAAGGTGTTTATTTCATTTATCATGAGAGATGGGTGTGCTGCTCCCAAAGAGCACACACCAATACAGAAACTTAGTTCAGTCCTGCTCCTCCCATCAGACTCAGGATTGGTCCAGACTCCTTCAGGGTACAACCCTTCCTTATATTCCCCTCACATGTCTTCCTTCCCTCGTCATACAGTCCATAATTAGAAAATGGATGAAGTCTCCATCCTTGGGGTGTGTAAGTTAATATGTATGAGGTTAATTAAGTAGGTGCAGTAGTGAGGACACTTGTGACCAGGGCATGACCCCTTGGGTTTAAACCATTTGTCATATCCCAACCTTTCTGGTTCCCTTTAGGCCATGATGTGCTCAATCACCATCCTTGCAAAACAGGATGTGCAATCTTATCACGAGCTTCCAAAAGCCTGTGGCATTGACTATTTCTCAAGAACATCTGTGGGAGCAAAAAGAGATACAATAATCTCCTTTCTTACAGTACTATATGTGCACTTATTAAGTAGTTACTATGTGCAACGCACTGTGTTAAGCACTGGGAATACAGATATAACTAAATTTAAAAATCCTCACCCTCACGGGGATTGTATTTTAAATGGGCAAAGATAAAGCATAAAAGGAAGCTGCCCCAGTTTGGGGTTGGGAGAGAAGGTATCTCATTGGGGCATGGTGAAAAATGAAGTCTGGGGGTGGGTGGGTGGTCCAGTGAATAGAGCACTAGCCCTGGAGTCAGGAGGACCTTAGTTCAAATCTAGCCTCAGACACTTAGCACTTACTAGCCACGTGACCTTGGTCAAGTCAGCCCCAACTGGCCTACCTTCCCACTTCCAAAATAAAGCAAAAAAAAAAAAAAGAAAAAGAAAAAAAGAAAATGAAGTCTGGATAGAGCTAGGGGCAAATTACAGAGAGAAATAGAGTGAACATGTTTGACCTGGACACCTTCCTTAAAATGGAGTTTCCAAGAAGAATAATCAAACAGGAAGAGCTGTAGGGGAACAATGAACTTCTAGGGTCAGAAGACAACTCTGTAATGTGAAAGAACAAGTCAGCAGAGGTCAGGGTTAAGAAAAACACAAATAAAACAATCCCTGAACTCAAGAAGGTTACATTTTACTGGAGGTTAAACGGGATTGGGAAAAACACATACACATGCAAATAAATATTGTAGTTACAAAGTCAATATCAAATAATAAGATGGGGTAGAAAGCAGTAAAACTGGTGTATCAGGAAAGGTATCCTGTGGAAGGGGACAGGGAGACTCTAAGAAGCAAAAGAGAGGGAGAATGGAGAGGGAGAAAGCCCATTCAAGTGACAAACCATCCAAAACCCAGTTAAAGAGGTCATGGTCATAGCAGTGTAATGGGGGTGGGGGCTGGTTGTACAACATTCCTGGTTTGCCCTAGTGTGGGCCATTGTTGCTTAGAGCTTGTTCTATTCCTGTTCCAGGGCCTACTGTGTACAGAATGTGCAGTCTTGATTTCTCTGTGAGCTCCTAATAAACTCTGTTGAACAAACAGTCGTCTATTTACACTTTGACAAGCTTTATTAGCTTGTGTCTGTGTTAGGAGCCTTACATACCCGGGAGGCTGCAGCCAAAGCCTCGCAACCAGCAGAAGATGGCTTGAGGTGGGAGGGGAAAAGAAACAGAGCCTAATCAACCTGTTCCAAGGGTCAGAGGAACTCGAGGAGGTGACAGAAGATCTCTTTTAAAAGGCAGTTATTTTAAAAGCCCAAGTGTTTAGTGGAGCTGGAGCTGGCTTATACTTATTAAATAGGGAAGCTTTGGCAGGGGCAGGGACCTTGAGGACATAGAGGGCCACATATAGCCTCAAGACCTCAGGTTTACCACCCTACATCTGGTGGGTAAACTCACATGCAACTATTGTTTACAAGGTAATGGGTTAGTGATAATAGTAATAATAAAATAATAATAATGATAATAATTATAATAGTACTAATAGTAGTAGTAATAATACTAATACTATTTTCAGACTTCTTTTTCACTGGCTGTCTGCCATGCCTAGAATTTTATCCCTCCTCATCTCCACCTCTTGGCTTCTCCAGATTCCTTAAAGTCTTCCCTAAAATCTCTCCCTGTGTGGTAAGAAAGTCTTTTCTCATCTATCCATAATGCTGATGACTTCCTTCTGATTATTTCTCTAATCTTTCTGGTATATTTCATTTGTGCATAGTTGTTTGCTCGCTATATTAACAATTAGATTAAAAGTTCCTTGAGGGCAATGACTGTTTTTTGTCTCTCTTTGTGTCCCCTACACTTAGCACAGGGCCTGGCACATGGTAGGTGCCTAATTAATGTTTGCTGACTTGGCTTATTATCTTTGAGCTTCACAAACACTGTAAGTTTTGAAGATCATGGTCCCTAACCTGGGGCAGACAGATGCCTCTAAGAGGTCCATGAAAAGATTTTTCAGGGACTCCATGAACTTGGATAGGGACAAATACTTCTCTAATCTTCACTAACCTATAACTGAAATTTAGCATGTCTTTGTTGTAGGCAAAAAACATTCATCTGAGAAGGGTTCATCAACTTCATCAGACTGCCAGAAAAAGTTCACACACAAAGAAGTTCACAGCCTTTGCTACAGCAGTAGAAGTGACCTCAGTTACCATCAAGTTCAACTCTCTTGTTTTTACAAATGAGGAAGTTGAGACCCAGAGAAGTGAGACGATTTGCCCAAGATCCACAAGGTAGGATGTACTGCAGGTTGGATGTGAACCTAGATCTTCCTGATTCCAAGAGCAACTCTCTGTCTTTACCATTTCATGGTTCTGTGTCTCTATGATACTGAAACATCTAACCAGGTACCCTTATTTCCCCCATAATCATATTATTTAGACTGAATTAAATGTTATTATGTATTTCCCCTTTTCCAAGCCTACTCTATCTCTTTCTCTCTGTGTATATATGTGCATATGTATATGTATGTATATGTATATATACACATATATATGTATATTATATATATTATAATTAAATTATATTTTTATTTTGTAGATTTATACTTGGTTTGGTATGAGGACCTTTGTTCTCACTCAGTGATGAGTTTATTCATTAGAACTGTCTAATATTGACTCTTAAGTGATTTATATTGGTATTAGAATGTGCCTCAAACTCTACCTGACTGTATGACCTTGGGTAGAATGTTTAATATCCCTGTACACTAGATAGCATTTTGAGATGATAAATTATAGATGAGTTAGTAACATGGACCTTCATTGACAGAGGGAGTTTCCACTCTGGGAGTTCCTTGCATGAAGGAAATCTCAGGTTCACATAGCCTATGCATTTTTGTAGCTATAGTTAGATGAAGATGGAGACTAAAGACTTAGGGAACTGTTTCAGATCACCACTTTCGATATTCCCTTTTTGGCTCCCCTTTATTATAAACCCTTACCGTAAACATTATCTGATTTCTTCCCTAGGACCCCTGTCTTCAGCCTCATTAATTGATCATTTCTTTGTCATCGTATCCTTAATGAAGGTTATGGTTGTTTAGCATTTATATAGCTTTCCATTTGTGAAGCACTTTATAGTCATTATTCTTCATTCTCAAGAACTGGGTCAGGGTTATTTTCTCCCATGTTAGCAAGAAATAATAATAATAATAATAAAGACTGGTGGGGAGATGATGATCAGCTCCAGGGTCACACAGTGGGTCAGAGAGTGTCCTGGATTGGCACCCCTGACCGTCTTCTTTCTGATAATCGAAGGCCTCCTGAAAACAGTTGAAAAATCTCCCTTGCTTTTTGCTTGGACAATTTATAATCAGTGAGGTCAATAAGACCAGCAGCTGCAGCAACAGCAGCAGCCCCACAGAAACCTCTGCTGAGATAATTCTAAGCAAGCAGAAGCCTGAAAGGTGAGGTGTTGAATATAATGAGAGCTCATCACCAGGAACTTACCTCCTTGGTATCCTCTGAGAAAAGGGTTTAATGTGACAGGCTTGCCAGTCAAGGACGAGTTAGGATGGCAGCAAGGAAAATAAATACCTACCTCCAGTCCCTTGCAGCCCAAGTGAGCTCTCCTTCATCAAAAGCTTGATGTGTGTAGTTCATGTTTCATTACCTGGGTCAGGAAGAGTGTAAATTTGGAGGCCATATATTACAATTTTCCCCTGTCTTGAACTTTTAACAGCACAACTCTGGCTTGAGTTCCAGCCTTGAAAATCTATGAGTTCTTTTCTACTCCAATGGAGCATTGAAAAGTATGCTGACCCCAATAGCTAGAGCATGCACAATTATGGAAATATCAATGCTTTGCTGAATCTTTCAACAGAAAACACCTAAG
>CM053599.1:121171660-121173689 GCA_028646575.1 Pseudocheirus occidentalis
GAAAAAAAATATATTCTCACATATACCCTGGATCTATTAAGGATATTATTAGGGAACTAGCAAGGGAAGAAGGAGGACTGTCAAATTCTAAGCTGTTCTTGTAATCAGTTCTGGCCTCTCCTGAAGGAGAAGAGCCACTTTAAAGCAACAGGCCCAGCTGACCCCAGGCAGCATTTGCAAAACTATGCATTACCTAAGTCATCCACATCAGGTCAGTGGTGAAGTCATCCCCTCCAGCTAATGATGAAAAGCTCTTGGGTTATGGAGTCAGGGAAGATGATATTCAAAAGTGTCCAGTGTGATTACATATTCCATAATTTTTCCACCAAATAGTTTGTAAATCTTGGTGATGGGGTTGTGTGCTTGAGTCCTACAGAGTGACCCTTGAAATCCTTATTATATCAGTTGCACCAGTCTCCATCAATAATTATTTCTTTTATACCTGCAATATTACACATAGGGTAGCATATGGAAATGGGCACAGAGATGAGGGTGGGGATTGGGGGGCATAACTAGGTGAAGCAAGCAATAGGTGTAACAGAATGCATGGTCACCAGTGACTGGCCTCTGATGTAGCTAAAGGCAGCTTTTAATGGAGTTCATGAAGTAACTCTGTGGTTTACCCTAATGCTATTTCTTAATTTCCACCTCTCCACCTGACCCCACCTTATTAGTATTCTCTTCCATTCTACTGAATCCTAGATCTAGAGATAGAAGGACCTTGGAGGTTCCCCACTTCCGACCTTCCATTTTGGGATTGAAGGAACTGAAGTTAATGGAGATTAACCGGCTTGTCCAATAAGGTCACTTAGGTAGGAATCACCAGAAACAGGAATGGGAACCAGTTCCTCTTTTTTCAGAGACAGACAGTGGTCTTTACGTCATAGACTACCTTATACATGTAATTTCTGCCTTATATGTTGTATGTTCTTGACAGAAGGGACTATTATATTTTTGTCTCTGTTTCTTGAGTGCCTTTCGCAGTGCCTGACATGGAATAGGCACTTAATAGAGCCTGAGTGAATTAAATCAATTTTCTTCTATCTTTTTCTTGAGTCTAGTTGTGGGGGTAAAGAAAATATCAGATGAAAACCCAGGAGGGTGATTCAATAGGAATCCCAGGGCTTTAGTTTGGGAAACTCCCTTCAACACATACCTTAGTCATGCAAAAATTTTGATGAAAACGAATGCTTGGCCTAGATATTTCTTTCCTCAAAACTGTTTGCTTTTGGGTAGCCACAATCTAATTAGAGCTCCACTTGGTATTCTATTCTATTACTCATCTTATCTATCCCTTATGAAATAACATTAAGACCCCCCCCACACACACACACCATTATATAACATAGCCACTCCCTTTTCTTCATAGGTCTGTGCTAAAAATGAAGCCATTGCTAGTTCTATAGCTGGTATCCTGAAGGAAATAAACATTTGAATTAGTGATTGAATCTGCTATTCATTCTGATAGAAAAGAATTCTCAGATTGCATCTACTTTTATTTATTTATTTGTTTTTAATGAACAAAAAGAGTGGGACAAAAGGTCAGAGTCACTACCTATAAAAGCTAACAGAGAGGCTGAGGCTAAAGGTGTTCTCCCAGAAGATCTCTTGCTTCTGTCAGTCACGCTAAAGTGTCTCTGAAGATTTCTTAACAAAAGTCTTGAACCTTCAGCAAAAGATGGTAGAACTGACCTTTGCAGTTACTTTGGTCACAGAATTCTTTCCATATTGATTTTCTTGGCCACTTACCTACTACTACTCTTACTTTTGCCATTGCTAAGAAAGTGGGCCCCAGCCAGTAGAACAATCTGCTTCTATAGGGTGCTTAAAATGACAAGGCTTAAGTGGGAAAGGGTACCAGGATATCACCAGGGATGCCCTGTTTCAGAGATTCTTAATCTGGGGTCTGTGACCTTTTTATTTAAGAAAAAAAATTAATAACTGTTTCAATATAATTGGTTTCCTTTGTAATCCTATGTATTTTATTTTAGGCATTTTAAAATATGATTCTGAAAAGGGGTCCATAGTC
>CM053599.1:121173789-121194548 GCA_028646575.1 Pseudocheirus occidentalis
TTCCTTCCTTCCTTCCTTCCTTCCTTCCTTCCTTCCTTCCTTCCTTCCTTCCTTCCTTCCTTCCTTCCTTCCTTCCATCCCTCCTGCTTTCTTCCCTCTCTTCCCTCTTTCTCCTCTTGCTAGAATATTCTATCAGAGTGTTGATAACTGTGCTGGCAAAATTCTTATCACAGCTTTTTAATGTGGGCACATGTGGTGTGTGTGTGTGTGTGTGTGTGTGTGTGTGTGCACGTGTGTGTGTGTAAGAAATATAGAAAGTCATGGCATGACCTACAGTTTCTTTGGTCCTTATGTTGGTGTTTGAACCCCATAGATTCTGCTGTAGAAGAGAGAGAAGTGAGGAGCAGAGATCGCTAAAACAAAGCATCAGAACTCCATCTTTCTCTGGGCATCTTCTTACTTAACTGAAGAGATTAGTCTTGAAATGTCTCATTTCAACTAGTCAGCTTCACTTGGATAGAAAGGAAAGTGGTTGCAAATTATTAATGCTTTAATGCTAATCGAGGTACATGATTCAGGCCCTGTTTCAGAATCTTTCCTTCAAAAAAACACTGCTGGTTCGAAAATAATAAAACATAGATAAAGCATCCCATACCCACCAAAAAATAAAAATCCTACCTGAAATACTGACCTGTTTCAACTCTGAGAGTTTATAGGAGGATATACCTCCTCCTATATATATTAGCAAATTAACAAGGTGGTGTTTTGGGTCTTCTCAGAGAAAAACTCAAGTTCTAAATTTCCCTTTCCCCCTTAGCTACAGCCTTGGGCATTTAATTAGGCATCAGTGAAGCAGGAATTCATGTGACCTGTGTTTTTAGTGTCAGCAATAATAGTTGTTATTTTTGATTTATAAAACTTTCCCGGAGCTGAACTTCTGGGCACACTTACCAAATGGATATACAGTTAATTAATTCACAGGCACTTCAGTCCAAGAACTTCATACCTATTCAGCCAATCTGTTCGCATCTATCAAGCAAATGTCTTATGGAACAGATGGGCTTAGCACAGTGCCCTAAAGGGTTGCAAACCTCAGCTCTGGAACATGGGAGAGAGAGTGAATTTCAGAGTTGCCTGCTCTCTAAGGAAATATTCATGTCCATGTATGGAGACCATTAGCACAAACACCCATTCCTGACTGCTGTGGTAGCTGAAAGAGGCGATCAAAGATAATCAAGCCCCAGATGACCCCACTACATGAATCAAATCAGCGCCTAGGAATTATACTTTCTGCCGAAATAGGAAGGCAGAAGGGATTTCTGTGATGAGCTTTTTCAAATTTCAAAGTAAACATTCAAAAAAAATTTAATAAGAATAATGTTCCTTAAGGTTTCTCTGTTTCTGACCGATAATTTCATTTTAGGAAATTCTGACCTCATTGGAACAATATTCTGTTTTTCACATAAGCAAGTAGATGAAAATGCCATTCTTGGGTTTGGTGAAAATTCTGAGTTGCCCAAGGAGAAAGGGTTCAATGAATGCATTTTTGTTAAGGCCCATTAACTTTCCCCAACCAGATGCCTTCAGAGGGCATGGATAGGCTGCATCTCTTAAGGAAGAGTATTTCCTTCTACTTTAGAATTTCAGGGATTTCTTTTTTTCCCCCTCCCCCTCCCCTTTTCTTTTGCCCGAGAAATCTCCAAGAACTGAAGCATGTGGAGCTCAAATTCTGGCCTCTAGGTGGCAGTCTTTCCTTGTTAAATAGAACTCTTTCTTCCCCCTGGGCAAATAGCACAGGCTGCTGCTTCTCACAGTGAAACTTGGCTAAGGAAAAGACACTGAGGTGGAAGTTTATTGTAGTTAATGGGGATCTAAGATATCTGCTTAACATACTGCACATATTAATTTGAGCAAATTGCCTTTATCTTACTAAAGAAAAAGGTACATGGTCATAATAGATTATAGATAGATACAGAGATTAGATAGCTATGTAAAGATCATTGTCTTTAACAGACATTTATTATTCTGCTAGAAGTCAGGGATTAAAGAGAGAAAATCAAAACAGTCCCTGCCCTCAAGAAACTACCATTCTTTTGGGGAGAAAGAAGTCTATTTGGAGGGCTGTCTAGGATTATCTAGATCCATGGGCATTCTGCCTACTTTACAGCTGTTCTTAGATTTATTTAGTTTTATTTCTTTTTTCTCTGTTCATATTAAAGAATTGTGCAGATGAAGTTTTACTAATGTGTTGGGACTAAGTCAACAAGTTTATATACGTATACTCTGCCTCTTAGAAGAGCAAGTTGAGCCCTTCCCCTCACAGAAAGGGCAGACTTATAGGACAGAGATTGTCAGCACTCTGAAAACAATAGAGAGTCTAGCACTTGGATTCTGTCCTCCCAAGACACAATTTGGTGATGAGTGAAGTGTGTACTTGTGTTGATTGTGGGATTATCAGTTAAATGCATCAGATACCTTAGTCAGCAGGCCCATCTGGAAGCTAAATACACAGTGCCCAAACCATCAATCAGTCTATCAGTGGCATTTATTAATTCCTGTTCTGCTTACCTAGTAGAAGCATAACTCATTGATTGTTTTAATTTTAAAAAAATGTCCCCCCAAATCAGTAGTACAATATGGTGAGGATAAGAAGACACATTGTTTAGACACCCAAACCCAACTAATTGATTGAAATTTTCATTGATCAGCTAGTTGAGTTGGCATTAATTAGATATGGTTTAATAACTTAAACATTCATTTTGATCAAGGACTTAGAATTACACAATTCTAGAATTCAAAAGGCTTTAAGATCATATATATTTATGGTGAATTATTTTTAATGGTATTTTTACATTATAAATATTTATAGGCTACCTCTATGCTGTGAGAGGTCTTTTGTAAAAAAAAGTAAATCAAAATTAAGTAGTTGTTGAAGTCAGCAAAACTAATAATATAGTGATCTCATTGGAAAATGCTTACAACATTCCATATCTGTAGCACCCTTCACCTCTCTATCTTGATTGTGTTTCTAAATAACAAAACTAGATTTTCTCTTCTACCCCATGCCAGTAAAAATAGAGAAAAAAATTGTAACACATATGCATAGTCATGCAAAACACATTTCATTTGCTCTGTATGTGAGAGAGACACACAGAAAGAATAATCTTTAGCTAAGTAAGGTTCTACAAGTACATGATCTTATTATCTGCAAAAAGTTGCACCTTTCCTTCTTCTGTACCTATCCTTATTCTCTCAGTTTCTTTTTTCTTCCAGCATTGCTATATCTAATATTTCTGGCACTATGTCAAGTAGAAATGGTGATGATGGACATGTTTATTTCACCCATAATTTTATTGGAAAGAATTCCAGTTTATTTCCATTACATATAATGATAGTTTTTGGTTGGATACACACACACACATTATTTATCATTCAATGAGAGGTCCATTGATTCTTATGTCTACTTTTCTTTTTTCCTAATGGAAATGAATTTTGTATTTTAAAAAAATACCTGTTGCTATAATGATATGATTTTGGTTCATTTAGCTTTCAATATGATTGTTTCCAGCTTTCTTTATATTACATTTATGGTGTATCCCTCATATAAATTCAACCTAGTCAAATATAATCTTTGTGATATGCTAATTTAATCTCTTTACTAATATTTTATTTAAAAATTTTGCATCACTGTTCATTAGGAATCACGGTCTACATTTATTTTCCATTTTAAATCTCTCTATATATCAAACACATGTCTTTGTCATAAATGGAATTTGGTAAATTTATTGTTTTGTTATTCTTGTACAGCACTGAGGCAATATTTAAATTAATTATTCTTTTAACATTTTCTAGGAGTAACTTATAAATCCATCTGGTCATATGTTATATTTTTCTTTGAAATTTCATTTATTGTTTGCTTCACTTGTTTCTCTGAAATTCTCTCTTTTGTTCTGTTACTTTGAGTATTTTATGCTCCTGTAAATATTCATTTTTATTTGTCGGTTTTATTGGAAATAGTTGGATAAAATGTTTCTAATGATATCTTTTATTAATTTTTCATATGTTGTGAATTCTTTTCATTTTTGATACTTATCAGTATTAGTTTTACTCTTTTTATTGTAAATCAAATTAGCTAGTGGTTTATCTGCTTTTATTTTTCAGTTGCTTCTTGGTTTATATGTTAATTATTAAAAAAACTTTGTTAATCTCCTTTTTATTATCAAGATATTTACTATGGTAGTTTAAAAATGAATTTGTTGGCTTTCTCACAATTTTAAGTGCATTTTCAATGCACTGATTTTTCTTTTCTAAGTAAAATAAAAATAAAACTGTAAATACTGATTTGTTTGCTTCTCCAGATTTTGGGTAGGTTGTATCATTATTGTCATAATTTCTAATGAAATTATCTATTGTTTCTATGGTGTATTCTCTGAACCAACAATTCTTTATATTTAGTTATTTTGTCTCAAGTTAATTTTGTAATACATATGTGTGTATGTATGTAGTTGTATTTTAAAAAATATTTCTATTGCATTATAGTCAGCATGATATGTGTATAGCATTTCTGCATTTCTTTGTACATTTTTACATCCTAATACATGCTAAATTTTTGTAAAGGTGCCATAACAGCTGAAAAATATGTATACTCCTTTTTATTTCTGTTCAATAATGCTACAGGTCGAGTATGTGTGCTTTTTCTAAAACTCCATTTAGATCTCCAAATTCTTTCTTGTTTATTACTTCATTAGGTTTATCTAGGGCAGATGAGGGTAAATTGAAATCCACCTTATATTTATATTGTTTTCTTGTCTATTCTCTACATAATTTCTTTAGTTTTTCCTTTAAATATTTAGAAACTATTCCACTTAGTACATATTGTTAAATATTAAAAATCAATTCATTGGCTGTTACTTTGCAGCAAAATGCAATTTCCTTCTTTTCTGCTGTCTGAAATCATAAGTGCTACCTCTGCTTTATTGCTGTCATTGTTGTTCAGCTAAGATATAGTAGATATTATTCTAGTCCCTCATTTTAACTCTGCTTGAGTCTTTATGCTTCAAGTGTATTTCCTGTAAACAACATATAGTTAAATTTTGTTTCTTAATCCATTTTGCCAAATTTGATCACTCAGTTTTACATGTGTAGAAAATGAAGTCTAGAATAGTGAACTGATCTGTCCATAGTCTCATAGATGAATAACTGGGATTAGAATCAATGTGTCATGGCTCTCAGTTTAGTGTTCTTTTCTACCATGTTTACTTGCCTTGGTTGGTTTAGACAATACTTTGCATTTACACTGAAAATGATACCAAATAGGACAGATGGTGCCTATGGTATTCAGCATATGTGTACTTTCTTTCATTTTTATTGTGCTTCAGCATTATGCTACATGGAGATAGGGGGTGAGTTGAGGAGGGTCAGTTCATCCAACATCCAACATTAGACTTAGTAAACTATTCTTGAGGGATAGGAATATAGCTGATTTTTAGAATACTTCTTAAGATGGAGATTTTGACTTTTGAAAGAATTTGATCATGTGTTTAAAATTTACCTTCATATGCATTAAGTTTCATGTCAAAATAGTAGTTATAATAAATGCACAATGATTCACCCAAAGGAAATTTTATTTCTCAGATTCCATGCAATATTCGCCTGGAGTCAAAACATAATACTAGCATTCAGTAGAACATCTTGTGCCTGATACAAGTTTTTGCTAGAATCATAGTACCTTCTGCCCCCTTTGATGTCACTTTACCACTGTATTGCAAAAGAGAAGAGGTTCAGGGCACATGGACCATTTTGTATTTCTCTTGGTTTAATAGGTTATTGTTGCCAAAGATTTTCTCACTTAGTGGTCATTTTCCCAAATTTCACTTGAAAATCTTACTGTAAGATCCCAAATGAGACATTTTGAATCATGACATATAGTATTTGAAAAATAAAACACTGCTATTTTACTTAAACAATTTTTCTGCAATAGGACATTCCTTTCTGCTCTTGGGAAGGGCATTCTTCCTAATACAGCTCTATGGGAGAGTTCTCAGTCTGCCAAATAAGAGTAAGCATCTTCTTTGCATTCTTTGACATTACAAGCATAAAATAAAGGTGATTTTATGCTCATTCTGTCAATTTGCTAAATATAACCAGGAATAAAGTGCAGCCTACATAGTTTGAGATGGAAAGCTACAAATAAATGACTAAAATGAATGTACTGGCATTTGGTAGATTCCTTTAAAATGCTTGTCCATTGATTAGCTTTCTGTGTTCAAATATAAAATCAGTCACTGTGTAAGCATTTTTAAAAAGTATCTACCAAATGTCAGACACTGTGCTAGGCAATGGGCTACAGAGACAACGATCAAATGTCCCCTACCCTTAAAGAGCTTATATCCAACCAGAGAAGACAACATGCACATAAATAAGCATTTATAGGATATATGAAAATATATATGATTATATGTGGGTAAAAATAAGCCCTAACAGCTAGGAGAAATAGGAAAGTTTTCCTGTGGAAAGTGGCTCTAGAGTTGAGTTATGAAGGAAACCCGAAATTCTAAGAGATAGGGTGAAGAGGGAGTGTATTCCATCTATGACCTGACTTATGTCACCAGTAGGACACAGGACTATATTTGTCTATTGACGTTTTTATTAAGGTTGTAGCCACTGGCCGTGTTAAAGTAAGTACCAGAGCTTTTACAAGTGTGATATGATACTTTTATTTCATTTATTTAATCTATCCATTCATTCACTCATTCATTTTCTTTCTGATAAGAAGCACTATAACACAGTGTAAAGAAAGCTCATCTTCTAGCTAAGGAAACCTGGGTTCAAAAACTGCTTCTGACATATCCTGGCACATAGTCAGGTCACCTGTTCTCTGCTCTAGGTAATTCTTTAAGATTATAAATCGCACAAAGAATGCTATCATGTATTGGTAGAGTTCCTTGCACAAATAAAATCCCTAGGACAGTCCCAATTTCACTTTTGTTGTACCACTTTGTGTCCATTCATTCATCTGTGAATTCATTGATTCAATCAGTATTTTCGAAGGCCAGGGATTTTGGCCAGGCACATGCCAGAATGTGTCAGGGACCATGCAAGGTGCCGGAGGGGGGGAAAAATTAAAATAAAACTATTCCTACCCTACTCTTTTGACACTAGGTAAATAATAAAAACCAAAACCATTCATTCTGTCTAGGAACTTACCTTCTATTAGGGAGAAACAATAGATTTTGTTCAGTCATTTTAGACTCTTCGTGTCCCCATTGTGGGTTTTCTTGGCAAAGATACTGGAGTAGTCAGCCATTTCCTTCTCCAGCTCATTTTACTGAGGCAAACAGGGATAAGTAACCTGTCCAGGGTCACACAACTAGCAAGTCTCTGCTCATGAACTCTGCTCATTAACTCACTAAAATTGCCCAAAGTCATAAAGTTGGAGACAGAATTAGAGTTAAATCCCTAGTCTTTTGTTTCTCTGTTCAGTCTTTTTTGCTGCTGTACCATCCTGATTTTGTGTCATCTAAAAAGCTTTAATTTTACCTATTTGTTAATTTAATGCATTCATTATAATCTTTTTAGTGTATTTTCTTCAATTTGATATAATGAACATAATTTTCCATGATAATATTTTGCTTTATCTCATCCCAAAGCAAGCAAATCTTTTTTTTTTAATTCCTTACATATCTTTTCCTCTGCATTGAATTTTAAACCTAAATGTAGGATCAAAGAAGTGTATATTTTTCCTTTATGTATTTTTTCCCTATCAGAACGAAAAATGAGTATATCTGAAAGAGTTTACCATTTTAGTATAGAATCCTGGTTATCTTACCAGAGTGGTAACATTTCTGAATGAACATGGTAGGATTACCTAATATAAAGTCATGGGGTTCTTCACTTAGAATTACCAATACTGTATTTACTAATGAAAAATCTTTATATTTTTGCTCATCATTTAAATTATGGATCTTAAGCAAAGGTGCTCTTGAGGTAAATATTTTCAATCAATATAGCATGTTTTCCCAGTTCTATAAGAAGGCACCATTGTCATTTGGAACATACCTAATCACACAGTTTCCTCCTAATAAAATTTACAATGTTGACAAAAGCAAAATAAAACAAACAAACAAACAAACCCTAACCAACTTTTTGTGATTAACAAGCCAACTTTAATTTCAATGGATAGTATTCCCATTTTATTCAAATCTTTTGCTTTTGCCTAGATTTCTTCCCATATCCCTTTCCCCTTTACAGAGTCAACATTTATAGCAAAGAGTTTTGGGTTTTGTTTTTTAAAGAAGAGGGGAAAAATCAGTAAAACCAATCAATATGAAAGCAAAAACAAAAACTGATGTTATGTGCAATCTTCCATACCCTCCTCTACAGTGTTATGGAGAGAACTGTTTTCTCATACTCCTCCTTGGGTCTAAGTTTTGTCTTCAGTAATTTTCAGTTTCAATTGTTTTGCCAATTTAAATTTAAAGCAGCATCTAGACTTACTATCAAACCTCCATATGACTAAATATCTTTTGTGGAAAGGAGTAAAGGGCCAGGAGAAAAGTAGAGGAAGAAGGCAACTCAATATACTGTTTAAGAAGGATCCTTCCTGAGTGCTCTCAGTTTGGTAGGAAGCTGATGGCTTAAAGGGGTCTAAATAATGGGCCAGACTGAATTTCTTTGTCTCCAGGGGCCTGTCCTGTTTCGACATCTGTTCCTGTAATCCTTAGGCAAAATCAAGTCTTTTGGAGTCGGGTCTATCAAATGACTTTCCACATGCTGTATTTATATGCCAGCCATTGTTTGTCCCTGCATGATTTATGTGATGGAATACGTCTGCTGCGTTTCTGTTTTCTCTTCAATCTATGACATGATTGGCATTTTCATCTTTATAGGACAAAAAAGATTTTAGTGTAACTCGTTTGTGAATGCTTCCTATGGACTTCTCTGTCAATGTCTTTTAACTCACTAAAATTCGCAAGGTATCCAAGCAAGATTTTTTTTTAAAGGGAGACAAAAGCAACAACAACATGACATTCTGTAAAACTGTGTAAGGCAGTTTGTTTTTTCGCTGCCACTTGTGCCGGATTCAGCTGCTGCAAAACATTTGAATATAAGGCCTGCTTTAAACATTTGAGGGGTTTTCAGTGCTTGTGACATCAGGGTTTATACAATGTCTACAGTGATGTCAGATCATCAGAAGGCCCAGAGGAATCCAAGCAGGTTCAAATGAAGTTCAGTTTTTTTAGAAAATCCACCCACATCTGCTTTTTGCAAGCTTTCCCTCTCTTCCCAGCCCTCACTTTTCTCTTATTATATCACAACCTTTAACCTCTAAATCATATTTAGAGAAAAATAAACAATCCCTGGCTTGCTCCTACCAATTTGGGGAATATAAAATGGGTAGAGAATTCAAATTCAATCTTTAAAGATGGTTTTGCATGAAGCTGACATATTTCCTTGTGTGAATTCCCTAGTCTGCACCGATTTCATGCTTGTTTTGAGTCCCACACATTAGGAGTTTGGTGTTTTAAGTCAAGGGGGTATGGAATAACAATTAAAATATAACTGAGTATGCAAAATAGCAGGTTTAACCCACAGCAAACATGTCCTCCTAATTTTGGCACAATAACAACTGCGTTTACTTTATTGCCTCATCTTGAAATAGACCCGTGTGGCTGTTATAGACGAGTGCATCTGTTTAACATCATCTGAAAACAAACAGAAGTGCTGTCAACTCTTTCAGTTTCAAATAGATAAAGACAGTTAATCTGGAAATGGCAAGCACACAGAGTGCTTTCTTGTGGGGAGAAGTCCTGGAGGGGTTGATTTCTCAAGGGTAATGGGGAAATGACTTTGAAGAAGGAATGATGGTTTGCTTCCCTCCCCTCCCACCCTGTTTATTTTGGATCTGCTACAGTAAGTCATCCCAGAGACTTGCCCTGCTCATTTTCCAGCATGGAACAAACACAGCTTCTGTTTGTTTGGTGATATTGTTTGTGGCCCTTGAACCCAGGATTTTCACTGACTTTACAAAAAGAAGGGTTGTGAGTGCTTTGTTTGTGTTTACCAGCAGGCAGCCTGCTTGAAGGGATGTTTGTTTCTGACCACATGCCCATTATGTTTGGAGAGAGGATTCTGATTGAATAAACAATACCAAAGGAAGGGAAGAGAAGTGGGCAGGTAAGGATGGATAGGTTCTGTGAAGTTGGTGATGAATGAAGCCTTGATGAGAACTACCTGTTCTGGGAGGATATGGGGAGTCTGTGACTATTTCTATAGCTTCTCTGATATACCTTGGGCCATTTAGGGAATGCCAAAAATTCAGAGAAAGATTGTCTATATTTTTATATAAAGTATTTCAGATATTAAGTAAGAAATGGAAATGACATCCAGACACCAAGGTCTGTCTTATAGGTCATACAACCCAACCCCCTCATTCCATGGAGGAGAAATATGAGGCCCAGTAGAAAATATGAGGTCCAGTAGAAAATGGCAGAATCAGCATTTAGACTCCGTTTCTCTGATTCCAAATCCTGTGCTAATGCTTGAGAGTAGAAAAAGGGATTTTTATGAGGGGAACGAGAGAAGGAAAGTGTTAAGGATCCAATTCCTCTTCTAAGGAATACTTAGTGGGCTTTATGCTTTGGAGAGCTCAGTAGAGCTGTTCGTACTTTACAAATAATTCTTTTCACAGTTATTTTACCCAAAGTAAATGAACTCTTTTCTGAGTACTGTGGGTACATCTAATCAATGGCACCTCTTGTTCCCTCCCACCCACATGCCCTGGCTTGCTTAAGAATCAACAGCCAACAACAATGCTATTTATAATTGCTCTACTTGCTAATTTATGCCTTTCAGCATAAATTTGTTTGGCCCTAAAGAAAATAGCAGTGGAGAGAAGAAACAGAAAAATTAGTTATTTCCCAGTAAAACTAAAAAATAGAAACTTGCTGATTAAGTATTGAATGGATGCCAATTCTGGTTCCTAGATTTTGGGCATGTAAAAGTTTAGCACCTGAAAAATGCACAGGGGAACTAGGTTTCTAGTACTTAATCAGTCAAAACCATGTTGTGGGGACGATGGGTAAACTCAGTGCCCAGAAATCAGTTAAAGGAAGCCAAAAGAGGAGAATGGAATGCAAACTTGAGTTAAACCACATTGGATATGGAGGCCCTGTTATTCACACCTCTACATTTATGTATTATATGTCAGAAAAACACACTGTGGGAAATTTTGTACATGTTCACAATTGTTCAGAATTGCTGTTTCTTGAGCTCTACCTGAAGCCAAAGAGTGAAATGTTTTAACTCCCCATTTTACAGATCAAATTTGGAACTTAATCCCCAGAGTATTGAGAGGGAAGATGGGTCTATATTTAAAGTAAACCTGTGGATCTCTTGCCAAGCACACTGGCCTTCTGCTGATGTAAGTGCTAGCTTTGTCTGACAGCACAGAGATCCAAGACAAATAATGGAAAGGCAAACCAAAATGCCCAAGAGGAGCTTCACAGTTTTCTACCATTTCATTATGGCATTAAATTATATTAATTGCTTCTTTATTGTATGGGTATAAGGGTTGCATTCACTGAGTTAACTTGAAAGTTTCTATTTTTCTTCTCTCTCTCCTAAAGCTGGTTAGGAAAAAAACCACTTCAAATGTACTTCCAATGATCTCTTAAGTACTATTACTTTTTCCCTGCGATTGCTAGATAGTTCCTTTTCTTTTCTGATTTTCCTCTTCTAGTTTCTTTTTACATCTCCGAAGTGCTGAGGTAAAGCTCTAAAGATTTATTTTATTTGTCAACTTAGAATATGACTTTCTCTGTCACAGGTGATAGATAGGACTGCTGTCTTGTTTTGTTTATTTTTGGTCAATAAGCAAGGTTAGGCTTGACCGAGAAAGAAAATGATCTGGATTTCGACTAAAAAGAAGAGACCATCTAATTAAGGTGCTGAGAGAAAACCTTACTAACAATCACAGTCAAGTGATTGATGCCAAGTTCCATATAAGAAGAAAGGAACAAAATCATTTAAACTGATCTCAAGACTTTATCATCACTAGCATCTTTTGAAAGTAGAAGGATGGACATCAGGAAGAAAATGTAAAAGCTGGTTAGGTAATGGAGAAGAAGGTGCTAGAAGATGACTACTGGGGTCTGTGAACTTTCTTTTAAAAAAGCAAATATTTTATATATATATGTTTTGCTTTCTTTGGAGGGCAATTGGTGTTAAGTGACTTGCCCAAAGTCACATGGCTAGTTTTTGTGTCAAGTGTCTGAAGTCAGATTTGAACTCAAGTCCTCCTGACTCCAGGGTCGGTGCTCTATTCACTGCACCGCCTAGCCGCCCCAAAAGCAAATATTTTTGTCAACTGTATTTCAGTATAGTTGGCTTCCTTTTTAATTTTACATATTTTATTTCATACATTTAAAAATAATTGTTCTGAGGAGGCTTCCTTAGGCTTCTTCATATTTCCAAAAGGTTCCGTAATAATATGCAACAGCTAGGATTTATATAAACGTTAAGGCTTGCAAAGCACTTGACATTTACAATCTCATTTGATGTGATCCTCTCAACAACTCTGTGGTAGATGCTACTATTATCTACATTTTACAAATGAGGAAACTGAAGCTTAGAAAGGTTAATGACTTGCCCAGGGTTACACAGCTAACAAGTGTAGAAGAGAAGACTAGAAGTCAGATCATCTTTCCTCCAAATCCAGCCTTCTATCCATTGTGCCAAGTAGCTGCCTGAGTTAGGTCCATGCTTCAGAAAAGATTAAGAATCCCTGATCTATTGAACAGAAAATGCTAGTAAATCTGGCCCTTCCGTTTCCTTAATGGCCAAACAAGATTGACTATACAGATGATCTGACTGATTGTGCAGAAAGCAGTTGTTAGGATAGCCTTAAAAGAGGTTTCCTGAAAAGAAGTTGATTCTGTGATCATTCAGGGACAAGGCCTAAGCACACTGCTGGACTCTTATCATTCTCTTGTCTACTAAAAGCTGTGAATGCATGAAGGATGGCACACTTTATAACAGAGGCTTTTGTGTTTTGAATCATTTATGGTCAGGAGAATACCTTCAATTCTCAGGGTGCCTGACAATGCCCTACTAGTACCTAGGGGAGAGTCAGCTAAAAATGGGTGGCCAGGGCAAGATTTTTCCCTTCAGAGCCTCAGTGCTAACATAAAGTCACCCCCACAAGAGATGTGGAAGCTAAATGTAGGTCCAGTGAAGACAACTAAAGCAACTATCCAAAAAGAAAGTGTTTGCATGTATGTTGTAAAGAGATTATCTCTCTAAAAATGTCCCCTTTTCCCAGCTTTCTATGGTATTTACACAGAATCTACTGAGGCTCATGCATTTTGAAAGAAGTTGCAATTTCCTGTCAGAGTTCTAGCAAATCCCTCTAAACAGCTGTAGACGGAAATCCAACTACTTCTGTAATGAATGACCTCCAGTGTTTAGAACCCAAAGAGTAAACAAACATTTACTCTCCAGAGAAACCCTATCCTGGACATAACATTAACATTTCTGTGTTTTACCTTCCCTTGACAGTTGGCTGGAACCAAATTTGGTGACTGCCCAACAATCAATTCTTAGTGAAAATGAAAGTGAATTAAATATCCCAGAAGTTCTTCTCCACACTTAAGAGGTACAAATGCTAATGGTGCAATCTCAAAGGCCCCTTCCAACTTAGCAGTCTGTGACTCCAAGAGTCTGAGGGTGGTGGTAATATAGGGGATATCAGGTTAAAACTGAAAAGATATGCTTCACATTTTCCCCCTTTGGTGTTTGTTTTACCTTTCAGGTCACTAGTTTCCATAAATTTTCTGTGTCTTAGCAGCATAGAGGATATTTTTAAACACAGCTCTTATGCTAGAGTGTACATTAAATATTTGTTCAGCTGATTAAAACAGTTCTACATTTATTTAATGTTTGAACAGTAAACAGTTTATTGAAAACTGAAATGTCTTTTTATACACACACACACATACACACACACACACACATACATACACACCTCTCATTAGAAGGGCTCTGTTATTGTGTTTCTCAAACTGTATTATCAAAGTATAAGCCGAATTCAGATAAACATACTTTTCATAGATGCTTAACTCCCACAGAGAGGTGGGGCTCTGGCTGGGCCTACTGTTGGATTACAGGAAAGAATCTATGGTAGAAGGCGAAAACAAGGACAATAGTGCAGGAATAAATGACCAAGGTGGTGTGTCATTTCAAATTAGAACCACAATTTCCCACTAAAATATTTATTTTAGGAGAAAACAAAAATAAAAACAAAACAAGCTAGTCTCACATGTTAGTGATAACTTAGACATGGTTTCAGTAGTAGCAGTCATTGCCCTTTGACTCTTTATTCATAAAACAATCAATCAATAAGCCTCTGTTGATTTCTGTTGGGCTGTGTTCTAAGTGGTAGGGGGGGTGTGGTATAAAGGTAAATGTGGAACAATCTTTGACTTCAAAGAATTTACAATTTAACTGGAGAGCTAACAAAGAGGAATATGTGTGTTTGTATGCATGTATACATACACACATACATATATAGGTGTATGCAAAATATTTTTTGGGAAAAGAAGCTAGCAATTGGTAGAATCAGGAAAATCTTTATGTAGGAGGTTGGTGCATGACCTTAATCTGAAAGGAAATGGATTCTAAGGTTCCCTCCTGAAGGCAGTTTCTAAGAGATGAAAGTGAGGAGAAAATGTTTTCTAAGCATGAAAGACCCAATGAAAAGGCATAGAGATGAGAGATGATGGCTTTGTATGAGCATAAAAGTCAATTAGTCTGTAGAACATAACCTGAGATGGGAATGGGAAAGAGTGAGAATTTATTTCAAAGAATGGCAAAACAAATGAAAATCTACAGCTTACAATAATACTTTTATTTTATCAAGCACGGATGGAACCTTATAACAGAGAGGAGAAAACAGTATCACTTTATATGAAGGTTAATTCCTTTAAGCTGGGATCTCAAAGACCTTTGTATGTATTATCTTATGAATGCTCACAGAATCTCTCTTCATAATATCTCAAGTCAATTCAAATAGGGGTATCCAATAAGCTCTCTCATGTAACAAGTTTCAATAGTCATTACTTTAATGATCACATTTGGACTGTTCATCACCTCCTGCCTAGAGTATTGCAATAACGTGCTGGTTGACCTCCCTGCTCTAAATTTTTCCAAATCAAATGTTCAAATGAGATATTTGCAAAGAACATAATGTCTGACAAAGAGCAAGTGATTTAAAATGTTTATTCACTCTCTTCTTCTTTCCTTCTTTGTACTCCAGTTCATCTTACACTCAGCTATCTTCCTGAAATTCAACATCCCTACTTCCATTTGAAAAACTCCAGTAGCTTTTATTTCCTCTAGTATCAAACATAAAATAATCAAATACTTTATTTTTATTATGAATAAAATCTCTTAGACTTCATTATTTTTAGATTTTAACATATTTAAAAAATGTTCAGTTCCAAATTCTCTTCTTCCCTTCTCCCTTTTGCTATCTACTGAGAAGACAAGCAAAATATTATCAATTATACATGTGAAAGCATTCAAAACATTTCAATATTTACTATATTGCAAAAAATAAAGTAAGAAATATATTTCAATTTGCATTAAGAGTTTGTCATTTCTTTGAAGGTGGATAACATTTTTTCATCATGATTCCTTTGGAATTGTCTTGATCACTGTATTGATTGGAATAGTTGGTTTTCAAAGTTAGCTATCATTACACTGTTATTACTATGTATAGTTCTTCTCACTTTACTTTGTTTCAGTTCATATAGATCTTACCATGTTTTCCTGAAACCACTGTCCTGGTCATTTCTTCAGCACAATCATCTACCAGGACTTGTTCAGACATTCCCTTGTTGATAAGCATCCCCTCAATTCCCAATTCTTTGCTACCTCAAAAAGAGCTGCTTAAATATTTTTGCACAAATATGTCCTTTTCCTTTTTCTTTATCTTTTTGGGTCAAAAGGTATGCACAGTTTTATAACCCTTTGGGCATAATTCCAAATTGTTCTCCAGAATGACTGGACCAATTCACAACACCACCAATATTACATTAGTGCCCCTATTTTCCCTGATTTCTTCCAGCATTTTAGATTTCTGATAGATATGAGGTGGTGCCTCAGGTTTGTTTTAATATGCATTTCTCTAATTAATAGTGATTTAGAGCATTTTTAAAAAATGTCTATGGATAACTTTTAATTTCTTCTTCTGAAAACTGCCTGTTCATATTCTTTAACCATTTATGAATTGGGAAATGGCTCTTACTTTTATAAATTTTATTCTCTTCTCTATATATTTGAGATATGAGACTTTTATGAGAGAAACTTTATGTAAAATTTTTTGATATCATTTAATTATCTATGGCATCTTTTAGCAAATTGTAGTGTCCCTAATTATCTCTTTTAATTGGGTTTATTTTGGTTTTTTTTTCTTTGTCTGGGACAATGATTGTTACCTCTGCTTTTTTTATTCCAAATGAAGCACAATAGATTCTGCCCCAGGGGGAGCTAGGTCACATGGTGGTTAGAGTACTGGGCCTGGAGTTAAGAAGACCTGAGTTCAAATCTGACCTTAGACACTTACTAGCTGTGTGACTCTGACAAGTCCGTTAACCACGTTTGACTCATTTTCTTCATCTAGAGGTAGAGAAGGAAATGGCAAACCTCTCCAATATCTTTGCCAAGAAAACCTTAAATCAGGTCATAAAAAGTTGGACAAAACTCAACAAAAACTAAACCTCTGCCTTTTTACTTCAACTGAAGCATAATAGATTCTGTTCCAGCCTCTTATTTTAACTCTCTGTGTGCCTTTCTGTTTCAAGTGTTTCTCTTGTAAACAATATATTTTTGGATTCTGGTTTCTAATCTATTCTGCTATCCACTTTTGTTTTAAGGGTGAACTCATCCCTTTCACTTTCATAGTTAATGATGATTAACGTTAAATGTCACTCCATCTCAATTTCTTTTGTTTATTCTTTTTCTCTCTCTTTTTATCCCATCCCTCCTCAAAAGTGTGCTTTGCTTTTCAACACTGCCTCCTTTATTCTACCTTCCTTTTAATCACCCTCCTCCCCTTCTTTTATTCACTTTACTTCCTATTTCCCTTTTGGGTATTATAGACTTCTGTACCCAACTCTGTTCGTATATACATACATACATACATACATACATACATACATACTTGTAAATGTATGTATATGTATTCTTCCTCCTTTCCTATGAGAAAGTATTGTCCTCCATTGTCCCCACCCCTGTTAAAGCTCTTCTTTGTTTGCCTCTTTTATGTGAGAAAATTTCTCCCTTCCTACTTCTCCCATTTTTTCTGAAACCATTTGTTTTCTGCAGATAATACCAACATAATGAACTCACACCCATTTCTACTATGTAGACTCCTTCTAAATATGCTAATAATGAGAAAATCCTTCGGAGTTACTATATCACCTTCCCATCCAGGAATGTAGACAGTTTAATTTTATTGAGTCCTTTATGATTACTCTTGTTTACATTTTCATGTTTCTCTTGAGTTTTATGTTTGGGGGTCAAGTTTTTGATTTAGCTCTAGTTTTTTCATAAGGAATGCTTGAAAATCTTCAATTTCATTAAATCTCCATTTTCTTCCTGAAGGATTCAGTTTTGAGAGGGTAGGTTATTCTTGGTTGTAATCCTAGCATTTTTGCCTTCTGGAATACCATATTCTAAGCCCTACATTCCTTTAATATGGAAGCTGCTAAATCATGTGTGAACCTGATTATGGTTCTATGATATTTGAGTTGTTTCTTTCTGGAAGCTAGCAATATTTCCTCTTTGACCCAGGAACTCTGAAATTTGACAATAATATTCCTGGGAGTTTTCATTTTGATACCTCTTTCAGGAGATCATCAGTGGATTCTTTCAATTTTTATTTTAACGTTTTGATCTGAGTATCAGGACAATTTTCCTATGTAACTTCTTAAAATATTATGACTAAGCTCTTTTTTAAAAATTAAATTTTATGTTTATTTTTAGTTCACAACATTCGTTTCCACAAGATTTTGAGTTAAAAATTTTCTCCCTGTCTTTCCCCTACCCACCACCCCAAAACAGCAATCCCACTGAATACCCCCTCCCCCAATCTACTCTCTTCTATATCCTCCCCATCCTGTTTCCAACTTTCTGGTAGGCAAGATGGATCTTCATACCCCACTTAGGTTCTTTTTTAGTCATAGTTTTTGGATGGTGCAATAATTATTAAATTATCTCCCCTTGATCTATTTTTCAGGTCAGTTGTTTTGCCAATGAGATATTTTACATTTTATTATTATTTGTTCTTTCTTTTGACCTGGTTTTATTATTCTTGATGCCTTATGGAGTCATTATTTTCCAGTGACCTAATTTTTATTTTTGAGAAATTATTTTCTTTAGTGAGCTTTTGTACCTCTCCCATCTGCCCCAATTTGGCTTATTCAAACTTTAAAAGGGTTCTTTAGTGAATTTTTCTGCTTCTTTTGCCATTAGGCCAAATTTGTTTTTTAAGATATTTGCTTTAATAATTTTGTGCCTCTTTTATTAGCTGTTATTTCCTTTTTTCACATAATTTTTGCAGTGCTCATATTTCTTTTCCATACTTTTTCCTCTACCCTCTCTTATCTATTTTTTTTAACTCTTCCAGGAAATCTTGTTGGACTTGCGATCAATTAACATTTTTCTTTGAGGTTTTGCTTGTAGTTGTTTTCATGTTATTGTCTTCTGACTTTATGTCTTGGCCTTCCTTGCCACTGCTTTTTGTGGTTAAGTTTTGTTTGTGTGCTCATTTTTCTAGCTATTTTTTGTCTTTGAACGTTGTGTAAAAGTTATGTTCTGCTAACTTGGAGGTGGAGAAGCTCCATCTTAAGTTTTAGGATATTTTGTGCTGATGTTTTCAAAGTTAGTTCTGTGAGTCTGCAAGTTTTTGGTACTTCCAAAATGGTGTGAACCAGGGAGAGGTGTGGTCATTGCTCTCGTGGTCTGCACTCTAGTTTTTACTTGGGAAAGACCCCTGCTCCCCTACAGCCTCAAAAGCTAATTTTTCTCTTTGCCTTGGAACTATAACTAGGGCTCTTGTTCTCTTGTGACCAACTATTAGTGTTCCTCTTTCATTTGGAACTGTGACCCGAAACATATATGGACCAGCACAACATTCTCTGGAATCTCTTCCTGATCAGTGTTCCAGCCCCCTTACTATTTCTTGCATGAGAGCTACTGAAACTTCTATTGCTACTGTTGCAACATTCATCAAGGCCAGCTACTGGTGGGTGTTACACAGCATGAGCTGTGGACTAACTTCCACCCCAGTGTCACAGACTTCTGTTGACTTAAATTTCTTAGGCTGGAAAAATGTTTCACCCTCACCTTTTAATGACTCTTCCACTCCAAAATTTGAGTTGAGGCATAATCTTAAAGTTGTTTAAAGGGAAATATGAAAGATTTTACCTGGCTTACAGCCAATAATCTGCCATCTTGGTTCTGCTGATCCAGATATAAGATCTTCTGTTTGACTTTTAAAACCCTTCAAAACCTGACTTCCTCCTACTTTTCTAGTCTTCTTTCACTTTACTTCCCTTACTCTATGATCTAATGAACCTGACTTCTTTTTGGTCCTCAAATAGGACACCCCATTTCCAACTCTGCCTTTTTCACTATCCACTCCCAAGATCTAGAAAATAAATAAAATATTATTCTTCCTCCTGGCTCCCTTGGATTTCTTAAGTCTCAACTAAAATCTCACGAAATTCCTCTTGGTGCTAGTGCCTTCTCCCTGAGATTACCTCCAATTTACAACATATCATTCTTGTTCACATATAGTTATTTGTTATTTCTTATTAGAAGTTGAGCTCCTTGAGTGTCTTATATCCCCAGCACTCAGCAAGGCAACTAACAAATACTTCTTGACCTTGATGTTAATGTGGGCCTTCCTGCTCATAAGTGACACATGGTTCATGCTCATAGCTGATTTACCATTACTTATGCTGAATAATGCAACAGAAACACTAATTAGATTTTTCTCAATGCATGTAATCAAACTTTATTAATAAAAACATGCAAACAATACCATCCTCTAAGAATAAGCCACTGGTTTGAGTTTAGAGTTCCTATAAGCTCGTTCTATTTAGGATTCACAACCAGGTTTCCTCTCAGCACAGTGGGGAGACCATGTTTGTCCTTCCAAGGTGATCACCTGGAAAGTCTCAATTCAGTCAATCAGCACTGCTCTAAAGCTAGTCTTAAGTATGGGGAAAGCAGGAGTGAGTCTCAGTCAAGACCTAAAAGTAGACTGATGACTAGGGCCTTAAGTACAAATGTTCCTAAGTGTTTTTCCCTTTAACTACTTATTTTGATTGGTATTTCATTACATCAATTACTAATGAAGTTGTCTGTAACACTTTTTCATTGGTCATATGTCTTATCAAAAAAAGGGCCACTCATTTTTTATCAGTTGTTCAAGAAGACACATTATTTATGCCATAAGTAATTATCTTATTGTTGAAAAAAAAACTCCTAGAAAAACAGCTCATCCAAATTGAAAATCAAATACAAAATGGACACAAAGCAAAGTTAGTTATACCAACTTGACACATCTATTCCCATTTTATTATCAAAGTAATAAAACTTATTCTCACTACAAAACTTTTTTTTAAATTTTAATTTATTTTCTTGGTTACATCATTCATTTCCACAAGGTTTTGAGTTGCAGATTTTCTCCCCTTTTTGCCCCTACCCCCCAGCCCAGAACATTGATCCCACTGTAAGGCCCCTCCCACAAT
>CM053599.1:121195048-121245594 GCA_028646575.1 Pseudocheirus occidentalis
ATATTTCACATTGCTTTCTATTTTTACATTTTTTTGTAACAGTTTAATAGTATCTTGGTTTCTCATAAAGTCATCAGCTTCCACTTGCTCCACTCTAATTCTGAAGGAATTATTCTCTTCAGAATGCTTTTGAAATTCTTTTGCCATCTGGCAAATTCGACTTTTTAAGGCATTCTTCTCCTCTCTGGCTTTCTGGGCCTCTTTTGCCATTTGAGTTAATCTATTTTTTAAAGTGTTGTTTTCTTCAGTCAGGTTGTTGACTCTCTTTTCATGGTTTTCTCGTATCAATCTCATTTCTCTTCCCAATTTTTCCTCCACTTTTCTTATTTGTTTTTCAAAGTTCTTTTTAGATTATCTATAGCTACTAGGCATTCTTCAAGTGTCTTGGAAGCATTTGGTGTGGGAGTTCTGTGTTGTCTTCCTCCGGTTCCATGCTTTGATCCTTTTTGTCCACAAAAAAGGATTCTAGAGTTTTATTGCTATTCTTAATTTGCTTCCTTTTACTCATGTTGGCCAATCAATTAATTGGTTAGGTTTTTTTTTTAGCTTTGTGAAACTTTGCTTCCTGGGGGAAAGCTCTGTTCTAAATTGCTGGGGTTTTTCCAGCGGCTGGAGCTATTAGGGGGGTGTTATAGCCTCCCCTAGCTTTGGCTTGCTGAAAGCGCTCCTCAGGACCACCACCCAAGACCATGATCTGGATCCAGGCCACTCAACACAAGAGCACTTGGCTCTGATCAATTGACTCAGCCCCCCTGCGGGATCCACACGCCAGGGTCTCTGAAGCAGCCCAGTGGGGGCATCTGCCGGTTACAGCAGTTTTTGCCCTTCCCCCACTGCTTCCTTGCCCCGAGTTTTAGATTGGCCAAACTGCTTTTTCTCCCCCAAATTTAGCTTGAAAGCTTCACTCACTTTCACTGACCTTTAATCCTGGCTTATGCAGATTGCTCCAGGTGCTTTAGATCTTCTCTGAAGTAGACTCACGCTGTGGCTTGAGAGGCTTTGTTTCTCCTGGCTGCCCTGGAGCCTGGCTACACGGCATTTTTCAGGCTGGGCTGGTCTCAGGTCCTGGCCTGGGATGAGCCCCTCCTGCCAGCTGCTTTTCTCTAATCCCTATTTTTCGCACCTTTCTTTAATCCCTATTTTCACACCTTGGAAGATGTGGAGTTGCTGGAGGCTGTAGCTCTTCTCTCTTGTAGACTGGCTGTGGCTTGGCTTGGCTCCTTCCTACTGCCCTGGCCATGGTTTTGGTTTCAAGCTGGGCCAGCCTCCCTCGCATCCTGCCACAATGATCCCCTGTTGCCGAGCTGCCTTCCGCGAGAGATGTGTTTTCTGTATTTTTTGAGTTTGAGAGTACTAGAATTTGTCCAGCGTCATATTTTTATGGGTTTTTAGGGTGGCTCTGTGGGAGCTGTGGGACTCTGCTGCTTTTATGCCGCCATATTGGCTCTGCCGGAAAGACTTCTTAGAAAAGATGGTCTTTGGGGTGGTTAGTTGGCACAGTGAATAGAGCACTGGCCCTGGAGTCAGGAGGACCTGAGTTCAAATTCGGCCTTGGACACTTAACACTTACTAGCTGTGTGACCTTGGGCAAGTCACTTCCCGCTCTAAAAAAAGAAAAAATAAAAATGATTTTTGACTTGGACTTTGAGGAAGACAGAGAAGGGTTTGGAGGCAGGGAAGATGAAATATATAAAAGCCAGGTTAGCTTGGCTCTGAGCAGAGACAACAGCTTGGGAAACAATGGTGTATGATTGTAGGGATCTAGTCACCCAGACAGTCAGGGGAGTAGTGTGGCATAGAGAGCAAGGTACTTACTGGGTTTGGGATTGGGAAGACCTTAGGTACTTGCTAGCAATGTAAGCAAAGATAAGCCATTTATCTCCGTGACTTAGGTTTCTGAGGCCAACAATATCAGTAGTGCCTCTCTTCCAGGGTTGTTGCGAGGGTAAAGTAAAAGAAGATTATAAATTTTGGAAATTTTAAACCTCTAAATAAATATCAATTATTACTATGAATAGTAGACAATTCAGAAGAACATTAACGTTAGTGAGAAGAGTTTACATTTGAAAGAATAAGCCATTGTAGCTCCTGACAAAGAAGATGACATTTAAGAGAGATTATCCTGCATTGTAGTGTGTGTGTGGTATATAATGGTGAATATTGATGTAACACTTACAGTTAGGTAGCTAGGGGGCACAGTGGGTAGAATCCATGACTTGGAATCTGGGAGACATGAATTAAATCCTGCCTCAGATATTTGCTGCCTATGCCACCCTGGACAAGTCAGTTAACCTCTGCCTCTGTTTCCTCATTGATAAGATAGGGATACTAATTGCATCTTCCTCCCAGATTTTTTTGTGAAGGTAAAACAAGATTATAGTTATAAAGTGCTTTGCAAATCCTAAAACACAATGGACATACTAGTTGTTACTTTAATGTTTTCCAGGTTCTTTATATACATTATATATCATTTGATGCTCATGACAACCTGGTGGGATAGGAGCTATTATTATCTTCATTTTACAAATGAGGAAACTGAGGCAAGAGAGGTTAAGTGATTAGCCTAGTGTGATATAGCTCGTAAGCCTCTAAGGCACTATTTGAATTTGGGTCTTCCTGCCTCCAGGTGTGTGTTCCAGCCATTTTGCCATCTACTTGCTAGTATATGAAACAAATTGGAAAACAACTGTAAAAGACACTATTTCCCATTCGTAATGTTTGGGTGAAAAAGAATAAAGGCTGATTACACGGCAGTAGTAAAAGATAATTTTAGGGACCTGTATTTGCTCCATTTGTAGACATATTAGATCAAGAAAAAATTGAGGAAGGCCCCTAGAATTATGGATGAGGTCCTTTGGAAAGAACTTGGGAAGATACAGACATGAGTTGCGCAGGGTAGGTAGGTGTGGCTTGGTTGAGTCCTATACTGATTGACCAAAATTGACTAATCTCTATTGACCCTTGTCAATCCCTGTTGATGCTTGTTGATGAGATCATAATATTTGTGGTGGAAATGACTGAGGAAATTGATGCATGACCAATCTGTTGCCATGCCCAGTTAATAATATGCTGTATATCATAGACTGCCGTGGCTATTTAATAATATGGTGTATTTCACAGACAAAAATGGTACCAATTTCTTAGCGCTTGTGGAACATTCCTTTCTGGCACTTAGAACAGTGCCTGGCGTACAGTAACCCCTTAATCAATGTTGATTCATTACTCTTGAGTTGTTTCTGTAGTAGTGGCAGTTGATGCTCATCTACCTATGAGCCCATACCACCTTACCTGTGCATTGGTAAAAGATCTGGTCAGGGTAAGAGGTGTGCTACATAAGCACAGAACAATTTACTAAGTTACTGGCCTGTAGAAAGAATGAAACTTCAACCATGGCCTCATTAGTCTGGAGCTCAAAGTACCTAAACTAACCAGCAGCAAACAGTAACTAGGAACCACAACCCCTACCTGGGGAGGCTCCTGCTGTGTGCAGCTCTGACTCTTAATCTCTCCTATTAAAACAGAGGTTGGCGGTTGAATTGGGAATTGAACAAGGGCTCCAACCTCCAGATTAGTCTCATTCCTCTTGAGCACAGTCCCTTACCAGAGGGAATCTCTGTAGTCAGCAAACTGTGATACTTTCTTTGAGAAAGGGTTGCCTTTGGTTCCCTTGTCTTGTCTCTGAGATCAAGGACTCATTCCTGCTTTCTGAAATTTCTATTCCTAGACACACTTAGAAGGTGGCAGTAGAGGGGTAACCCCAAGAAAGAAGGAGGCCTTTTCAGCCTATAACCAAAATGAGCCGCTTAAAGTATCAACATGGGGGAGCATTCAGTAACGTGTTGATAAGAGTTTAAGAGAAACCTTGCAGTATCTCTCCAGTAATGATGCTGGAAGCTACAGGGGGCCACAAGCAACGCCATGGGGAGCAATCTGACACTTTCTAGCAGATGGCAATGTGTGCACTCCTTTTATCTGCGGTGCTTCTTTAAATTAAAGATTTTTTTCTTTTTCTAAAATAATTCTTTTAGTGGGGGAAAGAAAACCTGCCATCATTACCTGTTGTAGAAAGCCTAATATTAAGCTACACCAGGAAAAATTTAAAAGCCTGGGTGCTCAGGTAGGTTTCTATGTAGTTTTATGACTTCTAAATGTCATGAGAAATTCAAGATCTGGAGAACCAGCTCTGGACAACTATAGCCTTCTACTTATCTTATAATGGAGGTAAGGAAAAGAACAAACTGCCAGCTCTGCACGTCATATGTCTGATCATCATCATTTATTCCAGTTGTTTTTTAAAATTATAGTTCAAATTATAAAAATTTATTAATTTACTGTATTATTTTTATATTAATTCTATTATATAATTATATAATATATTGTACTATATAATATTAATATATTATCTAGTTATATAATATAAAATTGTAGTTCAAGTCAACAAACATGGTTGACTTGAGTAAGGACCTACTATCTATCAGTTACCCACATGGGTACTAGGGATAAAAAGACAAAAACAGAAAATCATCCCCAAAATAAAGTTACTTAAATTTTACTGGAAGAGAGAATGGGGAAGATGGGGAGTGGGTGGGTGGGAGCACACATATTCAACACAGATGAAAATATATAAAGTATAAACTCAATAGGATCCTGAATCTAGATCTGGATAGAGCCCCAGAGGCCCTCCTGTCTGATTCCCTCATTTTATAGATTAGGAAACGGAGGCTGAAGAGAGTGAAGGGATTTGCTGAGAGTCATAGAGGTTCCCACAGAGGAAGTGCATCCAAAATCAAGTCTGGATTCCAAAATAGACAAGAGATTATTAAGGGAGAGAATATTAACAACCGTGGGGATCTAGGAAAGCATCGTGGAGGAGGTGATACCTAAGCTAAGCAGCTTTAAAAAATTTGATTTCTTTTATTTTTAATTTTTGGAATAAAACAAGCATTTCCATAGTTAGGAACATGGGGTTAGAGAGGGAAAGATGCTATATCTAGGTAAAAGTAAAGGTCTAAAGTTAAACATGATGGTCTACAAAAAAGTCAATTTCAAAAGTTATTTCATTTTACTAGGTAGAACAGGCAACAGCAGGGCAGCTAGGTGGCACAGCTGGTAGAACCCTGGGCTTACAACCAAGAAGACTCATCTTTCTGAGTTCAAATCTGGAAAAGCATCATGGAGAAGATGGAACTTGAGATATAATTTTTTAAATTTTTATTTATTTCATTTTTAATTTATGGAATAAAACAGGGACTTCTATAACATAATACAGTAAATATATACATATATATACACACACACATTATATATATATTAAAAGAGGCTAAAGATTCCCATCAATCAATCAACAAGGTACTATGCTAGGCACTGCGATTACAAATATAATAATCAAAACAAACCTGAGTCATTAGAAGCTTAAGAGAAGATATGAGGAGAGCATATTCAGCATATTCCAAGCATAGGGAGACTCATCTGTTCAAAGGCACTGAGTTGGAAAATTGGGGAGCAGGGCACTGCTAGGGCCCTAGATTTCATCAAATTGGACCAGAGAATATATGATAGAAGTTATTATTGAGCTTTGGAGTTAGAGGATCTGGATTCAAGTCCTAACCCTGATGCCTACTGCCTGTGTGACCTTGAACCTCAGATTTCTCATCTTTAAAATAAGTGGGTTGGATTAAAGGGCCTTTCAGGTCCTTTCCAGCTTTATATCCATGGTCCTTTGAATAATGATTCAGGACTGGAAAAGCAGGTGGGATCCAAATTGCAGAGAGCTTTAAATTAAATGTTAGGTTAAATATTGTATACTTTATGCCAGGGAGTCACTGAAAACTTTGGTATATGCCCGGGGGAAATGTATTTGTGTGAGGCTTAGGAAGTGACATGTTCCTCATTGTTTTAAGGTTATCAGTTTAGTAGCAATGTAAAACATTGGTTTGAAGCTCAGATAGAAATGAAACTACTAAACCATACATAAGAATCGCTGCAGGCTGCATATTGACTTAGAAAATCATATACGAATGTCTTTTTTGTTCTTTGTTTTTATTTATTTTGTTAAATATTTCCTAATTACATTGTAATTGGTCCAGGCTGCACTTGGTAGTCTTGCAGGGTACTGTGGATGTCTCCAGTCTGATACCTCTAGTGTGGAATATGAATTAGAGAGAGGACAGACTGTATCTAGGTAAAGACAAAGGTCTAAAGTTGGGCATAATGGTCCAGAAAGAGGTCGGATTCGGAAGTTATTTCATTTTAATAGGTAGTGTAGGCAATAATGGGGCAGCTAGATGGTATGGTGATCATGGAACTGGGAAGACTCATTTTCCTGAGTT
Source organism: Pseudocheirus occidentalis (assembly GCA_028646575.1). Lineage (NCBI taxonomy): Eukaryota > Metazoa > Chordata > Mammalia > Diprotodontia > Pseudocheiridae > Pseudocheirus > Pseudocheirus occidentalis. The sequence continues at coordinate 121,201,378 of CM053599.1, forward strand.
CAAATCAGGCCTCAAATACTAGCTGTGTGACCCTAGGTGAGCCACTTAACCCTGTTTGATTCAGTGTCTTCATCTGTAAAATGAGCTGGAGAAGGAAATGGCAAACTACTTCAACATCTTTGCCAAGAAAAAAACCCCAAATGGGATCACAAAGAGTTGGACATGACTGAACAACAGTGAGACAACAATCAGTTGATCCTGACAAACAATTGGTTAGGCTGATTTCCCCCCACCCCACCCCCATCCCCACCCTCACCCCCACTCCCTTCAATTCTCTCATCTTGACTGAATCAAGTGATGATTTTGGTATTGTGAAACATTAGCCATAATCAACAGCATGGGGTTATAATGAAATTAAAGAACACATAGAAGGGTTATATAACAAGACAGAGACACATAGAAAGATGGGAAGAAAGCAAAACCAGATCAGCCTGAATATTGATAATTATCACATGAAAAGGCAATATCTGCACAAATATAAGTTTTTTTGAAAAAAAAAAGGTAATGGGAAGGAATACAAAGAAAATGACTTACCAACACCTGTTCATTAAAGATTATTTTTTGTTTGTTTGTTTAAGTTGAAGGAGTTGTAAATATGTGTTTAAATGGTTTTGTTATTGTTTAAAGTCACATTCATATGTTGCCATGAAGAATGGCAACATATCATAAGATTTAGAATCCGAGGACTTGAGAATGAGTTAGTGTTTTGGGCCAATTGGTATGGTTGTCCAGCATTATCTTGCCAGACGGGTACCCTACAAGATAAACTGGCAGAAATGAGGGCCATTTCCTTTTTAATTGCAATTTTCAAAATGAAAACATCACACATAAACTCTGCTACTTATTTCTTGTGTGCTCCATGCTCTCTTTGGGCCTCGATTTCTTCATTTTATATTTATGGGAGAGAAGGTACCATTAAGGGATCTTATTTTAAGTGGTCATAATTGATAAAAAGCTTGCTGCTGCTTTCCCTGGAATTTGCTTTTTTAGTTATTATTTGCAATCCAGTCTTTTTCCAAAGTGGGGTAGTCACTTAATATCTGCAATTAAGTTTCACCATTTTCAAATTGTCACTTACTGCCTCTTTGTTAACTGCTTCAACATGATAATGAGAAGAGATGAAATTGTTTTTCATATGTATTTGCAAGATGAGCCAGTGTGCATGGTTATATTATTTTAAATTATAATAAAAAAGAAATGGCTCTCACCTGTCCTAACTCATCTTAAAGCATGCTGGTCTGACAGGCTAAAGATGGACAGGCTCCTTAATCACCCAATTAACGTTGATAACTACACATATTTCTGTTTTTATAGATTGTTATTCTTGTAAAGAAACCCAGAGATTGTTGTGAAGAATGTTGCTATCAGTGTGCCTTGTGTACTTTGCTGTCATGGGAAATTCATATGTAACCTACTTAAAATTGTCCAGAGAAATAACACATACAGGCCACAAAAAAATGAAGGAAGTGTGGTGTTGAAGAAAAATATAAAACCCAGAAAACAAACTTAGAATATTAGCTTCCCTTTGGAACCACTTGCAAATCAAATTTATGCTTTGCTTTGGTCTACCCTGATATAATGTCTTTTACATTAGACTCACTCAAGACCTTGTTTTCCTTGGCATCATTCACCATTAGTACTAGGGTATGCTATTTCATACTTGACTATGAATGTAAAAATGTTATTTCCATATTTATAAATGGCTTAGAGGATGGATGATTTGTAGCACGACCATCTGATATGTTTTCAAAATGCAACAAGTAATTCCATTAGGTTCTTGCCTTTCTTAAAAGGAAAATTCAGTTAGACTTTGAAAGAACTTGCTCCTGATGATAAACTGCCCCTTGTCACCCTTTGACTTCTCTGTGACTCTTCTATTTTCCAGGTTTTGAGTATGTTGTGAAGGGAATTATTTCTTTGGGAGTAGGGGAAGAGATTAGAGGGCAGGAAGGACTACGAGGGGTTCAACCGTATGACTCCTGAAATCTCTTCCAACTCTGAGATTCTGTGATTTGTGAATTATATTTACATTTACTAGGATCAGGGATATGAGGTAGATCTCCAAGCATGCTCATAGTGAAGTAAAATGAAAACCAGCTCTGGAATCAAAAGACCTGGATTCAAATCCAGCTTCTGACACTCCCTTTGTGAGCTGAACAAGTATCTTAAAACCTCTTTTGGGTCATTAAGTATATATCAAAAAGTACTATTTTCTATTCTATCCCTTAATGTGTCACAAATAAATCCTTGGCATTTCAAAGTAAGTTGGTATTTTCTTTTGTCACTTTTTTTACTTTGTTTTACTTTACTTTAGCATTTTTTAAATTTACAGTTTTGATTCTCCAGTTCCATATCTACTTTCCTTCCCTCGCCCCTCCCTGAGATGGTAAGCAATCAGATATTGGTTATACATGTACAATTATGTAGAACTTTTATATTAGTCAAGAAGACTTGAATAAAATAAAAAATAAAAAATAAAAGGAAGTGAAAAACATCATGCTTCAGTCTATATTCAAAAAATATCAGTTGTTTCTCTAGAGGTGGATAGCATGCTTCATCATTAGTTCTTCAGGATTGTTTTGGACTATTATATTGCTGAGAATAGCTAAGTTATTCACAGTTCTTCATTGACCAATATTGCTATTACCACTCCTGGTTCTGTTCACTTCACTGTGTATCAGTTCATATAAGTTTTTTTCTGAAACTATCCTGTTTGGCATTTCTTATAGCACAATAACATCCCATTTCAGTCATACACCACAACTTGTTTAACCATCCCTCAACCGGTGGTTATCCCTTAGATTTCTAATTCTTACATCATCTTGGTACTCATACCCCTCTTCTCTTAACCTGTGATTTAAAACATAAAAATTTTCCAGTATGAAAAAAACCAACCAGAGGCAGATCAGCAATCTGTTTGAAACTTATAGCTTTGAAAGTTGACTTAGGGCACTAAAAAGTTAAAAGATTTGCCTAGGGTCACATAGCTAATACGTCAGAGGCAGGAATAAAGCACAGGTCTTCCTGACTCCAAAGGCTGACCTCCACTATACAATACTTTATTCCCCTTTATTAATTTTTACTTTGGAGGACTGAAGTCATGGCAACCACAGTGGATGGAGGAAAAATGAAGACTATAGTTTATATTTACTTGTATATTGAAATTGTTCAGGCAGTCAAGTGCATGGCTAATCTTAGTTTAAGGGGAAAGAAATGGGGAAATTGGCACCATATTTAAGCTCTGTTCTCATATCTAATGGCAAGTTCAGATATATGCCTGACACTGAAAAAAGACAGGGAAATATTTCCATAGACTATTTAATATCTTGATGACCTGAAGAAAGTAAAGTGGTAGGAGTAGATCAAGATTTTCCATTTTCCTTCTTTGATATTCTATGAATTACATACTGCTTCACTTACATAAGCATATGCATGGGGGTAAGTAGTTGATGGAGAGTAGACAAAGGTGTTACATTCAAGAATTATCTGGCCAGGAGTCTGATATACATAAAAAAATCCCTATAAAGCAAAGCAGATCTTTGAAATAATGTGCCAGTACTGAAAATTGTTTTACTGGACTATGCATCTACACATAGTTGATAAAAGCATAGGTTTGTTGTTGCTTTTCCTTCTCCAAGGGGAAGGTAAAAGAGAGAAGAAAAATAAGTATTTGTCAATTTGAAGAAAAAAAAAACTTTAAAAAGACCAAGAAAAAAAAAGAGAAAAGATTTGGATATAAAGCTTCAAAATTTCAATCAGGACTACTTTGGTGTGAAAGAGAATTGGTTGACAAGAAAGGTTCCTGAGATTGGAGGTTTTCATCACTGAAAATCTCTTCCAAGTGAAACTTGAATTCCACACCCTTTAATTTTCCTCTGCCACAAGTTTTTTTTTATATCATTGAGGAGATTGTGGGTCATTATTCTTTTCATTGTATTTTTTTGTCAGGATCATTTGGGGTTCCTGGTCTACAGAAGGATGGAATGTTTGATGTTTTCCAAGTTTCCATTCTCACTTAATGTTTCACAAACTAAACAATTTTAAAACACCCTTCAAGGAATGAAGCAAGTTTCACTCAGCTATTAAATGTTCTAGAGGATGGAGGTGGGAAGAGGCCCATAAATATACATGAGTTATGGAATATTCTTCCAAAAGAAAACAAGACTATCACCAGAGAATACCAAAAATAAAAAAAAAATTAAAAAATTAAAAAAAAACCTTTTGGTACAATTAAGCTCAAAAGACACACTTAATGCTACATTAAGTCAAACTTAATGCTACAGTGGAGTAGGTAGTGTGTTACAGCAGATAGTGCTGGACTGGGAGCCAAACATCTTATTTTCAAATGCTGTTGATGATCCTTAACTAGCTCTGTGACTGCAGACAAGTCATTTAATAGCTCTGAATCTCAGTTTTCTCTTGAATAAAACAGTGAGAATATTACCTATTGTACTCACCCCAAATGGTTCTTGTGGGGCCCAGATGAGGAAAAGTAGGTAGAATGTGAACATTCTGGCTACTATTAATCTCATTCTTATTTTTTGATGGAATTCAAATAGAATGGTCCCGGGGCAACTTACTAACCTGCTATTATTATTATTATTATTATTGTTTCAGTTTTAATATTCTGCAATCTTACTGTTGTTGTTTAGTTGTTTTTGATTCTTTGTGATCCCTTTTCAAGTTTTCTTGGAAAAGATCCTGGACTAATATGCCATTCCCTTCTCTAGTTTGTTTTACTAATGAGGAAACTGAGGGGGAAAAGGGTTTAATGGCTGTTCAGGATCATACAGGTGGTAAGTAAGTATCTGAGTCTGGATTTGAACTCAGGAAGAGGAGTGTTCCTATCTCCTGACCCAGCAGGCTATCCACTGTACCACTTAGCTACCCATCAAAAGTGGGTAAAATAATGACTTTTTATAATTTAATAAGAATATTGGGGGGGTGCAGCTAGGTGGCACAGTGAATAGAGAACTGGCCCTGGAGTCAGGGGGGCCTGAGTTCAAATATAGCTTCAGATATTTGACACTTACTAGCTGTGTGACCTTAGGCAAGTCACTTAACTCTGATTGCCTCACCTCTCCTCCAAAATATTTCTATCTATTTATTTATATATTTCTATCTCTATATCTATCTATATCTACATCTATTTGGATATAAGTATGCCTTCCTAATATTAATGCAGAGTCTTTTCATGACTATTCAAGTAGCAGACAGGATGGCACAGATGTGTGACATGTACCTCATCTCATTGTAATATGGTTTCAATTTCTTCTATTATTTTTCTATGTTTTAAAAGGTTTTTTGTCATTTCATGTCATCTGGAAATTATGAGTATCTGGTATTACAACATCCATTAAAATGCTGTTCTCAAATTTTTACAGATCAATATTATGTCAGGGCAATATGGGCAACATTTCTATCTCTAATAAGGCTCCAGTTTCAGTACAGTTTGTTTGCTGAATCTTCAAGGATATTTTGTAGTTTGTATTTGTACTACTGGGATTTGTCATCTGTTAGTTTATAAAGGATAGTGAGAGAGCTTCTGGTGTATAATTCTCCCCCTTGATTATTTCTTTCCAGATACCTAGTAAATGCTAAAAGGTTTTTTTTTTTTTGCCTTCATTGATGATTTATATTGGGAGGGAACACTGGGTCTTCTCATGACTTGAAGCCTTTCCACATCCCTTTAGCAGCTAAATATCCTCCAAATAAATTTTTTTTACTTTGAATTTATTCCCTCTGTATTTAATTATGTATATATGTATGTATGTATGTATGTATGTATGTATGTATGTATGTTATCTTTCCTAGTAGAAAGCAGCCTCCTTGGGAGCAGGGACCATTTTATTTTTGTCATTGTATAGGCTTGTAGCACAATGCTTGGCATATAGAAGTTACTTAGTAAATGATTATTGACTCTTTCATTGGAAATAAATAAATGAGCCTGTTAAGAAAAATTGGATCAGGCATGTATGGGAGAAGAAGCTAGTGAAGTACTTAACTAGACATCCATGAACCACTGTGAAGCATTTTCTGATAAACTTTTGCTTTCCAGGTTCTATTCCCTGTGTTTCTTTTGTATTGCTTTTACTAAGGCAATTAGATCCTCAAGTGTTCTACTTCATGTTTGTTGTTGTTCAGTTGTTTCAGTTCTGTCTGATTATTTGTGACCCCATTTGGGGATTTCTTGGTAAAGATATGAGAGTGTTTTGCTTCTTCTTCTTCCAGCTCATTTTATAGATATGACGCAAACAGGGGTAAGTGATTTGCCCAAAGCCATGCAGCTAGCTAATTAGTGCACGAGGGGACATTTGAACTTACAAAGAGCCTTCCTAATTTTAAGCCTGGTACTCTCTCAATTTTGCCACCTAACTATGTATTAGCTAGATAACTGTATGTATTAGCTAGATGTTGATACAATCAATCAGCATTTATTAAGCATCTATTAAATTGTCGTATAATATCTTTTGAAAATCTTTAATATTTTTCTAAAGATACTTCTGCTATGATGGTTTTTCATGTCCTTGACAGCATTTTTAACTAATGCCACCTTTCCTCCTTTTATAGTCATTACTGTGATGGCAACAACCACAGCATATGTTATGAAAGTTCTGACATGGTTTCACATTCTCTACCAAACATTGTAGAAGAAAATATATGTTCATTGTAGTTATGGCAGATCCTACTGTTTTTCTTTACTTGTTGACAAAAATATTCTTTTAATAAAATTCAAAGAATGTGTGACATGTACCTCATCTCATTGTAATATGGTTTCAATTTCTTCTATTATTTTTCTATGTTTTAAAAGGTTTTTTGTCATTTCATGTCATTTGGAAATTATGAGTATCTGGTATTACAACATCCATTAAAATGCTGTTCTCAAATTTTTACAGATCAATATTATGTCAGGGCAATATGGGCAACATTTCTATCTCTAATAAGGCTCCAGTTTCAGTACAGTTACCTTCCTTCATATTTTTTTTCATTGATTCACTTGATATTCTTGGTTGTTTTGTTCTTCTAGATGAATTTTTCTTCCTTCCTTCCTTCCTTCCTTCCTTCCTTCCTTCTTTCCTTCCTTCCTTCCTTCCTTCCTTCCTTCCTTCCTTCCTTCCTTCCTTCCTTCCTTCCTTCCTTCCTTTTTTCCTTCCTTCCTTCCTTCCTTCCTTCCTTTTTATCCTGCTTTTTTTTGGAGGGGTGAGGGCAGGGAAATTGGGATTAAGTGACATGCCCAAGGTCACATGGCTAGTAAGTGTTAAGTGTCTGAGGCTGGATTGCAACTCAGGTCCTCCTGACTCTAGCGCTGGTGTTCTATTCACTGTGCCACCTAACTGCCCGGTTTCTTCGTTTTCTAACTCTCTCTGTGTCTCTGTCTGTGTCTCCCTCTTGGTATAGCACTGAATAAGTACATTGATTTAGGTTGAATTGTCATTTTTATTATATTGACTCAGCCTGTCCATGAGCAATTGATATGTTTCCATTTGTTTGTATCTGTCCTTATTTGTGTGAAAAGGGTTTTGTAATTGTGTTTGTATAGTTCCAGAATTTGTCTTGCTAAATAGATTCTCAAGTATTTCATATTGTTTGGCATTATCTTAAATGGGATTTCTCTATCTCTTCCTGCTCTATTTTGTTGGTAATATATGGATATAATGATGATTTATGTAAGTTTATGTTGTATCCTGCTACTTCACCAAAATCTGGGAACTGTTTCAACTAGTGCTTTAGTTGATTATCTAGGTTTCTTTAGGCATGTAATCTGCAAAGAATGGTAATTTTGTTTTCTCATAGCCTATTATAATGCTTTAAATTTCTTGTCATTGGAAAGGTTTCTAGCTCCTTTTATTCCTATATTTCTAGTATGTTTTTATAATAAGTATGAATGTTTTATTTTACTAAACATTGTTTCTATATACATTCAGATAATCATATGACTTCCATTGGTTTTGTTACTGATATAGTCAACTATGCTGATGGTTTTCCTAACATTGAACCAGTCCCATGTTCCTGGTATAAATCCACCTGGTCTTAGTACACTATCTTTTTGATATACTGCCAAAATGTAGTGGGTTTTAAAAAAATTCTGCCTATTAGTTGAATTCATGACATCAATCTGAAAGAATACTTTTTGAAATTACAGCCTAAGAATACCCATCTTCTTTTCAAAATCATTCTGGACATTGGCACTGTTTTTTTTGTCAGGTAGCAGGTTTGGAATTTCTGTTGAGTACACTTTTTTAATATCTTCATGCTTTTTAGCTTTTTTGCTTATTCACACTGAGTGGGTGAATAAACTATCTGCTTTTATAGTTAAATAAAAACAACAGCAAATAAGTCATGTTCCATAGGCTTATTTCAAGAAATCTATTAGCAGACAGAATTATGAGAATGGTATCTATCTCATTCTATTGCCACAGGATTTTTTTTTCTTCTAGGTCTCTATATTTTTAAAAATGTGTTTGTTTTACAGAACTTGGAGACTGAGTAATTGAAATGGTAAAATCTATGAAACAAGTTGTTCTTAAATTTTTATAGATCCAGCTTATGTCTTTAGTGACTGTGGGCAACAGTGCAGTCTGTGGATTTGTATGGTCTAGTTCAAGTACAATTTACCGATTGATTTCTTCAGAATATTTTGAGGTCTATATTTGTTACTTGTAAGTCCATGAGAGAGATGATAAGGTGATATATAATTCTAGCCATCAGGTCAGCTCTTGCTGTGTATTTGGGTGATGACAGACTTTCTAACCTACAGTGATGAGATGTACTGTTTTCTCTTTTCTTACATAATCTATGATGATGACTAAATGTGGTTTCCTTAAGGATAATTCTTCTGTAGTTTCTTGTGGCAGTGATCTGATCCAGAATTCCTACCATAAACTACTCCATACGTACATATAAATGCATATCGCTCTGCAACTTTGTTAGGATTTTTTTTGTTTGTTTCCATACTGTTAGTTGAGTTCTTGTGGATGTCACCTATATAGCACCTTTGTCTTGGATCTTTGCTAATACACACACACACACACACACACACACACACACTTTATAAGCTCCATCTGGTGGTAAACCACTTTTATTGACATTTGACAAATTTGATAGCATGTGGCTGTTATCAGCCTTTTCACTTATTGCTTGGGGACGTGATGTTAACTTGTTCCAAAAAGTATTTATGTCGTTTTTTTAAAACCTGCTTGTCATGTGCTCTGTGAATATTTACCAATCCTTTTCCTCCTTTTTTGGTGGTGTAGTATTCATTTTTCTATTCCTTCTTCAGGATTATAGGTATTGTGTCTTATTAATATCATACATGTTTGTGTTGGGGTACTTCACACATTTGTTATTATCCATTTTGGAATTCCAAAAAGATACCTTGAGACAAATTGTGTAGGTATTAATGCCTTTAAATGTATTTTCTCTATTCAGAATTCTTTGATTTCAGGATGCCTATAAGTTGCTTAACATGCTACGTCTTACCTGGAGTAGATAAAGGTATTCTTAGATATTGCTTTCTTCCACTGGTTTATTGTAACCTCCAGATACAATTTCAAAGCTTTCAGTCTCTTATCTTTCCTTGGCATACAGTAGATTAGGAATTTTATACTTATTATATGTAATTAACAATAACAGCGAGACAATTTCTCATGAATAAAGCTCCTACTGGATGAAAGAGTTATTTAATTTGTTTTGGTAGAATTGTACAGTCATGTCATCTGTGATTATTAATATTACTATCATTATGGAGATACAAGTACACAAGGAATAAAAAATAATAAGTTTAGAGTTGTATGAGATTTTATATGCCATTAAGTCTAATCCCCTCATTTTTACAGCTGAAGAAACTGAAGCACAGAAAAGTGTCTTGCCCAAGGTCACACAGCTACCAAGTATCTGAGTTGGGATTTGAACCTGAGTCTTCCAGACTGCAAATCCAGTGCCCTATCCATATGTAATTCTTGTGGGAAATGGTTATCAATGCCACCCATTCCCTTATTATTCCACAGTCTACAAAAGAAAAGGACCAGATTTTAATGTGTTATAACATAGATTCTAAGCCCAGGCTGATTCAGGCAAAATCTGAGGTCCCAGTGAGATTTCTACAGTTTGCCATGTAGGATGAATCTGAGAAAAAAGAAGCTCATAATGAAAAACACTCAGAGACTCTTAACTATAACACCGCTAGCAGGCTTTGCTATAATAGCAAGACAATTTAGTGATAATGGGTGAGTAGGAAGGAAATTAAGTAGTTTGCTGAGATACAAAAAAACTCCAAGCCTGAACATATTTGGCCTCATGCTCATCTTCAAATGCATAGTCGGTTCATTAGGGTAATTTAACCTTTCCATAAGCCATTGAGTGATAAATTCTATTAATACATTTGAAATGCTAGCTTTGAGAGTAACTGCCCGGCTAGTGAGGGGAATTGAAAAAGATGGGGTAAAGTATTATCTCCCACTTCATCCTCTAGCTCAGCAAAATGAGTAGATGACAGGTTTTTACCTTGCCATTTGATGGCAAATGTTCTCATTCCCCTCCATTCAGCCTCAGCCTTAGGGCAAGCCAGTGTTTGCTGCAATTTACTACAATAATAGCAAGACAATTTAGCAGTAATGGATAAGTAGGGAGAAAATTAAGCAGTTTGCTGAGATACAGAAATGAAGCCAGAAAATATTTGGCCTCATGTTAGGCTTCAACTTCATAGTCAATTCATTAGTGTAATTTGGTCCTTTGCATAAGCCTTTGAGTGATAAATTCTCCTAATACATTTGAAATGCCAGCTGTAAGAATAACTCATTGAGTGTTGAGTAAAAATTAAAAGATGGGCTAGCATAAATCCTTCGTTTTCATCTCATATGGGAAGATTTATTGTGGCCTCTGAGAAGAAGCATCTGTCAGCCTGTAGAAGATTGATAGTATTAAAGAAAAAACATCATCGTGTTTTGGTGAGGTGACTTTAGTGAAAGAAGTGTTTTTGCTCAGAATTTTTACAAGGGTTGTCCCTCTGGGATACTCTTATCAGCAGCATGTGAAGCTTTTAGAGTCTACTGGAGTTGGGGAAAAGGACACAGTTTAAGGAGATGAAGGGCTTGGAGTGGTGAGTTCACTGGGTCTTTTCTAAAAGAAAAAAAATCAGTATTCATGGGGTTTTGGTCCCTTTTTCCTTTCTTTGAGAGAGCTGACTGTATGACTTCTCAGGAAGTCTCCACACCCCAGTGAGATACTGTAGTAGCAATGACAGAAATAGTGCAAATGGAAAGTATAAGCTGTGACCACATCATGATAAATAAGCACAGCCCTAGAGAAGTAAGAAAACCATTCCAATTTGGCAGAAAATAATTGAGGCCTGCGCTCTGCCTTTCATTACCTAGTTTTTTACTGGTGAATTTTGTGGCAAAAATTTGAGGGAGAAGGAGGAAGAGTAAGAGAAAAGAGAACTATTTAACTCAGATAAGGAGAAATAAATTATAAGATTATTTGAAGAATTTTGATCTAATAAAGTATGTTAGGGAATGCTAGAAGGGGGAAAATTTGACTAAATTTGGGAAAAATTGAGGTTGATTTAAAGAATAATATCTAGGCCGAGGTCCTATTTTAGGTTGTAGTTCTAGGTTGGAAGAAGAGAAGAACAAAGAACAATCAAGGAGACTAAAAGATTTACAGAGAGTTCTTTTTTGATCATGTAACTCAACCAGTGAATGAGTGAAATGTTGTTGGAATATCTGATGATGTAATCTGTCTTATGCTGTATTATGTGAAGATGGAGGAGCTGTGTATTAGCCAGTAACACAGTTGAATACTGGTAGAAGTCTTTGGATGATTGGACTCAAAGAGTGGTTATCAATGTCTCAATGTCAACATGATGATTGTCTTTAGCAGAGTACCCTAGGATTCTTTGCCCTGTACTAGTTAATATTTTTATTGGTAACTTGGATAAAAGTACAGAGAGTACATGGACAGCTAGGTGATGTAGTGTATAGGGTGCTGTAGTACCAATGCAATATTTACAACATCAGTGATGACTATAAATATTCCTACATAGTGCTCAAGCACAAAATGTAACAGACTCTCCATATAGAAGACAGAAGCAAAACATGTATTCAGAAGCTAGAAAACTGAATCCCAAAACCAGTAGAGAAGTTAATAAGCCACAATAGCACAGAGAGCTATAGCATCCTTTAGCCTTCCCACAAACCAACACAAGACTGATGTGTACTCACAAGCTCTCTCCTTCAGAAGTATTCTCTCCTCTCACCTTTCTAGCCTGCTCTGACTCTCTGCTTCCTGTGGGATCTGCTCCACCCATCAGCAAATTCCTCCCGCCACAGGCTCTATATGATTATATTCAGCCTATTGGGGGCAGAGCATATTTTCAAAGTAGGGAAGGTCTTCAATTTCCCATTACCATTATAGGTGCCAGGTCTGGAATCATGAAGACTTTTCTTCCTGAGTTCAAATGCAATCTCATACACTTAATAACTATATGACCCTGGGAAAGTCACTTAACATTTTCTGCTTCACTTTCCTCATCTGTAAAATGAGCTGGAGAAGTGGCAAATCACTCTAGTATCTTTGCCAGGAAAACCCCAAAGGGGATCAAAAAGAGTAAAAAATGACTAGAAAACAACTAAACAACTGCAACAGTAGAGGGCATGCTCAACAGATTTGGAGGCAATACAGAGGAACAAAGCCAAGGGCTGCAGGGGTAGAGCAAACACACTGGATTATTGAGTCAGGTTCCAAAAATATTGTAGTGGCTACAATGGTTGAGCATAAAAATTAATTATTTCACAAGTACAAGTTGAGGAAGCATGACTTGACAGAAGTTCTATTGAAAAAAAATGTGTGGGGGTTTTAGTGGCTTGGAAGCTCTATATTTGTTAGCCAAAAATGATAACTTAATTATGAACATCTTTAACCTGAACCCCCTTCCCCCTCAGTGCCTGAAAGTAAGGTATGCTATATTTAACTCCTTCTCTCTTTCCTCTCACTCATTTCGTAGAACCCACACTGCGAGTGAATAGGACTTTCACCCCCTAGGATACTGAAAAAATGAGAGATGAGCTGTCCTGGCCTGATGGTTTTTAAAATGGAGACTGTTTTGGCTACACAGCCAGTGAGAGAGGTCTTTCACATAGAGCCCTGGTGCAGAGCCAATCAGGTGCTGGACCACATAAGCTTTCACACCTTTTGGTTCTGAGTCAATCTGGTGGTGAGTCACATAGCCTTTTGGTGCCTTCTGGCTCTGAATTTATCAGTATATGTTATAGGAGATTGGTATTTTGTCTTGGAGGCTCATTCATGGGAAGAATGTTTCCCCTAGGGTCTTTTTGATTTCCTGGAGGAGACTCTGGGTAGCAGAGATTAAGGACTCCCAGCTCTGTGAACCCAGATGTTGGTGCTCTCTCAGTCTGCTAATGTATATAAATACTTCTATTACTCTGTTAAGACGTTGGAATCCTGTCTATTGGATTACTAATTGATTTTCTTCAGTTTCAGGATGATGACCTTTCCCTAGAACTAGTGGATGATGTTAGTTTTTGGATACTCACTTCTTTACTTTTACCTTCTACTTATATATCTTTCTGAATTGTTTAATTAAAGTAAGATTACTAACGCCTTTGAAGCTGTCTTTGTAAAAGCAGATCAAGAACTTGTGCTAGCACCCCTTCCATGTGCTAGCATAATTGGGGATACACCATGTTAGATGATTGGGGCGTAGTCTAAAACACTTTTACTAAAGCTGTGTTGTAAGAAAGGCATAGTTTTCAGGAAATACAGAGGTGATGATCCCTTTATCTCTTACTCTTAAACAAGACCTAACAAAGTGTTCAGTTATGAGCATCACAGTTTAAGAAGGGCATTGATCAGCTTGATAATGTTCAAGTGTGGCATCCAGTATGGCAAAGGACTTTGTTGGAATCAATGTCATATGTCAGTCAGTTGAAGGAAGTTGGAGTGTTTAATCTGAAGAAGACTCAGGGTTGATATGGCATTTATTTTCAGGTATTTTAAGGGCTGTCATGTAGAAGAAGGAATACATTTGTTATATTTAGCCCTAAAGGGAGAATAAAACCAGGAGTAACTGGTAAAAGTTGCAAAAAAGTTGCATTTCAGTCTGATGTCAGGAAAAACTATATAACAATTAGACCTGTCCAAAAGCAAAGTGAAAAGGTACCTCAAAAAAAGGTACCTCAAACGTACCTCAAAAAAGGTAAGAAGCTTGCTACTTCCTGGAAGTGTTCAAGCAGTATCTGGATGATCACTTAGCCAGTATGTTATAGAAAAGATTTCTTTTTTTTCTAGGTTAGATGGGCCCTGAGGTCTCTTCCAACTATCAAATTCTTTCGTTCTGTGATTCTGTGTTTTGGGATCATCACTCTACCCCAAGAGAGCATTGGAACAGAATTTCAATGTAGCAAGTTTAACCTTAACCCATTTGTTATTTGGGAACTGCACCTTAGATGCAGAATTTTCTTGGGTATGTTGTATGCCCATCATCAGGAGTGATAGCAAAATCCATTATCTCTATGTGAAAACATCAAGATTGGAAAAAAAAATACTAGAGTTGCCTGTGTCCTTTCTACCATTCATTTATCATTCATTCATTCATTCATTCATTCATTCATTCATTTTACACTTCTTTCCATGGTTAAAATAATGACCCAGCAGAACACTTCCAAGATGTCAGAATTATATTGTTGGATGTTTCTATTTGAGCATAACACCATACTCACACTTAATTAGATGAACTGAAAAAAAAGCTAGCTAAACTTTAACGTGATACAGTAGACAGAAGGCTGGGCCTGGAGTAAAAAGGACTTCAGTTCAAGTTCAATCTCAAATAGTTCATTATTGTATGACCCTGACCAAGAGAAGTAAATTGGCCTCAACTATCAGTTGGGGATAATACCAGTACCTGTCTTGCAAGGTTGTTGTGAGAATCAAATGGAAACTCTACATGTAGACTTTACAATAGTTTCTGGTCACATAGTAGGTGCCATATGAATTAAACATGTATTCCCTTCTCCTTCCCTTCCCTTAAAATTTTGCCCTTTCTACCATAGTGGAGGAAGCTACATGTGACTATATAAACATGGTGGAAGAGGGCAATACCATAGCGACATATGCATGCAAAGCTTTGTCTTGTTTTTTTCCTAGGTTGAGAAAAGGGGCTGTTTGAATAGTAGACTAGAGCCCTCAGTATTTTTTGAGGACAATGCCATAATTAAAAAGTATACATATTTGTGTTTCTCATTTTTCTTCATAATTTTAAAATTTATGGTTTATTTTATCTTGATTACACATCTAGGAAGTCATCTTAATCTCTTTAGTAACATGTTTCCAAATTGTATTTTAGGGTGGATTATTGTAGGAAGGTGTATTATTATTAGCTACTAAAATTCATAATATATAAATTTTTATTAGTAAGGAAATTAATCAAAAGAGTTACCCTTTTCTGATATTTACCCATTTCACTTTCTCCCTAATATCCAATGTTTATCCTGGGATTCACCTTAATTTGGGACCTGTGGCTCACTTACTCTCCCCACTACCTTTGCAAATAAATTCAAATTCAATGTAAACTTTAATTTTATACCAATTTGTTTTGCAAGAACAAAATATTGTAAAAAGAAACAATAAACCCCATAAAGAAACCTTAAAAATAGATTCTTTAAGTCTAGGTTGAAATTTCTCCATACAAGATAGAAAGGACTATTAATTCCCAAGAATTCACTTTGTTTATTCCTAAATCCATGTCTTTGCTCATCCTGTCTTTTCTCCCATCAACCTATTTAGGGCCTACTCATATTTCACTCAATTCAAGCTTTTCCTGACCACTCAAACTTTCATTGATTCCTTCTTTCATTCATCCTCCTCTGATCTTGTATAGTATAGGATTCTAAGAAGGAATTAGGCCCTACCTGTGTTCTGTCATATAGAGTTTGTTGTTTCATGTGTTCTATTCCTAGCTCAAATGAGATAATTATATAAAGTGCTTTGCAAATCTTAGAGGGCTGTATAAACGTCAAGTATTTTTGTGGCTTCTCAATTTAGTCACAATCTCCCTGAGGGCAGAACTGATGCCATGCAATTCTGTGTATTCTTAGTGTTTATGTATGAGTGTGAAAATACAGGAAATCCTCAATAGGTAACTGATGGGTCAATTTCCTGTGCCAGAGCAGAGTGATACAGAGACACTGACTCTTAACTGAGAAGACTTTGCTTCAAATTCCACATCTGATGCTGGCAACCTTGGGCAATTTTGAGCAAGTGACTTCAAGTTTCTGAGCCTTTATTTTTCTTATACATAAAATTAGGTGGTTGATCTAGGTAATCTGAGAGTTCACTTCTAGCTACAGAGCTATGATCTTATGATCTAATAAAACTGAACAAATCAATGCCAATGGCTGGCTGTTAGGTATTGTAATAATGATAATAAGAGCTAGAATTTATATAATGCCTTAAGGTTTCCAAAGCACTTCACATAGATCAACTCATTTGATTCTCACAATCCTGTGAGGGAGGTGCTTTTATTATGACAATTTTGCAGACTGGAAACTGAATCAGAGTCATTTGACTTGCCCAGGGTCACATAGTGAACAAATATCTGGGGAAAAATTTGAATTCACACCTTCCGGAATCCAGGTCTAATTCTTTACTTACTGCATCAACTAGCTTCCTTTTTCAGGAACAAATCCTGTAAATTGTTACTTTGAACATTATATGAAAAATGAAAAGATTTCCTCTTTCTCTAAGGCCCTGTTTAGTTGACATCCTATGATTCTGTGGGAAAGTGAATTCATTAGCCTCCCAGTTGTGACATTTCTCTATTTGGAATAGCCAACACTAATTAAAAACAAACAAACAAACAAAAACCTCACCAAATATTAGAGCCAGCCATAACTGATTTGTATTGGATTTCTAACCAGCATTGTTGATGTTTGCCTAGCTACTAATTACTTCATAATTATAACTGTTCCAGAGTAAATGGATATAAGGATATTACTGTATTTTCACATTACTTCCATTTTGATCTTCCTTTTCTTTATTCCTTTATTTTCTTTGATTCCTTTCCTCTCAGTGATTGAAGATCTAATTGATGCCCTCTGTATTTTTCCTCCTTGTTGGGTTCTATAGAACCTCACAAAACTGCAAGGAGCCAGAAACATAGCAAATTTTAAAATATTTATTAAGTAAAGCTTTATAATGACCTAATCTACTTAAAATGCCTTGATGATGGTTTTTTAGCAGAGTTTCCTTGATACGTTTTAAAAATAATCTTTGGGTATATGATCCAGACATCCTTATATTCAAGCTGCTAAAGATAAAAAGAAATGATGGAACATTCATAGGTCCTGGCAACATTACCCTTTAGATTTTTAGGAAGCCAAGTTTTATTGTAAAATGAAAGGCAAAGATCTAACACTGTCCATGTTGACAAGGCACCCAACTGGGCAGGGAACAATATAAACTATTCAAACTTTCAGTGTATGGGGTCAGAGAAGAATGAAGAAGTTTTTGTTATTGTTGTTTGAAGAGCATTTTCTGTACTGTCTGACCTCCAGGCTGGGTAAAGAGACTGAAAATCTCACAAACAGCAGATTTGTACAATAATTCTTCCCATTTTTAATCATATATTGCAGAATCTGAGAATTAGAAAGACCTTCAAAGGCCATCTAGTACAAGAATCGTCCCTATAACATCCCAACAAATTGGAATGCCTTGTACATTTGAAGCTAAACAATGAATTATTAAACAATAAATAAATCTACATTTCTAAGTTAACCTTGTTCCACTTTTGATTAGCTGTAATTGTTGAGAATTTTTCCTTATGTTGAGTGTTTATATGCCTACCTCTTCCTCCCCTTGTCCCTATTTCTGTTTTTTGGAACCAAAGAGAAAAATAGAATCCTTTAACATGACCTATCTTGAAATACTTGAAGATGTCATCATGTCCCAAGTCCATCTTTTTTATGGAAAATGATCCTATTTCCCTCATCCCCTAATGATTCTTGTGATATAGTCTTAAATTTCTTTACTGTCCAGACTACCATCCTCTCCACTAACTTGTTAATATCCTAAAATGTGACACCTAAAACTGAACAAAAACTTTCCAAGTGGGCTGACCAAAATCAGGTAAAATCTGGTGTTCTTTTATCTTAGTACAAGGTAAGATCACATTACTTTTCTTGAGACTCCCTTGACATACTGCTGATACATATTGAGCTGGCATTTGATCAACCAATCAAGCAAGCATTTAGGTGTCTATGATACTTTAAGCGCTGTACTAGTAAAAAGAGAGAAGCTTATTACCCCTGCCCTCAAACTTATGTTCTAACTGGTGAGACAAAATGTGCATTTCTATGAATATAAAGAACACTTATAGAGTAGATTGAAGGTAAACATGGAGGTGATGCCTGTAGTAACTGAGGGTGCCCAGAAAGGCTTCATATAGAAAATAATAGTCAAGCTAATTCTTTTTGCTTTTTGGAGGGGGGAAGGTAGGACAATTGGGGTTAAATGACTTGCCCAAAGTCACATGGCTAGTTTTTGTGTTGTGTCTGAGGTCGGATTTGAACTCAGTTCCTCCTGACTCCAGGGCCAGTGCTCTATTCACCATGCCACCTAGCTGCCCTTAGCCAAGCTAATTCTTTAAGAAAAGTGAGGATTCCAAGACATATAGGTAAAGAAGGAGACCATTTAAGTCCACTAAAATCTACAAATATTTTTCATATGGTTACATAGCTATACCTGCTCCAATTTGTACGTCTAAAGTAAATTTCTGAACCCAATTAAAAGTTGTTATACTTGAAAAAGTAGACCCAAAGTGTGTTAATTAATGAATTAGTGATAACTTGAAGAGATTTATATTTATACACTTTATTTAGTTCTTATTCTCCCCTCCCCCAGTGACTTGGGTGAAAATATAAATGGCATAATTATGAAGTAGGAAGATGACACAAAGGCAGGAGGTATAGTTAATATAATGAGTGACAGAATTAGAATTCAAAAACACTTGTAGGAGTTGCAGTGATGGGCTAATAAGCTGAAATTTAATAGGGATAAATATAAAGTTCTACATTTTGGTTCAGAATATTAAATTCATAAGTAACAAATAAAGATAGGGAAAACCTAACTTAATACCACTTCGTACAAAACAAACTTGAGCTGTAGATGACTGCTTAAAACCTAAATCACTACTTTGATGTGTTTCCAAAAATACATATACAATCAACCCACTTTTGTGAAGAGTAATTGATTTAGTATATAAAGGGCAGACAAAGAGAACACCTCCAAGCTATTATCTCAGACAAGAGCTGTTCAAAGTAAGATTTCATCAGTAGGTACCAGTCATTATTATAATTCCATTGGGCCAACTCCTCCACCTCTATCTTCCAATTTCTTCTTAATTCCAAAAGACAGACACAAATCACTCCATATTCTTCCCAGTAGTTTATCTGGCCCCAGAAATATACAGAAAAACACAGATACTTGGACTCAGATTCAAGTGGTTTCTAAGGAGAAAAATAAACTCATATAAAATAGATTGATGTTTCACCGACACAACCTATAGAACAATGTCCTAGGTCCTTGTCCAATGTCCTTGACCCTACATTGTTTTACCTTTTTATATATGAATCAAAACCAGGCAAAGATATATTTATAAAACTAGCTATAATTTCTGTTAAATATGTTAGCTAATCTACATTTTTCTGTGTTGGATAAAAGGCTATCATGAGCAACTCTGTGTGTAGTTAGATATTTCAATACCATGTCCCTGTTCTACAAGTAAGTATTACTACAGCTAGGCATAGGAATTGGATCTGTAATTCAGTGCTATAAAGGACTCTGAATGAAGAAATTCTCTCTATCATTGTAGGCTGGAATTTTCTATATAATTTATAGGCTTAAAAAACTTTCCTTGAGCAGTGGTAGCAACCTAAAATTGCCACTAAACTGTACATGAGAATCTATGAAGGCAACATATTGACTTAGAAAACCACATATTAACATTATGGCTATTCTACTGTATCTTTACGTATTTTGATATATATTTACTGATTACATTTTAGTTTGGTTTCAGTCACCTTGGAAGTGTTGCAGGCTGCATGTGGGTATTTGATACCTCTGACTTAGGTAATGGAGAAGTTAAATGACTTACCCAAGGTTCCACAGCAATGTGTCAGAGGTAGGACACAGACATCGGTTTTTTCCTATATCCTTGTGCTCTCCATAAATCTATATAGAGAAATAATAGGTTAATATAACCTATTCTTAGTAAAGGCAAGTTGAATGATGGTGATCACTGTTTTCCCAACTGCTCATAAACTATTCTTTCCAGAAAATCAAGCTTACTAACTTTTTTCTGAAGGTTGAATATTTTTTTTATTTAATAAACAGTGTTGGTTTTGGGTTTTCTTTTCATGAAAAGAAATCAACATTAATGCTTCATAAGTTTAACTGTGGAATGTCTACAGAAGTGAAAATGTATTAATGCTTATTTTTAAGACACCTGACATAAACCAGTGCAGCTTTGCTTTTTTTTCATTTGCTTCTTGAATCTTTTCAAAAATGAAAATATATTTCTATCTTTAATCCTCTAGCTCCTTAATATAAAGTTCTAATTCAACAAGGAAGGTCTGAAAAAATGAATAAAGCAAAGAAAATACTGATATTAAAGAAATATTAGGGAACTAGGATTGCACAGATACAAGCACAGTAGAAGAGAATAATTCTACAACATCACAGATTTTCTATAAATCTTATTAGAATTCCTGGAAGAATGGGAGATTGAAAGACATAAAAGAAAAATAAAGCTCAAGGGAAAAGAATGGGAAAGGGAATGAAAATTCTAGTTGGAAGAATTGGGAAAATGAATAGCTTAAACAAATTAATGACTCTAAGAGACAAGAAATAATAGAACATAATTTAAAAAACACAAACAAAAACATTAGAAAATTTCCATCAAAAACAACTCATCTGGAAAATAGGTCAAGAGTGAACCTAAGAATTATCCAAAAATCTGAGAATAATGATTATGTAAAAACTCAGATGTGTTGTTTCAGGATATCATGAATTAAAACTGCCCAAAACCAGGATTATAAAGTAAAAATAGAAAGAATCCACAAATAACTTCCTGAAAAAAAATCCTAAAAGGAAAACTCCAAATAACACCATTTCCTGAATTCAACACAACCAGGTCATAGGAGGGAAAATGCTACAAGGAGCCAGAAACAAAAAAAAATTCAAGTACCAATGGACCCAGGTCAAGTTCACACAAGACCTGGTAGCTACCACCATAAAGGAGAGAAAAGCTTTAAATGAATTGTTTCAGAAGGCAAAAGATGAAGGCTTATAAGTGAAAATTACTTACCCGGGAAAAACTCAATATAATCTTATTGGGGAGGGGAAATAGAAATTAAATGAAACAGAGGACTTCTAAAAAAATTCCTGATAAAAGGTCCACAGTTGAAGAGATACTTTGAAATGCAAATAAAGGACTTTGGAGAAACATAGAATGGTAAATATATGTGATCAATGGAAAGAGGATATATGATGATGAAGACTTTGTACTCTGACAAGAAGAGAAGAAAAAGTACCTCTTGAAAATGCTAATGATTTGAAGGGAACTAGAGGAAGTAAATAAGACAGCCTAGAAGTAGTTTTGTTGTGTTTTAATGGTTTTAAGATAAGGAAAATAATAATCTATGTACAAACATAGGAGGGGTAGGAAAAGTGGGCCACTGCACAATAGTCTTATTTTCAAGAGAACTAAACAAAGGAGAGTTACCCTGAAAAGCAGAATAAAAAGAAATAAAGGAAAAAAACAATGAAAATTGTATGATTATCTCAACAGAATCTCAAGAACATGAAGGCACTGAAAATTTATGCTTAACAGAAACTCCAAAAATGCTACCTAGCAATGAAATATATAGTAAAAAAAACCATGCAGAAGGCTGGAATTGTTTGAAAAGAAGAAGGGTATACTTGGATTGGAATTTTAAGGAGTCTTATTTGATTTTCATGTCATGAATCCAACTTATAGGTCAATCATTCCAAAACAAAAGATTTAAAAAAAAGGTTTACTTGGCTTTTCATAAGCTTTCAAAAAGCTTATCATAAAGATCAGATACTGTGACTAAATGGGAATTTATACCAGGAATACATAACTGGTTCAGTATTAGGAAAATTATCATCATAATTGGCCATCTCAATAACAAAAACAACAGAAATCATATGGTCTCAACAGATGCAGAAAAGCCTTTGACAAAGTACATTCTTTTACGTGAATAACCCAGTAAAACATAGACATAGGGAAATCTTTAAAAAATAATATAAAGGCATCTATCTGAAACCAAAAGCAAACATTATATGCAATGGGGATATACTGGAACCATTTCCAATAAATACAAGAGAGAAGCAAGGATGCCTTTTTTTTTTCTTTTTCTATTACTTGATATAGTTCTGGAAATGCTAACAACAGCAATGCGAAAATTGGTTGGTTGGTTGGTTTCTTTCATTCTTGAAGCGGATCAAAAGGAAATCACTAGTTTAGAGTTAAAGTACAGTGTATCTGGTTATCAGGCCAATACCAGTTTGTTGAACTCTAACATGTGTTGCTAGGTGGCACAAAACTCTAACCAGGAAATCAGCAAACCTCCTCTTCAGATTTGGTCTCAGACACTTCCTAGCTGTGTGACCCTGGGCAAGTAAGTTCAATCTGTTTGCTTCAATGAGGAAGTAAAAAGGAATCAAAGGTAAACATATAGGCAAAGAAAAGATACAACTATACATGTTTGCTGATGTTGTGACTTTTACTAGGGAAATTCTAGGGAATCAGGAAAGATACTTATTGAGACAATTAGTAGCTTCCACAAAATTGTAGGTTACAAATAAATCTTTAGAAATCAACAGCATTTCTATATAATAATAAAAAGAAACAATAATGGAACTGGAAATCCCATGCCAAATAAATATAAAATACATAAAATACCTGAAGATTGACTTACAAAGCGTGCAAAAGATTTGTATGGATTCAATTACAAAGTGCTCCTTAAAGAAATAAGGAACAAAGATTCAGTGTTCATGCCTATTCCCTGCCAATATTATAAAAACCACAGTATCACCTAAATTAATTCAAACTTTTAATTTTGTACCAATCAAATTGCCAAGCAGATGCTTGATAGAGCCTGATAAAATAATAACAAAATTAATTTTGAAAAAAATCAACATATCTAGAATATCAAGTGAAATTAAAAAGATATAAAAGGGGAATAGTACTTCCATCCCTGAAAGTACATTATAAAACAGCAGTCGTCAACATTATTTGGTATAGGGCGACAGAGAAAGAAAGAGGAGAAGACAGAGGGTGCCTAGGTGGCACAGTGACTAGAGCACCGGCCCTGGAGTCAGGAGGACCCGAGTTCAAATCCGACCTCAGACACTTAACACAAAAACTATCTGTGTGACCTTGGGCAAATTACTAAACTCCCAATTGCCTTCCCCAAAAAAGCAAAAAAAAAAAGAAGAGAAGAGAGGGAGAAAGAGGGAGTCAGAGGAGTGAAGAGAAGAGAGGAAAGATAGATAGATAGATAGATAGATAGATAGATAGATAGATAGAGAGATAGATAGAGAGAGAGAGAGAGAATATCAATGAAATGAATTAGACAAGGGAAAATCAGAAAGAATAGAATTCAATAACTCAGCATTTGATATAGTGGAAAATGTAAATTACCTATGGAAAAAGCTTCTAATTTGATAAAAATTACTGGGAAAAATGGAAAAGACTCTGGATGAAATTATACTTATAATAATACATTATACTAAATTCACATTATATTCTAAATGGATACCTGACCATAATATTAAAGATTAAGCTATAGAAAAATTAGAAGATAAAACTGATCATATGTCTCTCACAGCTATGAATAGGAGATGTATTCTTAATCTTACATAAGATAAAATAGATAATTTTGATTACTTCAAAATGAAAAGTTTCTGCACAGACAGCATTAATGCATCTAGGATAAAAAGAGAAGCAGTCTACTGGGGAAAAATCTTTTTATGTTTTTTTTCTGTTGAGAGTTTGATATACTATATGGATATTTAATAAACATTTATAAGACTAATGACCATTTCCTAATAGGTAAGTAGTCAAAGGATATGAAGAAACAGTTCTCAAAAGAATTACAAAGTATTCAAAACCACATGAAAAATGTTCCAAATCACTAATAATAAGAGGAATGCAAATCAAAACAACTCTGAGGTTTCACCTCACCTACTCCAAATTGGCAAAAATGACTTTAGTAAGGGAGGGGTTATGGAATGACCTACAGTGCTTATACACTGAAACATTATTGGTGGAGCTGTGAAATGGTATAAACATTTTGGTGAGCAATTTGAAAATTTGTAAATAAAGTTACTAAATGTTCATGCCCTTTGAACCAGAGAATCCCTTACTGGGATTATAATCCAAGGAAACCGGTCAGAGCACCTGTCAGAGCATGGAATGACCTAGCATAGACTTACTCTGTAACAGACTTGTTCTGGCCTGCTTGCCCAATGCAAGCATCACAGATACCTAGCCTCCTTAAGAGTACTCAATATGGGGAACTTTTAATGAACTTACAGTCAACTTTGCTTTTCTTTGGCTGAGAGAAGACTTGAGGAGAATTCTTTCCACAAGACATAGCGTGTTGGTATTTTGGGGTCTCCAGAACAACCCTAACCACATCATTTTTATGGTTCCTTGATACCAGAGACACTACTAATCTCAAGCTCTTCTCCAGCTGGGACTGGAAAGCCTTTTCTCCGGGAAAAATCCTCTCCACCTTTATGTTGCCATATGTGCTGGGAGTTCTCTCAGCTGTGAATTCTTCAGGCTGACATTGCCATGCACCCTGAAGGAGAAGGCATGTATGAATTGCACGGGGAAGACCAGAGGCTGTTCTGTTGAGAGTGATGAGACCCTACTGCGTGTGACCTGCTCTAAATCAGAGGGTCATAAAGTCCACCTTCAGTGGCCCATTGCAGTGGTTGCTCTGTGCTACAGGAAGAAGATCCAGGCTCATCTGGAAATGTTACATGGAACTGTGAGTGAAGTTGAGGAACTTCTTCTCAAAGAGAAGGAGCAACCCTTTGCATGGGCTAACCATAAAGATATATCCAGAAAAAATGTTATGGCAAAACTGCAGGTAATATGGGAATACACGAAGAAGAAAGAGAATACTGAGAGAGAAGTAGAGGAACTCATAATGGGGACAGGCAATAAGAAGTTCATCAATCTCTATCAGAGCCTTAAGATACTGGAAACTGTCCAGCAACACAACATAATGTTACAAAAGAAGGAGTGGGAGGCCCTGATGTTCCGACACAGCAGATTTCTAAGAGACAAAATAAGAGAATTGGAGGAAAAGAGCCAGAAATCGAAT
The DNA here is from genome assembly GCA_028646575.1 of Pseudocheirus occidentalis. Classification (NCBI taxonomy): domain Eukaryota; kingdom Metazoa; phylum Chordata; class Mammalia; order Diprotodontia; family Pseudocheiridae; genus Pseudocheirus; species Pseudocheirus occidentalis. The sequence goes on from CM053599.1 coordinate 121,226,814, forward strand.
GTAAAACTTCTACAGGTCTTACATAAAATAAATTTGAAACCTTTTATTCCTTTTATGAATCCTTTTTATATCAATTTGGCAATGGAATTTCTAAGATTCTTCAATACTTCTGGACTGCCACAGGCATGTAATTCCTACAGCTTTTCTAAAGAAAAAAGGAACTCGATCACTTTTGTACCTGACTCCTCAGGAAAGACATATCCTGTTTACACTATTGGCAATCTTCAAGCTGACTCTGTTAGAGTGAGAGTATATACTTACCACAGACCTCACTTCAGGATTGAAGTCTTGAAGAAAGAAAATGTACAAGAACAATCCCCACTTTCTAGGATCTCATTTTTGAGTGATAAATCATCTTCCAATCCTCTTTGCCTCAATTAGAAATGCAGTACAAGCAAATACCAGTCAACACAGGTTGGAGTATTTCTGGATGGTTCTGAAAACATGTTATTTTATAATCTTTGTATCTTGTCAAATCCACATGTTTTATCCCATTCATATTTGGTCAGTCATAGAATGAAAAACCTAGAGCAAGAGATCTTTAATCTTGCATATATAGATACCCCCTTCCTCCCCATCAAAAGTTCAGTATGTAAATATTAAATCTGTGAAAAAAAATAATCCAAGGAAATCATGGATAAGAAGAAGGTCCCACATAATCCAAAATATTTATAGCAGCACTTTGTAATAGCTAGAAATTGGAACAAAATAGATAGCCATCAACCAATGACTAGACGAATGGTTATTTGTTTTATAATTCTAAAATACACCAGAATATTAATGTTCTGTAAGAATTTACATGATAAATACAAAAAGCATGGAAAGAGCTACATGAATTGGTAGAGAATAAATTATGCAGAACCAAGCAAATTATATGCACAACTAAAACAATACAAATGGAAATGATGACCTTATACCAAAAAATTAAAAATAAACATGATAAAATTGTAAAGATTAAGAAGAACTTGAATGATGGGATCTGAGAGGATATTCCCAGGAGGATACCCCCAGTCTATATCTTCTTACAGTTGAGAGGTCCGCAGCTATTAGATTTTGCAGATATTTTTAGAATTTTTCAATGTATTGAAGAGTTGTGCTGATTTTTTTCCTTTCTACAAAAATACTATTTGTTATTTGGTATGGCTCTGGAAGGGAAAGGGTGAGGGATACTTGGAGTAACTATGATAATGTAGAGAAAAAGAAGATTCTGTTATAAGCCTATTAAAAATGTTGTTGGGCTATATACCTTGTACATTTATACCACAATTTTCCTAGTCCGCAGCTACATTTTAACCAAAATATTTTTTATCTTTTTCTCACAAACCTTTATCCTGCCCTAAGTTTTAAGTGCCACTCCTAAACTTGGTCATATTTATAAATGAAGTATTCTTTATTCCTAGAATTGGAGGATAGAAGAGAAATCCAGAACGGTGATTTAATTGATATTATGCATTAGGATACAAGAATATCTCATTTTATTCATATAACAGAAATGGTTCAGTCATTTACTTCTCTATAGGAACTTTTTTTCTTTACAAATGTATAAACATATACTTTGTAGGTCAACTGGTATGAACAATTCAGAATTTTTTCTTGCCATTCATTTTCATGTGGCATGTGTGTGAATTAGTGTCTCCTGGGCAGGTCCTTTGGTATAGGAAATTGAGCACTGGATTTGGAGTAAAAGAATCTTATATTAGCGTCTTGGTTCTGATACCTCCTGGTTGTGTGGCCTTGGGTAAGTCAATGCACTTCTCCTAGTCTCAATTTTCTGTAAAAAGTAGTTTAGTAATATACTACCTATGTCATTGTGAGGTTTATTGTGAGGAAAGTGCTATGTAGATGTAGATATTATTATGACGCAAGGCTGCTTTCCACTTTTGCACCCTGCATGTTTAATATTTTATCTGTAAGATTACCAAACACATGAAAGCTGATATCTCCTCTGCCATACATCTTCATGAGTGAGAAGGGGAGAGATAACTCATTGGAAGCAGTGGTTTCTAGGCACCTCGTGAATTATCCCACTTCTTATGCAGATAAATGTCATGACAGATTCGTTATTAAATGTAAAATACACTGTACAATATAAATCTTTTTTCATGTTGCTCTCTGCACAACAGAAAGTGCTCTGGAGACAGGACTGGAAAATTAAGTGTTAGGAAAGAAGGAGGTAAAGAGGAAGCTGGCAAATAGCATGAATCTTAGGAGCTTTTTTGAGCAATAAATAGTAGGTTAAATTTGAGGGACTATTGATTGCATGACATGGTTGCAGTGGTAATGCCACTTATTGTAAAGGAAGAGTATACCTAATGATTGGTGGGAAAACTTGACTGTTTCAGAAAAAAAAATAAACACTCTAGGTAAAAGAGAACCTAACCTCCTCTCTGCAAAGGATAACTTTCTAACAATTAGAGCTATCAAAAAAATGGAATGAGGCAGAGAGTTCCTCTCCCTGGAGATCTTTAGACGAAGGTTGATGACTTTGGGGGAATCATTGGAGAGAAGATTCTTAGAAAAGTATTGTTTGGACAAGATGGACTCTCATCTGTCTTACAGCTATTAGATTCTGTGATTCTATATTTTGATCAACGATGATAATAAGGCAGACAGTCTGGACAGTCTGGACAGAAGGCCCCTAATATATCACACATACACACACACACACATATCAGGAATGACAGACGGAGAAAATGACTGAGTCATGAAAATGCACTTCTCCATTCAGAGCTTATAAATCTTGCTTATGTGTAGCTGCATCAGATTTTGGAGAAGTTATTCACATTTGCACTGTTCTAAAAGTAGATGAAGTGTCATATGGTATAAACTGTGCTTACCAATTTTGATTTTATACTTTCCCTTGGCTAATGAGTGGCTTACTGCTCTTTCTACTGTACCCAATGCAATAGTCATGATTTCCATCATACTAATGGAAGAGTTGGGCTTAGAGAGATATATCAACTTCATCTGTGTCATATAAAGTAGATGGAACCCAGAGCTCTGAACTGTGGGTCCACCACATTCTTTGTTAGGCCTTTACATTTGTGGAAACTGGTCTTAAATAGGTAATGAAAATCAGTCCTGCCAAGGACAAATTAGCAAGAGTAGTTACTTTGTTGGTGAATTCAGGATAGAAAGGCTGAGTTATCACCCATCTTCTTTTCTCTTCCCCAAGCGCTATGATAGACACTGTACAAATAGAGGGTGCCATTATTCTTCTAAGAGTCTAGTAAGACAGACACCAATGGTACAGGCTGACCTTTGAGGAGCACATAAACCTATAAAACCACTGGCATTGATTATATAAGTGAGTAGTGTGTTTACATTTTGTATATAAGCAGACGGGCAAGTACAGCTAGTGAAATGAGTGAAGTCAGGGTGTTGTAAATTTTGTAATTAGGTGTGGTAGTTCTGGGGAAGAGTACCACCCCACTTTTTTTAAAAAAAATAATTACACTTTATTTTAACATTCATTTAAAAATTGAGTTTCAGATTCTTTCCCTCTCTCCACTCCTTCCCCCCATTCCTTAAGAAGGCAAGCAATTTGACATCAATTATATATTTGAAATCACACAAAGCATATATTTCCATATTAGTCATATTGCAAAAAAAGGGATAAAAGTAAACTAATTTTGTATTCAGAGTCCATCAGTTCTCTCTGTGGAGGTGAATAAAATTTTTTCATCACGAGTCCTTTAGTATTGTCCTAGATAATTACATTGATTAGAATAGCTAAGTCTTTTTTATCATCATGCAATATTGATGTTACTGTGTCTACTTGCTTCATTTTGCATCAGTTCACATGTCTTTCCAGGTTTTTCTGAAAACTCCCTCCTTGCCATTTCTTATAGCACAATAATATTCCATAATAACTATTTTGTTCAACAATTGTTTGACCCTCAGTTGATAGGCAGCCTCTAAATTTCTAATTCTTTGCCACCACAAAAAGAGCTGTTATAAATATGTTTTTTATACATGTAGTCCCTTTGCCTTTTTTTTTTCTCTTTTGCAGACAGATGTACTAGTGGTATTCCACCTCACTTCTAATAAAGAAAACAACAACAGCTGACTTTTACACAGAGTGTCCCAAAAGTCTTAGTGCATTTTGAAAGTTTTAGTAGCTTAAAATTGAATTAAGACTTTGGGGATATTTTGTATAACCCTATAAGGTTTATAAAGCATTTTCTTTATATTGCCTCATTTGATCTCTGCAGCAGTATTTGGAAGGTAATCATTGTACATGCTATTATCCCCAAATTATAGATGTGTAAGCTGCAGCTTGATGCCATTTAAATGACTTTTCCACAGTCACACAGGAAATGTCGAAAGGGAAGATTTGAACCCACTTCTCTCCTGACTACAAGTCTGGCAGTCTTCTCTTTGCTTCCAGAAGGAAATAAAATTGATTCTTAACCAAACCTAATCTTAAACTAATTTTCTACCCTTTGAATTTGTAATGATTAACTCATCCCCTTATCTGTACCCTTCCCCCATTATTATTTGATTGGGAATTGACTAGAAAAAAGTGATCACTTTTAATATCTTAGAAGTGAGAAGAGCACTGCCCTGGGAATCTGGAAGACCCTGAGGCCTAGCATTAGGTTCTACCATTAACTAGCTATGGGTGTCGCCCTCTCAGTTTCCTCATCAATAAATTTGAATTTGAATTATATGATGACTAATGTCCCTTGGAGCCCCAATAACCAGTGCTTCTATGTAGGACTAGCCTGTATATGAACTTTATTTATCTGTAGTTTTTTCTGTGTCCCCAGTCCTTCAAAGTATCAAAATCCAGATTGTGTTTTCAAATACTAGAGTTTGCCTTTGCCCCTCTGATTCAGTGGAAAGATAATAAAAGCCACAGATAAATAGAAAAATTCCTGGGAGAATGAACAACATCTCCATAGGGTTTTTGTTATTTATGAATTCCAACAGACAGAATATATTATGCTCGTGAGATGTACTCCAAAATACAAGTTAAGATATAACCAGGTCATTAAAAATCCTCCTCCTCCTCTTAACTAGGCCTGCTCTTGGTTTGGACCTCTTCTTGCACAGGATGGAGGACCATGTGATCCTCATCAATGGGATTTTTAAGACTCTGAATGCACTGATCAAAATTAAGAATGTTGCCTCTAAACAAAACCTTATACCCAAGCTTAACTACCCTCTGATACTCTAGACATGCTCTTATTCTACTTTTTATTTATTTGAGTGGATGTTGATTTGCTTTTTAAAAAGCCACAATTTGCTCCATTCCTCTGTCTTTGTTGAGAGTATAGGGATAAGCAGTATCCATGGGAGAAAAGCAAGACTTAAAATGAAATCATTTCCCTCCATCCTGGCAGATTGGTATAGCTGTGGAAAGGGACCCCTCACTAGCAACTGTAGTGAAGTTGCTTTATTAAAAATAATAATAATAAAAAAGGGATCCAGGTTAATTCCAGCTATTGACCCTGTGGGCAGCACTTATATGGGCAAAGGGGGATGTTTTCCAGTGCTGGTATTGATTTCCATGTATAAATCCCTTCTTGCAGAAACTGCTCCCTCACCCTTGCCTGGGTAAAAGTAATCATTTTCTTTATGAATCACTCATTCGAGCCATACCCCAAGCCACTTGTAAAATAAAGAAAGGTGGGAGAAAAAAAAACACAGCACCTCCAGTAGCAAGGCAACCTGGCCTCATATCAAGGTATTTTCTTTTATGGGCCTTGCCTTAGCTTATCACACAGACTAAATAACTAAGTGCCCAAAGACCTGGCAACCCAAGCACCATCCCACACCTGTGGTAAAATCAATTCTTCTACTTAGGTCATTGTGACTTTGTTATACTGAGAGCTGGTGGGGGCCTGGCCTTCCACCCCAATATTCCCTGAGCTGCCCCCTCCCACACATTCCAATGGTATGGAACCCTTGGGTCGAGGAGGGGCCCCTTTCCTTGGCTCGCTCGAGGTAGTTCAGTGGTGGGTACAATGAGATGTATTTATTCAAGGGGTTCAGCCATCATGCTAAATAAAATTACCCATTTAGGTTGGCAAATATTGACTCAAGCTGTTACATGCTTTTATGTATTTCTGCAGCTCACAATGTTCGAGGGCTCAGCAGGCAAACAAGAACAGGTACAGGAAGTCATTGTGGTGTTTTGGACCTATGTTTGTTCTTTGCCTACTGCTGATGTAGGTTTGCCATTGTATGTGGCTGGTTACTAATGACCTTGTTATGGAGTGCACTGCAGTTGATAAGACCAAAGGCTTTAATAGAATCCAAATACATTTTACATTTCCACTTGAAGAGTTTATTTTAATTGTGTTTTGAAATATACTGTACCCTAAAGGCCTCTCTCTCCCTTGTAATGTACATTTTCAAAATAAAATCCTGCAAGGAACAGAATGCATAATGGGGTGAGGTGTAATGGGCAGTTTTGTATTCAATTTGAAGAGGAGAAGCTGATAGTATCTATTCTGCATAAATCTATACAAGTCTATGAGCTAGGCAGAAGAAACGGGTAAGAAAGATATGCTGTTTGGGAAAGGACACTGTATTCATCCACATTTTAAAAGAAATGTATGTCAAATGATGGAAACCTAATTCCAGGTTTCTGGACATTTCCTCTGCTTTTACCTTAGTTTATTTCAGCACTGTGGACTGGTACAGGTATATCCAGAGAGATCCTTACCAAATCTTACTGTTCTTAACCTTATAGTATCTCTTGCAAAAGTCCTCTCCTCTACCTATGCCTAAATTGTTGCAATAGATTTCAAACTGGTCTCCCTCATGTAAATCTTGCTCCACTTGAACCCATCAACCACATCACTGCCAAAGTGATCTTCCCAAAGCCAAAACCTAACCATCTCATTCCCTTCTCAATAATCTCGAGTGGCTCTCTTTTATCTCCAGAAGCAAATATAAACCCCTCTGTCTGACATTTAAAACCTGTCTCAATTTGGCCCAACCCTGTCTTTTTAGCCTGGCTACTCAGGCCGTCTTAACAGTCCTCAGGCATGACATTATATTTCTAATCTTCATGCTTTTACATTAGAGATCCCTCGTGCCTGGAACACATCTTCCCCAGTACCCCTTACCTCCACTTTTTGGAATCCCTTATTTCCTTTTCAACTCAACTCAGGTGGCATAGTCTACATGAAACCTTTCATGACTCCTCTGGCCAAGTCATAATGTATCTCTCTTGTATATACGGAGTAGAAATGTATGCCATTGCTCCTGATAGAATATACGCTCCTTAAAGTCAAAGATTATTTCATTTTTGTCTTTGTTTTTCCGACTGCTGGTAGAGAGTCTCATCCCCTGGATGTGAAACAAATGGTTGTTAACTGATTAATTCAAAAACATATTTCTGCATAATATACCCATGCATTTGTGTATGTATACACATACACATCCAAACATTCATATATACATACTTCAAAACCTTAAGAACCTGTGACTTTACTCCTATGGGCATTCTGTGTTTTGATAAACACTTTAGCCTTTCTATGCTTTAGTAGATAGCTTGTTAGAGAAAATGCAGCCAAAAAAAAAATCTTTACTTCATGACATTCTTCTTGGTGCTAAGGCATAGAGAGGTGCAAATGTTTTCCTTTAAGATGCAGCTCACTCACCATCTTCTGCATGAGGCTTTTCCTGATGCCCACAACTGCTACTATTCTCCCTCCCATAGTGTCTTTTGTTTAGCTACTTTGTGGTTAGATGCTACCAGCTGCCTCAGATATAAAATGGATAAAGCACTGTTTTGGGAGGCAGGGAGATTTGGGTTTAAATCTGTCCTTAGATACTTCCTAGCTGTGACACCATGGCAAGTCACTTATTTCCATTTACCTCAGTTTGCCCAGATGTAAAATGGGGGTAATAATAGCACCTACCTTGTATGGTTGTTGTGAAGTTCAAATGAGGTAATATTAAAAAAAAACCACTTAGCACAGTGCCTGGCACATAGTAGGAACCATATAAAGGCTTATTTATTTCCCTCCTTCCCATCATACTTTATACTATGTACATATACACATATATATGAGTGTATATATGCATACACATATATGTATATATTTGTGTGTATATATAATGTATATGCATATATTTATTTTTTCCTTTAGAATGTGAAATTCATGTGAAATGGTATCCTTTCATCCTTCATACGTGTATATTCATTACGTTGGTGTAGTGGTTGATACATAGTAGGTGTTGATTGATTAAAACCATATCTGTGATACGTACAAGTTCCATGAATTCAGGAAAATCACTTAACCTTTCAAATAGTCAGAAAACATTTAGTAATCAGCATATCAAGGGATAATCCAAATCTAAATATTTCAGATGAGATTGTGACTTGCATCTGCATGGGAAGTTTCTACACCAAAATTTGCCAAAACTTATAGAAGTATAGGTAGACATAAATCTAAAAAATGATATTGGATAAACACATACATACATACATGAATGTGTGCACTTATATGTATACTTAATAAAAACTTTTTGATCAATATCTAAATATTAATCTTTTAATAGATAGGGTTGCGTTTGGGAAACACCTTAATATTTTCCAAATAATCAAAGTGTTTTCAAATCCAAATCTAACACCAATATTCTCTGAGTGATCTCGAATAATTGCAAGTGAGCTAGAGGGCATTGGAAAGATGAATAAAGGGTGGAAGTAGTTTATAGAATATAATCAGTAGTGATTTGTGGCATAAAAAGAAGCACCAAACACATGGACGACCTTAAAAGGAGAATGGCTAGCCATGTATTGAGAGTGAGAGATGAGTTGAACACCCTTAGTACTGTACTGACACCCTCAACATATTAAAAGAACAAAAAAGAAAATGTCTAGCATGGTGGGGAGGAGATATTCCATAGAGAAATTATATATACACACACACACACATATATGTATGTGTATATACACACATTTATACTAATATATTATATCATATTAATACATGTTAATATAATATAATGTAATTTAATCTAATAGATATATTAATATAATATATATATGCACTGTGCTATATTTTTATTTCGTTAAACATTTCCTGAGTACATTTTAATATGGTTTAGGTAGCAATGAGGAGTTTTTTAAGTCCATTGCTGGGTCACTAATTGACACATCTGATCTATTCCATCTATAGCGTATTACGGATGAATCAACTGAGACCCAGAGTTGTTTAGCAATTTGCCCAATGTCGTATACCAAGCAAATTTGTTAATTATGTCAAAAGGTCATAAATAGTGAACAGATAATTCAAAGATTATCTCATCTAAGTCCCTCTTACAAATTAGAAAACACATCCACTAACATTAAGTGACTCTGCCAAGGTCAGTGTTGGAGATTAGAATTTTTTTTCAGTTAGAAATAGAATTTTATTTTCTCCTCAATTACATGTCAAGAAAAGTTTTAACACTCATTTTTATAAGATTTTGAGTTACAAATTTTTCTCCCACCCTCTTGGGAAAACAGCAAGCAGTTTGATATAGTTTATACATATGCTATGATGTGAAGCATATATCCATATCCATCACTGTTATGGAAGAAGAAATATATCAAAAGAAAAAAACTTGATGAAGAATAAGGTAAGTCAAAAAATACGCTTTCATCTGCATTCAGAGTCCATCAGTTTTGTATCTGGATATGAATAGAACTTTCTTTTGTGAATACTTTGTACTTGTCTTGCTGAGAAAAGCTGAGACTGGTAGTTGATTATCACACAATATTGCAGATATGGTGTACAATGTTTTCTTGGTTCTGCCTATTTCACTTTGCTTCACTTCATACAAGTCTTTCCAGGTTGTTTCTGAAATCTGCCTGTTCATCTTATTGCACAGTAGTATTCCATTACATCCTTATACCATAGGAATTTGAAGATTTTCCCTGCCCCTTAATAGGCCAAATGTAACCATGGGGAGCCCATGGAGGGGGGGAAGAACTTGCTGAAAGGGTGGAGCAGTAAGGGTGGAGCAGGTATAATGAGAATTAGAATTTGAAGATCTTCCCTGCCCCTTAATAGACCTATTGGGGAGCTTGAAGACCTCCACTACTTTGAAAGTAAACTCTGCCCCCTAATTCACATGGAGCCTGTGACAGAGGGAATTTGCTGAAGGGAGGAGCAGAGCCCACAGGAAGCTTCCCTGCTGTGAAGATAAACTCTGCCCCCTGATAGGCTAAATGTGGTCACATGGAGCCTGTGGTGGGAGGAGTCTGCTGAAGGGAAGAAAAGCCCAGAGGAAGCTGGGAGCCAGAGCCAGCCAGACATTGGGGGAGAGAGAAGACACTCATTAAGGAGATAGGTTTGTGAGTAAATATTGGTCTCAAACTGGTTTGTGGGAAAGCTGAAGGATGCTGTGGCTCTCAGTGTTATTATGACTTCTCAATATCTTTGGTACTATGATGGAATTGGCTTATTGGATTTGGGATTGGGTTTTCTGGTTTTTCTGGTGTCTAAATAAATCCTTCAGTTCTATCCTCTATCTGGAGAATCTGGTATATTTTGCAATTGAACATCATGGGATATTTATAGTCATTGTCTTATTGTGATCATGGGCACTGTAAATATTGCATCGCTAAAGCAGGAAGGAGCAAGAGAGAGCCAGAACACAACTGGGAGCAAGCAGTGTAGAGGCAGAACAACTAGTGTGAGTGAGAAAGGGGCATTTTTGCTTAAGGGGGCTTGCTTTGTTTCAAAGGCCTGATGGAAAGGAATGGTGGTGCTCAATGCATTGGTTATGCATATGATCTTCTTGGTTGCTATGAAGGATTTGACTTTCTGGTGTTTGAATAAATGTTTAGGTTCTGTTTTCCATGTGGAGAGTCTGTTACATTTTGTGATTCACAACTACACCAGCATATTCATGGTTGCTGTGGGCTCTCTGAATATTGAATTAGCATTATACACAGCTTGTTCAGCCATTCCTCAATTGATGGGTATGATCTCACTTTCCAATATTTTGTCACTACTAGAAATATTTTTGCACATGTAGATCCTTTTCTCTTTTTAATAATCTCTGTAGGATACAGATCAAATAGTGATATTACTGGATCAAAGGGTATGAAAAGTTTGGTTGCCCTTTGGGAATAGTTCAAAATTTTACTCCATAATGGTTGGAGCAGTTCACAACTTCACCAACAGTATGTCTAAGTTGAATTAGTTTTGTTTTTACAAAAGCTTTTCCATTTAATATGATAAAAATCATCGATTTTATATTTTATTATGCTTTCTATTTTTTGTTTGGCCACAAATTCTTTCCCTCCCATATATCTGACAGGTAAACTATTCCTTGCTCTTCAGATTTGTTTATGGTGTCCCTCTCTATGTCTAAATAATCCATCCATTTTGACCTTATCTTGGTACCTGATATGAGATATTGGTTTATGCCTAGTTTGTGTCCTATTGTTTTCCCAGCATTTTTTTTTGTCAGATTGTGAGTCCTTATCCCCAAAGTTTGAGTCATTGTGTTTATCAAACACTAGGTTATCTACTATGCTTTCTGCTTCCATTTTATTGGAAAGTCCATCCCATTCACACAGTTATGATTACTACCTGTGCATTTCCTTTATCCTATTCTTCCTCCTGTTTGACCTCTCTTTCCTTTCACCCCTTCCTTCTCTCCTCACCAGTGTTTTGCGTCTGTCTGCCAAGTCACCTGATCTGTCCTCCCTTCCTTCTGCCAGTTCTCCCCTTATGCCCCCTCTGCTTTACTTGATCTCTCTTCCTACTTAAATGTCAGATAAGATTAATTTTTATATTCAACTGACTGTGTATATTATTCCATCTTTGTGTCAATACTGATGAGAGTAAGGTTAAAGCAATGTTCATCACCCACCCTCCCATTTTTCCCTCCACTGTAATAGTCTTTTGTGCTTCTTCACACAAAATAATTTATCCCATTCTACCTCTTCCTTCTTTCTGTACCTCTTGTACTGCTTTTTTTCATCCCTTAAATTTTTTATGTCATGCTCTCACCTTTGCCTTATACCCATGCCCTCTCTATATATTCCTTCTAGTTGTACTATATTGGTACAGTTGTTAAGAATTATAGGTATCATCTTCCATAGATGGTTTAGCTCTATTGAATCCCCTATGTTTTATTTTCATTTTTACCTGTTTTTGTTTCTCTTGGGTCTTGATATTGGAGGCCAGATTTTTGGTTTACTTCTGGTCTTCTCCTTATGAAGCCTTGAAATTCTTCTCTTTCATAGGATGACCATTTTCTTAGTGGTAATTTTTTTTTGCTTAATTTTTCCAGGTAAGTGATTCTTTGTTGTAATCCTAGCTGCTTTGCCTTCCACAATATCATATTCCATGACCTCTTATTCCTTAATGTTACAACTGCCAGATTCTGTGTGATCCTGAATGTGGCTTCCTGATATTTAAATGGTTTCTTTCTGGCTACTTGCAGTATTTTCTTCCTTGACCTGATAGTTCTGAATTTTGGCCATAATTATCCTTGGAGTTTTTATTTTGAGATCTCTTTCCTGAGGTCATCAGTGGATTCTTTCAATGCCTGTTTTGCTTTCTGGTTCCAGGACGTCAGGACTCTTATCTTTTATAATTTCTTTAAAAATGCTAAATTATAACAAAAAGGGCTCCTTAATAGAATATAAGTACCAAGTTGTTCATAATACACCGATTTTATAATTCTCTATTCTCCTTCTATTTCTCAGCTGAAAACAGTCAAAATCTAAAAGAAACAAAAGCAAAACTTTTCACTTCCACCAAAGAATACAATCATTATTAAGAGACTCCTGAGAAAAAAGTATTTGTCCTTATACTAAAGGAGAATCAAAGGTATAACAACATCATAGATTCTGAAATACTTTAGGACCAATGCTATCTAGCCATCATTACCCCTCAGACTATTGAGACTTTCACAGATAGTGAATCCTCTTACATTTATAGATAGAGATACAATTATAACTTTAGCTACAGCTATAATTACAGACATAAGCATACATTTGTGTGCCTGGATATATCTATGTTTGTTTGTGCTTATAGAAGGAGGTGTAATGGTGCAATGGAAACGATGCTGGGTTTGGAACCAGGTGGAAGGTATTTGAGTATTTTGTCACTTGATCCTTTTTTTCTTAAAAAAAACCCAAATAAACATGATCTACTAGTAAACAAATTACAATGATTATTTTACCCAGTGATTTGGAATGATGCAGTGATTTGATTAAAGCCCAGATAAGTAAGGTCACTACCCCATGGTCACACAGCTAGTAAATGTCAGGAGCAAGATTCAAACCCAGGTCTTTCTGGCTTCAAGTTCAACATTATCCTTTATGTTGTGCTGCTTCTCACATACTTTATTGGCTTGTGGGAGGGTGGTATTGAGTTGATTATGTGGACTATTAGAATGGTCAGTTCTGTCCAATTTGACAATTACTTATGAAGCATTACTATATTATATTCAGAGCTCTATGATAAGCACAAGGATTACAAAGGAAAAATGAGCCTCTAATTTCATATTCTACTGACTTGATATTTTCTGGTAAAATCAAAGGATGTCACTTGAATTTTTACAATATTCCTTGAAGAATAATGATACAAAAAGTCCCTCTAAAAGGTGATCAAAATCCACAGGGATAAGTAGCTCCTGAATAACCTCTGAATTTATTGAAAGGTAAGACAAGAGAGGCAGATTTGAGGAGTAGGGGTGAGTAGAGAGAGCCTGTTGCATAGTGACATTACTTAGGGCTAAGAGAGGGTCATCAGTGCAATGGATCAGAACTTCTTTGTAAATTTTTGCATAAGATCTCAGAATTTCATCTTAAAATCTTATGATCCTGAAACTTAAGTTTTGTTCACTACAGTCAAATAAGTGCCCACAGTATCTCTTTCTTCCTATGTGGTCAAAGTATATAGTCTAGAGTTTCAACTAGGTTGAATTGCAAGAACAAGGCAAGGAAAACCATTTTTTTCCAGTCAGAATTTTCTTTGGAAACATCACTGTGAGCCCTGGCCCCATGCTACACAGCAACACTGGAAACACATGTTCAACACGTTCCCAAATCATACAGTTCTTACTAATACCAGGACACTACAGCAATTTTGAATTTCAAATGATCACATCCAAGGAATTCTCAGCATTTGACATTTAACCCCACAGTGCAATAATCTACCTATATTTAAGATTAATATATAGCATGGGAAATCGAAAATTCTTGCTCCATAAACATTATGAACATGTCAAGTCTTTATAAATAAACATCCAGCGAAGAGAAAAATGACAGTCTAATTTGTCTTTATACACAGAGTACTAATGGCAAATGGGCAGGGAGATTGCAAGGCTGCCTGGCCGATCCCAGGAGGCCTCAGCCCTGGCCGGGCCCAGTTCAGGCACCATCCAATCTGGTGTGGAGCGACACAGACAAAAGAGTCACTAAGACATTGCAAGTCACTTTACGTCATACTCTGTAGCTGAAGGGCTGAGGGGGGGGGGGACCTGGGCAGAAAGAGAAAAGAGGGTCTACTTTGTAGAGAGAAGGAGGGCCACAATCAGGCCGTAGAGCCCAAGCACCTCAGTGAAGATCAGAATCAGGATCATCCCCGGGAAGAGTCGGGGCTGCTGTGGGGTCCCCCAAACATCAGCATCACCGACAATGCCAATGGCAAAGCCAGCCGCCAGCCCACTCAGGCCCATGCTGAGGCCTGCTCCCAGCTGTAGGAAACTCTTGAAGAGAGTGATTCCTGGTGTCAGAGTTGGCAATGAGAACAAGCCACCACCAGACCATAGATAGCAATGATACCCTCCATGATGACAGGAATGATTGACTTCATGATCATCTCAGGTCGCATGACTGACATGGCCACAATACAAGTGCCACTTTTTGCTGTGCCATAAGCCGCACCAAGAGCGCCTAAGACCATGGCGGCCGAGGTGCCCGTGACATAGAAGAAGGATGAGTATTCAGGACTCTTTGACATGTCCGTGCCGGTCTGTGGGTCATGGGTTGGTAGGCTGGAAGAACGGGGCGAGGGGAGAGAGGCAAGGGCACGGGGCTATCTAGCGGGTAAAGGACTGGAGGGCAGGTGAGCTGGGGACCATGTGAATTCAGGAGACCAAGGAAAACCATTTTAAGACATGATAGTTGTCAGAGGAAATGTCCAGCTGTTTTTTTTCTCTTACCCCCCCTTTCCCCTGTCTCTCTCTTTTTCTTCTCTATCTCCCTGTCTGTCTCCCTCCTACCTTTCTCTCCCCTTCTCATTCTCCTTTACTCTTTTATTCCTATAATGCACATCTTGAGGATATTTAACAATTATTTTTGAGTCAAAATGAATGAATAATATCTTTGAAATTTTGCATAAAATGTGTACATATGTATATTGCATACCTATGTGTGTATAAAAACATGTATCTAGGAGCTCATCCTACTCTCTCTTTGCATAGCAATGAAGTACATTCTCTGGATTCAGTAGAATCCCAGCTGAATTATTTGGTAGGTCTTGAAAGGAAGATCTGTGCTTTTCTAGGGGCTTTTATCTTTTTATGGTGAATTACTGTATCCAACTCAAACCTCCCTCAGAGCCCCAAAAGATCTCAGCAAGCAAGGAATATGGAACCACTCAAGGCAGGGCAAGATGGGGCTTTGAAGATAGTATAAACTATGTTTTCTTGTTGACAAAATAATCTGAAGCTTTTGTTATGTGTTTCCATAAAAGACTTCCCAGGCGTAAAACAATATGGCAGCACCGGCTTCTCTAGAATCCAGGATGATAAGTATAGTTTTCAGCACTTCATAACTACTCATTACATTTATTTCCCTATTTTCTTTGTTAGTCCTTTCCTGTTGCTATTCTGAGCCAACACATTTTTGGCTTCCCCACTGAAGCATGAGCTCTGCCAATCAGCAGGAAATATAATACAGATAAGATTCATATAAACTCTTTTGAACTAGTAAAATAATTGGATGGGAAATGGATGTTAAATTGTTTACATTTGGCATGAGAAGAAAAAGTTCCATTTTTAAATTCAAAGCCTCTTCCACCTCTGTAAACGAAAACAAATCACATGGGTCATGTAGCGTTGCACTCCTGAAAAATCCATCATGAGAATGATAAAAGCTTCAGTAAATCACCAAATTTATCTGGGACTTTTTGGAAAGACTCATTTGCCAGATTAAAATGATGCGACCTTTTGCCCTCTGTCCTTTGGAAAAGGAGAGTGTTGTCTTCAACATGCTCCCAGCACACTCCAAAAGTAATGCTTTGAACACTGTCAGGCTATTCAAATGGGTGCCCAACATGCTTTCAGGGAGATGCGCATCCAAACTCATTTTTCACTTAGGCCTTTCCAAGTCGGCAAGAAGAGGCCCAATGACAAGGACCCAAAGGGATAACTGTACTGTCCTGCATTTAAAAAAAAAAAAAGATTCATTGAGCAGGAATAGTTGGGAAGTACCTTAGGGAGCATGTGGTTCAAATCTCTCTTTTTTTTTAAATTTTTTATTTATTTTTGCTTTTTAGAGGGCAGTTGGGTTTAACTGACTTGCCCAAGGTCACACGGCTAGTTTTTTTGTGTTAAGTGTCTGAAGCCGGATTTGAACTCAGGTACTCCTGGGCCGGTGCTCTATTCACTGCGCCACCTAGCCGCTCCCTTAAATCTCTTTTTTAAGAGAAGAGGAAATGGGCCCAGCAAGGTGATGTGGCCAGCTCAAAGCAATATAAGGAGTTAGAAGCAGATGGAAATAGAATGCAGGTCTCCTGTTTGCTAGTTTAAAGTTTGTTCAAACTAATGCAACAAGCATTTGTGAGTGCTGACAATTTGCAAGGCACTATTAAGTGAGGAGGATACAAAGGCAAATAAATATAAAAAGAGTTTCTGCTCTTTTCCTATATAATATATACCATTTTATATATAGTCGGCTAATATGCTTCCCCAGTTTTCTTTAAGTCCCAGTTAAAATTCTACCTTTCAGCAAGAAGCTTTACATAGCCCTTCTTTTTCTTTCTTTTTTTTTTTTTTGCTTTTTGGAGGGGGGAAGGTAGGGCAATTGGGGCTAAGTGACTTGCCCAAGGTCACACAGCTAGTTTTGTGTTAAGTGTCTAAGGCCAAATTTGAACTCAGGTCCTCCTGACTCCAAGGTAGGTGTCCTATTTACTGTGCTGCCCCTTCATAGTTTTTCTTAAATCTAATGTTGATCCTCTGTCAATTATTTCTAATTCATCTTTTCTGTAACTTGTTTATCCATAGATATTTTCATGTTGTCTCCTCAGACAGAACAGGGACTATCTTTCACATTTCTTTGTATCCTCAGCTTAGTGACTAGTATATAGTAGGTACTTAAGAAATATTTATTGATTGACATATGGACATGTTGTCTCTCCCAAATGAACACAAGCTCCTTAAGGACAGGGTCCGACTCTCTTCTTGTCTTTGTATCTCTAGAGCCTAGCAGAGTAGTACAATTCCTCTCATGCAGTAGGACCTCAGTAAACACTTTTTGATTCACTGATGCTGATTCCATCTTTATCTACATACTATATCCCCTCCAGGGAGCCATCATGGGAGAATATATGCTCCTTGAGGACTTTTTTTTTATTTTGGCATTTGCCATTGTATTCTTAGTGCTTACCACCATACCACGCATATAAAAGCCCACATTAATATAGCTCTTTATGGCTAACAAAGCCTGGGCCTGTGATTTCATTGTTATAGAAACAAGGGAACTCCTATCAAAGTAGCTATGGGACTTCTATGAAGTGTCTGAGGTAATACATTAAGACTAAGGTTAAACCCCTACCCATTTTACCACATTATATTTTAACGTTTTAATCAATACTTATTGGAGTGGATTTATTTAATCACAAGAATCAGTTATACAACAGAATGTATATAAACTGCTTTGACTTTTTGTGACTGGACAAGTCAATTAAAAAAAAGCTGGATTTAGAAAATCAGCCAAGTATCTTGAGCTAACTAAAGCCAGTAACCTGCTTGGCAAACTAATATTTCCACTTTTTTGATGATTATTTCAGTGTCACAGACAAAGTAACACCTAGAATAAATTAAATAGGACAAGGAAATTCTGTTGCCTCCTTCTGTTAAAATTCAATTCTAATTCAAGAAATATTAGAAGCAAATTAGAGGAGGGGGCAGAGCCAAGATGGCGGCATAGAAGCAGCAAAGCACCACAGCTCCCAAGCAAACGTACTAAAAAACTCATAAAATGGGATGCTAAACAAATTTTCAAGCTCCAAAACTCTCCAAAAGACAGAAAAAACATCTGTTGCTACAGGCAGCACAGCAGAAAGGGCTCTTCGCAGCAGTCTGGGACCCGCGGCCGAAGGCATCGGGCGGGGAACCACGGCTTTAGGAGAGCTGATCTGCTGCACTGGAGGCACAATAACCACATCTATCAGGCCAGAAGAAAAAAAAAGGCTAAGAGAAAGGTCAGTGGATTTTGCTAACTCGGGAGGAGAAGAGCAGGTCCAGCCAAACTGCTCCCAGGGCAAGGAAGCAGTTGGAGGCAGCCGTAGCAGCAGGAATGGCTGAGAGCCACAGTGGCCCCCGCTGGGCTGCTTCAGAGCCCTCGGCCTGCAGATAGCAGGGGGGCTGACTTGATCCATCAGGGCCAAGGGCTCTTGCGTTGAGTGGCCTGGATCTGGATCGTGGTCTTGAGTGGTGGTCCTGGGGTGCGCTTTCAGTGAGCCAAGGCTGGGAGGTGGGGCTGCAGCACCCCACTAAGAACTCCGGCAGCTGTGAGGGCCCCAGCGATTTGGGACAGAGCTTTCCCCCTCCAGGAAGCAGAGTTCCACAGAGCTAAAAAACC
>CM053599.1:121246094-121261296 GCA_028646575.1 Pseudocheirus occidentalis
CATCAGGGCAATTTTCTTTGAGAATTTCTTGAAGGATGCTTTCCAAATTCTTTTTCTGGTCATGGGTTTCAGGTAGACCAATGATTGTCAAATTGTCTCTCCTGGATCTATTTTCTAGGTCAGTGGCTTTTTCAAGGAGATATTTCACATTGCTTTCTATTTTTTCATTTCTTTGTAACTGTTTAATACTATCTTGGTTTCTCATAAATTCATTAGCTTCTGCTTGCTCCACTCCAATTCTGAAAGAATTATTCTCTTCAGAATGCTTTTGAAATTCTTTTTCCATCTGGGAAATTCGACTTTTTAAGGCTTTCTTCTTCTCATTGGCTTTCTGGGCCTCTTTTGCCATTTGAGTTAATCTATTTTTTAAAGGGTTGTTTTCTTCAGTCAGGTTGTTGACTCTCTTTTCATGATTGTCTTGCATCATTCTCATTTCTCTTTCCAACTTTTCCTCCACTTCTCTTAATTGTTTTTCAAAGTTTTTTTTTCAGCTTATCTATAGCTTCTAGGCATTCTTCAAGTGTCCTGGAAGCATTTGGTGTGGGAGTTCTGACTCTGTTGTCTTCCTCCTGTTCCATGCTTTGATCCTTTTTGTCCACAAAAAAGGATTCTAGAGTTTTATTGCTGTTCTTATTTTGCTTCCTTTTCCTCATGTTGGCTAGTCAATTACCTGGTTGTTGTTTTTTAGCTCTGTGAAACTCTGCTTCCAAGGGGAAAATCTCTGTTCTAAATTGCTAGGGTTTTCCTAGCTGCCGGAGCTATTAGAGGGGTGTTGCAGCCCCACCCCCAGCTTTGGCTTGCTGAAAGTGCACCCCAGGACCACCACCCCAGACCACCATCTGGATCCAGGCCGCTCAACACAAGAGCACTTGCCCTGATAAATAGATTCAGACCCCTGCGGAGTCCGCAGGCCAGGGGCTCTGAAGCAGCCTAGTGGGGGCCTCCACTGGTTACAGCAGATCCTGCCCTCCCCCCACTGCTTCTTTGTCCTGGGGGCAGATTGGCCAAACTGCTTTTCCTCCCCCAAAGTAAGTTTCAAAATTTCCCTTTCACTGACTGTCTCTAATTCTGGTTTGCTGGATGTGAAGATTCCTTCAGGTGCAGTAGATCTTCTCTGAAGTAGACTGATGCTCTGGCTTGGGAGGTCTGGATCCTCCTGACTTCCCTGGGGCCTGGCCTGGCCACATTTAAGTTTTGGGCTGGTCTGGTCTTGGCGCCAGGCCTGCTGGCCTCCAGGATGAGCCCCTCCTGGAGAGCTGCCCCTATCCAATCCCTGTTTTTCACACCTTGGTAGATGTGGAGTTGTTGGAGGCTGTAGATCTTCTCTTCTGAAGACTGGCTACGGCGCAGCTCAGCTTGGCTCAGCTTGGTTCCTTCCCACTGCCCCGGGCCTGGCTGGGGTCTTGGCTTCAGGTTGGGCTGGCCTTGGCTCCCGGCCCTCCACAATGAGCCCCTGCTGCCGAGGTGCCTTCAGTGAGAGATGTGTTTTCTACTTTGTCTGGGGTCATATTTTATGGGTGTTTAGGGTGGTTGTGTGGGAGCTGCAGGACCTTGCTGCTTCTACGCTGCCATCTTGGCTCTGCCCCCTAAGAATTTTTAAAAATAGAAGAGTAAGACATATGATATGAAAATGACTTGGAAAACAGAAAAGGAGAGACAATTTAAGAATCATTGGAGTCCTTGAAAACCATGATAACAAGAAAGCCTCAGTGTTGTATTTCACAAAACCATAATTGAAAACTGCCCACATCTTTTAGAATAAAAAATAAAATGTAGGAAAATATATAGAAAAAAGTAGAACTTATTGATCACTTCTTGAAAAGAACCTCAAAATTAAAGGTACTAGGGTTATCATTGGTAAAATCTAGAGTTCCCACATCAAATTAAAAAGATCATAGGCAGCTAAAAAATAAGCTGCTTAATGACTGAGAAACTATAGTCAACAAAAGATCCAGCAACTTCTACTTTAAAAAAATGAAAAAAGATCTTGGAATACAACCATCCAAATGGCAAAATATAAATTTAACCTGCAAAGGTATCTGTAATCTTATAAAACAAGAAAATGATCTTTGAATGGAATGAAGGACTTCCAATTGTTTTTGATTAAAAGACCAAAGCTGAATAACAGCTTTGAAATACAAACACAAGAATCCAAAGAAACCTAGAAAAGTTAATATATTTGAGCAGTTACAAAGAGTTGTGATGAGGTAGGAAACTAACATTCTAATAGGGAGAGGAGAGATCAAAAGAGTAATAGGAGAGTCAAATAAGATAAATAGAGGTACTAGGGTAGGCTTGGTTCTATTCTGATGGTGTTAAGAGAAGAAATAAAAAGGAAAGTTAAAGTTGGAATACTCTAGTGAAGAAAAGAGAAAGAAAGGGGTGGAATTTGCTATTCATCATTCAGTCAGTTAACAGTCAATAAGCATTTTTAAAATATCTACTAGGTGCTAGTTAAGCATGGAGAATAAAGAAAAGCAAAAAATCAGTTCCCCTTTAAGAAATTTAATTTTTATGCAGGAGAGTAAAAATTTTGGGGGGTATGTGAGAAAAAGCATATTCAAGCAAGGAAGAAAGACTAAAGGAAGTAGACATCAGATGAATATCACTTTATTTGAAACAGATAAAGAAGAGTTAAGTATACACATGTTGTAAAGCCATGCATGAGCAGCTTACAGAGGACTGCTGGTGTGAACAGCTTTCAAGATTTTGCTTACATAGTATAGTGAGCTCTGTATTTATTCAGTAACAAATCAGAGCAAAACATTCACAGAAGATGAAGTAGAGAATTTACAATGTTACAGCTTATCACAGAAATAAAAATACAGCATTTACCATGTCACAACTCAACAACTTATGACTAAAATGGCCACATAGTTTTCACCAAAGTGGTCACATAGTTTTCAGTAAAGTACAATCATTTAGTAACTCAATCATTCAATCATCCTTAAGGAGGTGCCTCCTTAAGGGACACAAAGTACAAAAAATCAAAGTCCTCCACCCATGGGGTGCAACAATTTCATCAGTCACTACTCAGTACCCTCTTAAGGGGTAGCGGAAAGTACAAAAGCCATCTACAATTTCATCAGTCACTACTCAGACAATTTCATTAGCCATTACTCAGTATTCATGGAGAGGTCTTTTCATTTTGACTGAAGGCAGGTAGCCACTACCAAACTGTCACCTACATTCAAAGACAGACAGCTCCCAGTTCCTTGTCCAACTCTCTGTGCAGTTCCTGCTCCATATTGGAGCCCACAGTGTCCAGTCCTTCTCAAATCCTTCACAGTCTCTATTCCTGGGAAGTCAAGGCTTAAGAAAGCCACAAACAGACAAAGTATCAACACCTTCTTTTGCTTCTTTTGGCAGCACCAGTCTGGCCCTCAGAAGTCCTCAGCAGTTCCAGTTGGCCCTTGGAAGTCTTCAGTGCCATCAGTTCCATTCAAAAAATCAAAATCATTTTATCCAGCTTCCACATGGCTTGCTCCAAGAAGATGTAATGTCTCAGTTCTGAATTCTCATTCCTCTTCTCAGTTCTCAAATCTCAGTTCAGTCTTCAGTCCAGCAGTAGCTGCCCTGCCTCCACAATGCTTACCCCAGGAAATTCTGACTTTCCTAACTGGGTTTTTTCCTTATACACAGTATTGTTCCTCTCTGTTCAGCCCCTTCCTGTTACATCAGCAACAGTGGTTTATATCTTCTGTTTCTTTAACAGAGGCTTAATTTGAAACTAGGTGCTAAGTACCTGTCAACTTAGCAATACAAAAGGATCTTCAAATTTCATTACCATTACACATGTACACACAAGGACTGGTAGAGAAGTACATCAAATTCAAAGTGGAAACAAAGGAGAATTTTGTATGTGTGGTAGTGATGGGGTTAACAGGGAGGATAATTCTCAGGGGAGAATGATTAAGAGAGAAAGAAACTTTCTCATCTTCAACAGGGGGAAATAACGAGAAAAGAAGCAGAATCTAAGGAAATGCCTTGAATTATGCTTTAGACAATTAAAGAATGGCTGAAAAGATTGTGCTGTATGAATGCAATGTAATATTATTATGCCATATGAAATGACAAGAAATTATTTTAGAGTATTTGATTAGTATGAAATGACAGAGACTGAAATGAACGGAATTGGGAGAATATCATAATACTGTATTGTAAATACAATATTGTAAAGAAAATATTGTAAAGAAAAAAAAACTTTGAAAGACTTAAGAACTCTGACATAAACAATGATCAGCTATATCACCACTCTAATGGACCTATGATTAAGCACGTTATCCACAGAAAGTGAGAGAGAGTGGGAGAGGGAGAGGGAAAGGAAAAAAGAGGGAGATAGCATGCTATTTTGAATTATGGCCACTGTGTGGATTCATTCTGTTTGATTATGGTAATTTTTTACAAAATTCCCACCCTTCTTTATTTCTCTCCGTATAGGAGGGTATTCAAAGAGAGAAGGGAGAAAGTAAGGGAATTAGCATCTGTTAAGTACCTTCTTTGTGTCAAACATAGTGTTAAGTGCTTCAAAAATGATATTTCATTTGATCCTCCAACGATCCTGTAAGGTAGGGGCTATTATTATCATCTCCATTTTCCACCACTGGAAACTGAGGTAGACAGAGGTTAAGTAACTTGGCCAGTACAACTAGAAAGTGTCTGGTGCTGGATTTGAACTCAGTTCTTTCTGACTCCAAGCCTAGGGCTCTATTTGTTGTACTACTTAGCTGCTTCAGATACGTATTGACACAAATATTTTCTTTTAATTCATAGAAGAAAACACAAGGAAATTCAAAAGAAAGTATGAACAAACAAGAAAAATTTGAAAGTAATGACAAGAACTTAGAAACTTTTTTAAAGTAAATATTGTGGAACAAAGACTCAGTTTCACATAGAATCCTCTTTTTGTGTTTTGCTGTCTGCGTGAAAATACATCTTTTGTTATTGTTTCAATTTATGAATTAAGAAAAGGAAGTGAACTGAAAGAGACCTCAGAAATAATCACATTCAAAACATTCATCCTGGGGTGGCTAGTTGGCACCATGAATAGAGTACCTGCCTTGAAGTTAGGAGGACCTAAGTTCAAATTCAGCCTCAGACACTTAACACTTACTAGCCATGTGACTTTGGGCAAGTTGCTTTACCCCAATTGCTCTACAGAAAGAAAAAAAAAACATTCATCTTACAGGTGAGAAAATAGAGGCCCCCAAAGGTTAAGTCTTACACTTAAAATATTATAATAGCGCATTAGTACCAAAGCCAGGACTAGAACCCACTTTTCTTGGTCCCAACTGTATCTAGACTGCATCCCCTGTACTGCACTACAGAATAAAGAAGCCAAGACTTTTAGAAGGGATTCTTCTTGCATTTAAAATTCTTTTATCCTTACTTTTTAAAATCAGTCATCAATTTAAAGATTTTTTCTGCCACATTTTCCTCTTTTTTTGTAATTAACTGAATTTTGGAAATTGAGCTAAAACTTTTCATTCCCTTGGATATCATGTTTTATTTATCATAATGAACTGTCTGTGAAAGGGGCTCTGGCATGCCAATCAGAAATCTTCCTTCTAAAGCTCTCCACCATTGAGAGATGAATGGATATGATACCGTGCTTTGCTTTTATTAGTAATAAATTGTGAATCTTCATAAGTCTTTTACTTATGATGTTGATAGCTACCACTAAGAAGTTTTGTAGGTACTGATCAGAATTTTAAGCCTATGACTTCACATAATATTTTCCAAACAGGAAATTAAACTTGTGTATATGGTTCAATCCATCAGGAATAGACTCCTGGCTCTTACTGCTCTCAATAGACAGCCTAATACAGAAACTAATTATATTTATAAAGCCCTTCAGATTAAAAAAAATAGTACTTCAGCTCAATTTTTCAAGTTCATTTCCATTTGGGTTTTCTTGGCAAAGATACTGGAATGGTTTGTTATCTCCTTCTCCAGATCATTTTACAGATGAGGAAACTGAGGCAAATGGGGTCAAGTGAATTGTCTAGGGTCACACAGCTAGTAAGTACATGAGCCTGGATTTGAACTCAATTTTTCTTGACTCCAGGACCCATACTCTATCCACTGCTCCACCTAGCTGCTCACAGTTTTACAAATGCATTAAAATTTACAAATCACTTTTCTTATAACACTGTGAAATGGGTAGTAAAAGAATTATTATGCCCAGTAAACAGATTAAGAGACTGAAACTTAGAGGTATTGCATGGCTTGGTTTTCCAAGAATCTCAGTCCATTAAATGGCAGAACTGAGGGGCAAAACAAGATTTTATGGTTCCTAGTCTAGTGCTCATGCCACTGTGCCACACAGCATGCTTCAAGATTACAAGCTCCCTAGGGTAGATTAGTTATTTAATACTCTTACAGCATTATGTAGCTGTGCAGGTGTATTGAACTCATTTCAATTTAATAGACATTTATTAAGTGTTCACTAGAGTCGAAGTACAGTTCGTAAGATGTTACTAGTGACAGCTATACCCTGGTAATTCAACTTGAATTCTAGATGGCAATAAACTAAGTGAATTTTAATTCCAGCTCTGTGGTTCGTAAGCTGTGTGATCTGTGGAAATGTCCTTTATCTTGGTAGGTGTTGTCTTATTTATAAAATAAAAGAATTAAACAACATTACTAGCAATACTTATCACTACGAGCCCTTCCAGTGGTATAATCTGATGGATTCATCAAAGGCAATGTTAGACTTGCAGGGATGGGAACCTGTGGACCCCTCTAGGTCCTCAAGTGCAGCTCTTTGAGTGAATCTAAACATCACAGAACAAATCCCCTTGTAATAAAAGGATTTGTTCTGTAAAACTTGGACTCGTCAAAGTCAAAAGGCCACACCTGAAGATCTAAAAGACCTCACGTGGCCTCAAGGCCTCATGTTCCCTGTCCCTGGGCCATAAATCAAAGAGCCCTTGCATTGGGCCAATGCTTAATACAGTATCTGGCATATAACAGGTATTTAATGTTTACTAATTGATTGACCTAGAAACCCTGCTTATTAGCTGCATGAAGGTGGGAACGTTAATTAATATCTATAAAATTCAGTTCCACCATCTACAAAATACTGGTTCTATTACCTGTCTTCTTGTGGTCATGATATAGATGTAATCTAGCTAATAATATACAATGCAGAAAATATGAAATGCTTAGGTGCCAATAAGACAAAAAACAGTTTTTACCCTCAAGAAGCCTACAATCTGCTGGATTCTTGAAGTTAAGTTAAAAGGAAAAAGGAAGTTTTCCCAATTGTAACCTCCTCTGAAAACATCTCAGTTTCTTAAATATTTTACAAGTGACCATAGGATGATCTGTGGGAAGCAAACTTCTTAATGGTTCGCATATGCTGCACCTTCTATTAAACCCTAGTTAACAAAATCTGAAAAACAGTGTCGTGCTAAAGATAAAAAAAAGTGCTAGAGCTGAAGAAAAAGAAGACTGTTGAGACTTAAGGAGTCCATGAGTGCACAGATAACTTTCTTAGAGGAATTTTCTCTCTGACATTGCAATCTAAGAATTGGTAATTCTCATTAACCACAAAGTTCCCCTGAAATGGCATAGAGATGATTTCACAATCATTACATTGAAACTGTGTGAGACAATTTGACTAGCAACCATGTCATCAAAACAGGAGTTGAATCTGTGGACAACTGGGCTTTCTCTGAGCCACTCTATACTTAAATAGAATTTTGACCATTGAAAATGAAGAGAAGGGGCAGGTAGGAGGTGTGGTAAATAGAGCACTAGCCCTGGAATCAGGAGGACCAAAAAAATCTGATGGATTTCAAATCTGGCCTTAGACACTTAACACTTACTAGCCATGTGACCTTGGGCAAGTCACTTAACCCCAATTGCCCTGCCTTCCACCCTCCAAAAAAAAAATAAAAATGAAAGAAAAAAGGAAAATGAAGAGAAAGTAAATCCTTGTTAATGGCGGGGTGGGGGGGGGAGGAATTTAATTTTGAAAGTAGTCCTGAGATTTTATTCCTAGGCTTCCAGGGAGGGCTCAGATTTTTACTTTGGGACAAGAAGTTCCAAGTTGCAGTTTGCAAAGTATTATATCAGACAACACAAATTTTAAAGTTGTATTTCTTTAAACCTTTCTTATGTGAAAAGGCTACGAGTATGTTATTAACCTTTATTATGTCATGAATCTCCTTGGTAATCTGGTGAAGCCTGTCAATTTCTTCTCTGAATAAAGCTTCTAAATAATTGAAAGAGATGCTAAATTTTAGCCATAAATCAGTGAAAAACAGAATGTATTTCCTTTATCTTTCCAGATTCATGTTTCCCATCCCAATAGGATCCTTGAACTTCAGGTTAAGAATCTCTTCACTAAACTATACTCACCTCTGAATTTTACTAGCTGTGTGACCCTGGGCAAAGTAATTGACTTCCCTGATTTTTCATTTTCTCATCTGCAAAAGGAGTGACTTGAACAAGATGGCTTCTAAGGCCCTTCAAGCTCTAAATCCTATTATCCCATGATTTGGCCAGGAAGACAGAATGTTAGAGCTAGGGGGTATCTTAATGGTAATCTATCCCAGCCCCCTAATTTTACAGATGAGGAGACAGAAGCCTGGAGAGGAAGAATGGCCTTCTAAGATCAAACAGCTAATAGACAGCAAATTTCAATTCAATGATCATAGGATTGCACCATGCTTCTCTATTCACTGTTTCTAACCTGCTTCATTGAAGAGGGCAGAGGTCAAGTTTTCAATGAATGACAGAGGTTCCAAGGAGGTAAATTTGCTACAATTATTTCTTTTTATGTTTGGTCATTTTATCTCGAGGTTTCTCCCATTGCTGGTGAAGCTCTGGTATTATACAGGAAACACACACACATACACACACAAACACACACACACACACTGCAAATATCTTCATGAGAACTGGTGGGCTACACTAGGTTTGTACGGCTCCAATTATGATTGATAACATTCCATTGGCTTCATGCCTATTTTAAAGTCCCCTTGACATAGATTGATTAAAGGCGAGGACCTATATGAACCTATGAAAAATTTATGGATTTTGAAAGAGCTTTAACATGTACTATTTGTGCACAAATCATTTCCTGGTTGTCACTGTTTTCTTCCACAATCTCTCTTTCCTTGGTAATATATGTTTAATAATCAAAAACTGATGCTATGGATTAAAGAATCAAGATGTTACAGAATAAAGTAAAAAAAAAAAAGAAATTAGATTTGTATGATTTTAACAATTCTTTAATCTGCTCCTGGGCAACAAAAGTGATTTGTGTCAGCCGTTATTGCATTAAACTTTCATTTTCTTCCACCAGCACAGGATTATATAAAGGAGTATTGGATTGCACTCAGCATGGATAAGCTGAGCGCTGTCTCTGCTGCCAAGGATCAAATGGATTTCCTCCTTTTTTTGATTTATATTTTTATTGCTGTTTTTCCCCTCTTTCTAATTCCCATTACCTTTCTGTTTGCCAGAACTGAGATACCCTCCAGGAGCTGCAGAAAGGCAGGCAGAATTATTGGCTTATTGCATATATTTATTTTACAAGAATCATTACCAGTCTACGTCAGAGGAGGAAAGTAGCCCCTAGCCATGGAAACTGTATTCTAGTCTTAAACTAGAACATTAAAACTTTCATTATTAAAAACACTCCTCTTTCCCTTTAAAATACATATACAGACATATACACACTCATACAACTAATTACTTTTGTCTAACCTTCAAATAAAGCACTTCAGATATCCCTTGTTTCTCCTCATAGCACATCTGGAAAACCACAATAAAGATATAAGACAAATGGCTCTATTCTCCCTTTGGAGCCCAGGAAGGCCTAAACAACAACTTCTTCAAGGCCCAGGGTCTGGGCGGGGGGAGGGTTGGGGTTTGGGAAGGGAAGCTTTTAACAATTCCTTTAAGTCCCTCCTAGTTCCATGAGAATAAGAGCTCATCCTCATCACCACCACCACCACCACCACCACCATCTTTATGGAGAGCTTTAAGTTGACAAAGTACTTTATATGTGAGTGAATGAAGGAGCATTTCTTAAGTGCTTACCATGTGCCAAGCAGTGTGCTAAGAGTTGAGGGATATAAAAGAAAAAAAAAGCAAATTAAATAGTACCTGCTCTCAAGGATCTTTCAATCTAATTGGGGAAGAAGAAACATAAGAGAAAGTTCTATGGGAAAGTTCTATCATTATGACCAGAGACAAAACAGTTGCCCAGACTCTTCAAAAGAAATCATTCACCCAGGTGGATTCAAGATGGTTGCAAAGAAGCAGCAAAACTCCACAGCTCTCATCATAACCACCTCAAATACCTGCAAAATATGACTCTAAACAAATTTTAAAACTCCAGAACACACAAAAATTAGAGAAAAACACATCTGCTTCTGAAGGCAGCCTGGCAAACAGACACAAAGGGGTTCATTGCAGTGCATTGGGAGTCTAGACCAGCACCACATGAACCCCCTGCTGTAGCGCGGGGCCACCTGAACAAGCTGTGTTTGGAATGCAAATCACCAGCAGCTGTGGCTATTTCCAGAATTACCAACCTATAAGAAAAAAGGACTAAGTGAAAGGTCAATGGAACTTGGATAAATTAGGGGTCGAATGTTCGGCCAAACTGCCTCCAGGGCAAGGAAGCAATAAAAGCAGTGGCCCTGCAGTCGCCTCAACATGGCTACTTCAGAAGCTCCCGGCATACAAAAATGCATGGAGGCCAAGGGATCATTCAGAGGCTAAGTGCTCTTGC
This sequence comes from Pseudocheirus occidentalis, assembly GCA_028646575.1. Lineage (NCBI taxonomy): Eukaryota > Metazoa > Chordata > Mammalia > Diprotodontia > Pseudocheiridae > Pseudocheirus > Pseudocheirus occidentalis. Next base: position 121,256,848 of record CM053599.1, read on the forward strand.
CTTAAAGCTGCCTGGATCAGAGAGCACTCTTGGGTGGTGGTCCAGGGGAGTGTTTTCAGTGAGCCAAAGCTGGTGGGGGCTGCAGAAATGGTGGCCTTCTAAAAGCTCTGGCAGCTGCAAAAACCCCAGCAATTTGGGACATAGCTCTCCCCTCTGAAAGCAGAGTTCTACTGAACCTAAAATTCAAGTAACTGACTAGCAACATGAGTAGGCAAAGGAAGCCCAGGAATGCAACTTTACAATCCATTTTTGGGGGACAAAAAGGATCAAAGCATGGAACTGGAGGAAGACAACACATTTAGAACTCCCACACCAAAAGCTTTGAAGAAAGATGAAGATTTCCTACAAGACATAGAGCAGCTTAAGAAGGATTTTGAAAACCGAATAAGAGAAGTGGAAGAAACATTGGAAAGAGACATGAGAATGATGCAAGACAATCATGAAAAGAGAGTCAACAACCTGACTGAAGAAAACAACACTTTAAAAAATACATTAACTCAAATAGCAAAAGGGGCCCAAAAAGCCAATGAGGAGAAGAATGCCTCAAGAAGTCGAATTTGCCAGATGGAACAAGAATCTCAAAATCTTTCTGAAGAGAGTAATTCCTTCAGAATTACAGTGGAGCAAATGGAAGAAAATGACTTTATGAGAAATTAAAATACTATTAAACAGATGCAAACAAATGAAAAAATATAAGGCAATGTGAAATATCTCTTTGAAAAAAACACTGACCTGGAAAATAGATCTAGGAGAGACAATTTAAAAATTATTGGACTACCTGAAAGCCGTGATTGAAAAAAGAACTTAGAAAGCATCCTTCAAGAAATTCTCAAGGAAAATTGCCCTGATATTTTAGAACCAGAGGGCAAAATAGAAGTTGAAAGAATTCACTGATCACCTCTTGGAAAAGATCCCAAAAAGAAAATTCCTAGAAATGTTATAGCCAGGTTCCGGAGTCCCCAGATCAAGGAGAAAATATTATAAGCTGCCAAGAAGAAACAATTTGAATACTGTGGAAACACAATCATGATAACCCAGGATCTGGCAGCTTCTACATTAAGGGATTGGAGGGACTGAAATATGATATTCCAGAGATCAAGGGAGCTAGGATTAAAACCAAGAATCACCTACCCAACAAAACTGAGTATATTGTTCCAGGGAGAAATATGGTCATTCAATGGGGTGAGGACTTCAAAGCATTCTTGATAGAAAAATCAGACCTGAATAAAAAATTTGACATTAAAATACAAGAAGCATGAGAAGGTAAACAAGGAAAAGAATTCATAAGGAACTTATCAAAGTTGAACTATTTACATGCCAACATGGAAAAACGACAATTGTAACTTGTGAAACTTTTCTCAGTATGAGGATAGTCGAAGAGAAACACATATGTCTATATATGAGGACATATATGCATAGGAATACACATGTGAGTGTGTGTATATATGTGTACATAGACAGAGGGTACAGGATCTATTGAATAGGATGGGATAATATTTTAAAAAGGGAAATTGAGAGGTGGGAGAGGAATAATATGAGAGGAGGTAGGGAGAGACAAAATGGGGTTAATCCTCTCGTATAGAAGAGGCAAGGGATAACTGTTAACAATGGAGGGGAAGAACAGGAAGGCAAAAAGGAATGAATCAACCTTACTCTCATTGAAGTTGGCTTAGGGAAGGAATGACATACACTCTAAATTGGGTATCTTGGCATACAAAAGAGTAAGGAAGAAGGGGATGAGAGGGGGGAAGATGGAGCAGAGGGCAAGTTGCGGGGGAGGATTGTTAGAAGCACACACTTTTGTAAAGGTTTAGGGACAAAATAGAGAATAGAACACGACGGGGTGGAATAGGAAGGAGGGAAATATACAGGTATTGGGGTAGGGAGATCCATATTCCCCTACTGGAAAGTCAGAGGGCTTATGGGGGAGGATATAGGAGAGAGCTGATTAGGGGAGGATGTATAGAGTAGGAGGGCTGTTTTAGGGTGGCGGGTAAGGGAAAGATGGGGAGAAAATTTGTAAATCAAAATCTCAGGGAATGAATGATGTAAACTAAAATAAACAAAAGTTTAAAAACGTAAAACAATCATTCACTCACAAAAGAATCTAAGACTGGTGTTGTTAGTACATATCACCATTTCGTATATGTCACAAAATCAAAAATATGTGTAATTAAGGGATATGACCTGGACCTGAGATTTCCTTGGTATAGAAAACTTCAGGGTGAGGAAACTCCCTCTACCAATATAAATTGTCACCTTCTTTGCCACATATAATCTTGGAGAGCTTTCCTAGCAAAAAAACAAAAAAAGATTAAGTGACTTGTCCATGGTTACATTGCCTCTCAGTGTTAAAGATAGGACTTGTACCCCATTCTTTCTGACTTCAAAACCAGTTCTATACCCGCGACATCACACTGCTTCTCATGTGGAAATAAAAGCTCTTGAAATTGAGAGACTTAGAAGAAGAAATTAAAACCATGTGGGTACAGGATGATGTTTATATCATTTCAGGGTGTTCTGTCTACTACTGGAGTCGTCTCAAAGATGCTTTTAATAAGCCTGCAGAAGATGAGTTTGCCATGCAACACTTTTATTCAATTATATTTAATTTATCCATCCATGCAATGGTCTTCTAAAGATTTAACAGAAAAAAAGGATGATGATTTGCCCTTGGAGTGTTCCTATCTTACTTCTAGCTATTATAAAATGAGAATGTTAATATGATGACAACAACAAAAACAGTTGACATTTAAATAACATTTCAAGGTTTGCCAAAGAACCAGTGCCATACAGAGAAGAAATGATCATCCGTTGTAACATTCTCAGAGGTGCCATTCTGAACTCCATGAGAAAACTTAAGGAGGCTGAGGAAAGAAAGGTTATGACTCATTGCAAAGCACCTTGCTCTTTGAGATGTGAACTGTGAACCTTATAAACTGTGGAACCAGAAGAACAGATGATACATTGAATGTAGAAAAGACAGTGACTATCCCTCTACTTTTCCTTATCCACTGTCAATCCCTTCTAGACTGTTGTGAGTTGCTTTCCAGGAAGGGGGTGGGTAGGGAATGGGCAAAGGGCTTTATTTACCCACTCTAGCATCTGTGTGACTTGAGATGCTTCCATAGCATCTAAAACACATGCTTCTTTTGTTTTAGTTCTTTTCTGATCTTAAGTAATAGAATCCTAAGATGGACCTGTCTAGGTTGGAGATGAACTGATGAATTCTAGAGATCTAGAGAATAGAATTGAATGATGGCAAGGGAAGGGCTCCCTTCTCCAGCACTCTTAGGATGGCCACCAACAAGAGTACTAACCTAAGTCTAGACATTTTGCAAGCAGATGTACCCAGAGTTGCTTGGACATTGTAGAACAGAGGTGAAATGTAAAACAGTAGATTTGTATTCCTGCAAACTGCTTTGCGTTCTGATGAGAAGGCTAAGTATCAGTAACACAGTAGATTATAACAGTTACTATAAATTAAAGCATTCAATTAATATGTCCTGAGTCTTTTTTTAAAGAATGTTTTCTGTGTATAGAAATGTTACACTTCATCCCAACTTACCTGTAAATTAAATACCTTTTTACTCCTCTCCCCCTTTTAAAGAAACCCTAGTCATGACACATAACATAAGCTACATGTCCATTCTTCCCCAAAGTACTAGGACAGGGTTTTAAGCAGCTGATGATCATGAAAAAGGGAATCTTTCCTTACAGTCAGATTCCAAACTGCCCAAATGTTATGCCTGAATACAGAGTAAGGGGTGAGCAGAGTCCCCCATTCATTCTACACACAGCAGGGTTTACTAAAGTTTAGATTTAAAATCAGGAATATACAAGTTGCCTTGTCTCTGATACATTAGCTGCATGACCATGGTCAAGGCACATGAAATCTTAGTTACCTAGACAATACTCCAAGACTAAGTTACAAAGAAACCCCTAGAGGAAAAGTGACCTGAGTTGTTTCAGTGGAAAGATTTTCCACACCAAGAATTTCTTTTTCTGATGAAACTACAGATCTAAAGAAAGAAAGTAAGGGCTGAGGACAGGAGGGGAGGGCCAGTGCTGAGAACATTGCAAAGAGGTTCTCAGTGCATAAATAGTGCATAAAATATGCTAATTTGTTAGCTAAAATTCTTTCCCTGAAATAGTGCTAAATCATATTGCCTTTGGAATTACCCCGTTACCCTTCTGAGATCAAGAAGCCCATTAGTCACTTCTCAAAAAGTCTGCTTGCAAGAACTGAGATTCCTACCATCTTGCTCTTTAGAATCCAGGGTAATTTCTGTTCTGTGTTGAATGAGCCATGGTTCTCCCTTCTTTGCCAGTTTGTTTTTAACTGTTTGAGACTGATTCTAGCTAAGATGATAGCTAGGTGGAATAGTGGATGGAACAATGGCCTGGAGTTAGGAAAATCTGACCTCAGACATTTACAAAGTGTGTGAT
>CM053599.1:121261796-121280202 GCA_028646575.1 Pseudocheirus occidentalis
TTCCTAACTCCAGGCCATTGTTCCATCCACTATTCCACCTAGCTATCATCTTAGCTAGAATCAGTCTCAAACAGTTAAAAACAAACTGGCAAAGAAGGGAGAACCATGGCTCATTCAACACAGAACAGAAATTACCCTGGATTCTAAAGAGCAAGATGGTAGGAATTTCAGTTCTTGCAAGCAGACTTTTTGAGAAGTGACTAATGGGCTTCTTGATCTCAGAAGGATAACAGGGGGTAATTCCAAAGGCAATATGATTTAGCACTATTTCAGGGACAGAATTTTAGCTAACAAATTAGCATATTTTATGCACTATATACAGTGATAGAAAAATAGCACAGTTATTCTAACATTGAAGTATCATCAGAGAGCCTAGTGGAAGGATGCAGCTGGGTGGACCTGAAGTCAGAAAGATCTGAGATCAAATTTGACCATAGGAACTTACTAGCTGAGTGAGTCTGGACAAGTAACAACCTTTGCTTCACTTTCCTCATCTGTAAAATGGGGATAATAATAGCACCTACCTCTCACAGTTGATATAAAGACAATACGAGTTACATGTAAAGCACTTTGTAAATTTTAAAGCACAATATAAATGCTAGCTATTATTATTATTTGTTGTTTTTGTTGTTGTTAAGGATTGAGAAAGCAGGATAAAGACTTAGGAAACCTCTAAAAAACAAGAGACTGAAGGCTTCTTAAAGGAGCAAAGATGTTACCACCAAGCTATAAAATGCAGAACACATTTATTTCAAAAAGTTATTCCTGAATATTTTGTGGACTTCTAATGTAACACAGGATTCTATTCCAAGAGTCTGAAAGTCAGAATGTGTGGGTGATGAAATATGTCGTCTCCACTCAGGCACTTGAGCACTTCTTTCCCAAGAGTAAGGTACATTTTCTGAGAAAAGGAAGAAGGAGGAAATCTTACCTTTCAGAGCATTCTCTGAACTGACACCTGTCAGCTAGACCTTGAAGTCACATAAGTTGAAAGTACAAAATAAGTCTTCACCTAAAAATGATAATAACTCACTCAAATGATGTCCTAGTCTATGGCATGGGACCATTCTAAAGATGAAACCACCTTAGAGAAATTCATTCTGTTCTTTTGGGCCCATAAAAGTCAGACATTTAACTAAATTCCATTCTACATGAATAACTAGTGTTAAAATGAAACTCCTGGGGTATAATAGGCCAGAATTAGAATTTTTCTGTGAACATTGCTGCATGACTGAGAAGGGACAACAGATTTAAGTCAATGATGGGTGGATCCCAGGTAGATGATCTGGAGCACAGATGTTGGCAGACACCTAGAGGAGAGAGGTTGACTTCCTGCCCTTTTGGGAGCCCCTCAAACTCAAGCAAAGGACTATGTAGGCTTCTTTCACCTGGGATGAATAGGCTATTTATACATTGTATGTTTTTGTACCTCATTAAAGAAACTACCTGATTCACATATTGTGGCCTTGCAACTGTCCCATTTTTACCAAACCAGAAGAAACTTCTAAGACAAATGTGTGAGCATATATTTTTTTTCCTAGACTGCATGTTTCTCATCTCATCTTTGACAGGACATAAATCAAGTTCTAACTGCACTCTGAGAATGACTTTATAAAAAGAGCTCTATGGAACCCCAACTAGTCCAATCTGAAACTAGGGCAAATTTGAATGTTGGCAGTAAGAAGTATTATAGGGGAAGGAAAAATCCCACCATGGGTATAGTCACTATGTAGGAGTAGAGTCAACATCTACATTAGGGATGTCACTGCAATGGGACCATGGGTAGGCAGTGACTTGAGTTGTTGCAGCCAAGAGAACAGAAAGTTAGGCCCTGGATCAATGTTTCTTGAAGGAAGGTGACATGCCTTCCCATTGATATTGGTACTTTGGGAGAAAGACGCATCCACCTTGTGTTAGTTGTCTATACCTTGTACAGTATGGCTATAGACATCTATTCATATGGGATAGGGTTTGGAACAAAATCAGTGATTTCCTTGGTATATGGAACTCCTGGGTAATGAAGCTCCTCCTACCTACAAATGCAGGTTAGCACCTTCTCTGCAACTTAAAACCAGGGAGTTGCCTAGAGCAATGGTGTCAAAATCAAATAGAAACGCCCCTGAGAAGGATCCCTGAAGGTCATACACTGACTTAGAAAACTACATATTAACATTGTCTATATTCTATTATATATATATATATATATGTATATATATACATATATATACATATATTTTGTTGTTGTTGTTGTCATCATTGTTAATCACATTAACAATGTAATTGTTATTTACATTGTACAAATTCCTTGTATTGAGAACTGTACATTCTCAATTACATTTTAATCAGGTTCAAGCAGTACTTCCTACTTTAGTGAGGCCTGAGGAGTAGGTTTGACTCCTGTGGCCTAGAGTACCAAGAGGCTAAGGGTTATTTGTCTAGGATTACACATCTTAGTATGAAGAGGCCTTCAGTCTCTTAGTGGCAAGACTTGAACTTCAAAGTAGTCTCCTTGCACTATGCCAAGGTGCCCCTCATTCATAGGAGAAAGATAATAAAAGCTTGCTATATGTAATGATGATCTCTGAATCCATGCCACCAAAGAGCACAACAAGTAATATAGTTCCATTTCAACACTGTAATAGCCCATCCTTTGCAGTCCCTGTCCCAGTGGGAGATTACTCAGCTGCTATACGACAAGACCTCATCTTCCTCTTTCCTGTGGGAGTAGCACACATTCTCCCTCCCAAGAGAGAAGAGCTGTCAAGGGCTCACTATACAAGCTGAAAAATAACAATGTTTCAAGACAGTCGGCTTCACATTAAAGGAAAAGTCTATAAATGATTGAAGGTTTAAAAAAAAAAGTTGAGGTAAGTACATAGATCCATACTATTACGTAGAGGTTAGAGCAAAGTTCCAAATGTATATACTCAGAACTGAGATTAACTAAAACTGAACAGTAGGGAATATTATTTTGGTCTCTGCATTATACACTTTTCTGTCTTCTACCTCCACTCTTTCTAAGATTTCCTCTGCCGTCCTTTCCTATATGTCATTCAAAGCCCTCATCATTGATCTTTCCTTCCTCACATAAAAATCTGCCTAAGAAGCAGTTAATAAATGCATTAATTTTAATGTGTTGCTGTTATTGGCACTTTTTAAATAGGAGAGCTAGATTAACTTGAGTAGGTACATTTCCTACTGGGACCTTGGGGACCACCAAATCACAGTGGTGCTAGAGTGAGACTGAAATTCATCCATTTACAGGGGCTGTTGTTGTTCATCCTTCATTTTTTTTTTTGCTTTTTGGAGGGGGGAAGGCAGGGCAATTAGGGTTAAGTGTCTTGCCCAAGGTTACATGTCTAGTAAGTGTTAAGTGTCTGAGGCCATATTTGAACTCAGGTCCTCCTGACCCCAGGGCCGGTGTTCTATTCACTGTGCCACCTAGCTGCCCCCAGTTTTTTGCTGTTGTTAATCCTTCATTTCTGAAGAGGGTCAGTGACATCAGGAGGGTGACATCTTGACTTGTAAGTGACTTGGATTTAAGTGAGGCAGAGCTGCACAAAGTCATCAGCCTCATTCTCTCCTCCAAGTCATTAGAGTCCAATTGCAAGACGTAGATTGGCAATGCCCTTGGATATAGTGGAAAACATCAGTCTAATCACTGAGAAGACAGAGATAAACTCACAGACTGACAGTGACCAGAGTTGGAGTTGGAAAAAGCTTCAGTAACCATCTACTCTAATGCGTCAGGGCCATCTCCAGGTGTTTTGATCTATATCTTTTCACTGGACCCAGATGGAAAGTGAGACTCACAAGTTTGCAGAATTGTCCATTTCACTTGCATTTCATGGCATCACCTCCCTGATATCATCATCCAGATCGTTGTTGTTGTTGTTCTTGTCCTTTGTTTTCAAAGAGGACCATGGAGTTAAGGAAATGATGCCATGACTTGTGGTTGATTTTTATTTGGCAGAGCGAGTGCTGTGCAAGGTCACCACTGCTACTTTCTCCTACAGACTTTTCTGGATCCAGTGACCAGATATTCATCAGGATGACTGGATGGACTGACCCAGGATGCAATGGGAGACCCTGGCCCTTTTAGGCTAAGGTTTTTTAACCTGCTCACTTAAGAGTGAGGTAACACCCACTCAGGTGAATAGGACTTTTTAAGAAGTGAGTCAAGGGATGGGCAATGAGATGGTACAGTGCATAGAGACCTGGGCTTGGAGTCAGAAAGACTCCTCTTCATGAGTTCAAATCTGGCCTTAAACACTTACTAGCTGTGATCCTAGGCAAGTCACTTAACCCTGTATGCCTTAGTTCCTCATCTGTAAAATGAACTGGAGAGGGAAATGGCAAACCATTTGCCAAGAAAATTCCAAATGGGATCACAAAGACTCAGGCATGACTGACAAAATGACTAAACAAAAAAGGACTCCATAAATGTCACTATCCTCTTTGAGAATGAGACAAACCAACAACTTCTGTGAGTAGTAGTAGAAACTGCCTCACTAGGGACCCAACTGGAACTGGCTATAGTTATGCGACACACTTTGCTCTTTCCTTTCTTCCTTCCTTCTTTCCCTTCCCTTCCCTAGGTCCACATAAGGTAGCATACTCTAACCTGCTTGTGCTCTGTTCAAAGGAATGTAAATTTTGATTGCAAAAACCTCACAAGACATCCAGGGGGTTTACTTCTTTCCTAAGGACCATGACTTAAATTTAAATCACTCTCTCATTGATTAGCCAACAACAGGTCCCTGGCGAAGCCCCACTTGGTCATTATTTACACTCTGATGGACTTAAAATGAAGGTAAATAGCAATTTTTTCTCTTCTGTCCAGAAACCATTAGGATCTTCCCCTCCCAGAATGATTTTTTGAATAGATAAAAGAGGCCATTCTCTGCCTCATTTCTTACCTAGCTTTAATCACTGAATGGGTGTTGCCTCAGTCAAACTGAGACCTATTAAAAACCTTAGTTTACAAAGCCCAAAGTTGCTCGTTGCATTCAGGATCATCTCTAGTCGTCCTGATCTATATCTTGCCAAGGGACCCAGATGGCTTGGGAAGAGAAAGTGAGACTGGTGGCTTAGCAGAGCTGTTCCTCACTTAAACTCAATTCATTCGCATGTCATGCTGTCACCTCCCTATTGTCACTGTCCTCTTAGAGAAAGAAGGACAGACAGCAGCAACAATCTTACTTCAACAGAATCCTCTGTATAACATGCTTGACAAGTTGTTATCCAGTCTTTGCTTGAATATCTCTTTTTGATAAGTATAAACTCCTTACCTCTGAAAGCAGCTCATTCTACTTCTGGATAGCTATAATTATTTTGAAGTGTTTCCTTGTATCAATCCTAAATCTTTCTGAAACATTCTTTGATTATTCTAAATTCTCCCTTTTTGTCACTAAGCAAAACAAAATTAATTGCTCTTACATAGGAGAAACCTTCAAAAACATGAAGTTTATTATCACATTTCCCTCTCATGTCTCTTTTTCAACAATTCTGATTCCTCTAACGATACTCATAAGACTTGATTTTAAGGTACTTCTCATTTTTCTGGATGTTTCCTGGGGTTTTTTTTCATTAAACTTTGTAACATATGGCACACAGAATTTCCCTATAATACCCCAAATGTTATCTAAACAAGGTCAGGAGAGAATAGGACTAATTGTTTCTTTAAAAGAAAATTCTTTATACACACATTTGCATGAAAAAAATCTAAACTTGAAACAAAAGGAATTGGAATTGACAGCAAGAATTGAAAATTATTCATAAATACTTTGAATTGTGCCATAATTCCCCCCTCTCCTTTTCCAAATAACATCAATTGGTAACTTTTTCATCTTTTTTTTTATTAAGGAAGAGAAGGGAAAAGAATAATCATTTATAGAGGGCCTACTGTGTGCCAGGCTCTGTATTAAGTCCTTTTATAAATATATTGTTTGATCTTCAGAACAACTCTGGGAGATAGATGCTTAAAGATAGATGCTTATTATTATGTCTATTTTATACCTAAGGAAACTAAGTCAAATTGAGGTTAAATCACTTGCCTAGCATCATACAGCTATTTGAACTTAGGACATACTGATTCCCGACCCAGTGCCCTATCCACTTCACCACTGGCTGCCTTGTTGTTCTATTTTTTTCCACTCACGATATATGAAAGCCTCACTTATCCTTTGTGATTCTCAGTTTCCCCATCTTTAAAAGGAGAGGGTTGGACCAGATGACCTCTAAAGATTCTTTGTCTTCTGATTCTTATGATCTGTGGTACAGTTCACAGCTCCTTGGTGTCTCTACTGGAGTTTTGTTTGTTTGTTTGTTTTTGGTCTCACAAGAGATTCCTATTATTTGATTTGACATATCAGCTCTGGAGGTCAACTGATAGCGTCATCTTGTATACTGCTTTTTATTTTTGCTAGAGAAGCAAAGTCCCTCTGTCAGAGGCAAGACAAGACATTTGTACACCCTAGAAAACATTTGAAAATTGTACCAACCCCCTCTGCTTTGCAATCTTTTTGAAGCTTTGACCCTACATGGAGCTTGATAATCACAAAATAAATACCATTCTATCATGGAGAGAAGAAATTTCTGGCAATAAATTGTGTGCTTAAAAACTAATATAAAAATGTCCCCTGAAACCTTGTTCCTCATCCCATATGTTACAACCTAAGCTATTGCCTACCTTGCCTACACCTAGCTTGGGCTCTGTTCTGTCTCTGTTTCCACCGTCATTCTTTTGAAATGAAACAAAATGGAATAGATGTTTGTCCCTCATTTCAAAGAGGACCAATAACATTATGGGGTGATATCTTGAATTGCACATGAACTGGATTTAGGTGAGGCAGAGTTGCACAAAATCATCAGCCTCACTCTCTTTTTCAGCGTCATTTAAGTCCAATAGCAAGACAAAAGTTGAGATGACTAGTGATGATCCAGGATGCAGTGGATGACCTTGGCTCCTTCAATGTCTGACCAAGTTCCAAGCATTATACAGCAACTGCTTTAGCCACTTTCATAGCCTTTGGAACAAATTATTCTCATCTACCTATTCAACTGGAGGAAGTCTTCACATGATAGGGTAGACATACATCTAACCCACCAATGGATTTGAGGCAATCAAATTGGTTTTGCCCATCTACCCAGATTATTTTACCAGAGTGTAACTATTGAATATGCTACAATTTTTTGGAGCCACAGGTGAGAGTTGAGTATTAGGTGGAGACTAAAGTAGCCCTGAAAAGGGCTCAGCAAGCCTTCACATCAAAGGTGCTAGTCCTCTCTAAAACCCATAATACCTCATTGTGGACTAGATAATTAATCCTTCAAGTTTTATGTAAGCCCAATATTCCATTAGTCATATGAGAAGTATATTCAGTGATCATCTCCCTTCCACTGTGGTATAGTTTTGCTCACTCCTCACCCCATCTTCCTATGCATGGAATGCTTATATTTTATAGTTTCTGTCATTTGCTATAATTTGATAGTCTGAGTTCCCATCAAGGATTTGTATTAAAGGAGGGGACTCTTTTTCTTTATAAATTTCACAAGCACAACAGAGCATAGCACATTATTTTTTTTATTCTATATAAGAATCATTTCCCTATACCTTACCAGGATTTTCTATTAATACCAAGAATTGAAGATTTAAACAAAAGAGGCGGAGATGTATGTTTGGGGACCTCAGCTAGTAGATGGGAAAGGATTTGTAAGGAAAAAGATACATTTCTAGTGCCCTAGAAATCATAGCACATAGAAAGTAGCATCCTCTGTTTATAAGAAGGGTTTATACTGCTTATGCCTAATGTGCCCCAGGCCATAATGAAGCCTAATCCTGTGAACAATGTTAAAACTAAGGTTTGTAAGCAGTTGAGTACTTTTCATGAGTGTGGACCTTGATTTTTAACTGTTTTGAGAAACAAGCTATTGTAAACTTTCATTCTCTCTCTGGTAAATTTAATGTAAACTTTCATTCCCCACAAGAGGGAAATATCTCCATTTTGTCCTGTGGCATCACGCCCCTATAGGGATATAAGCTGTACCAGTGTTTCTTTGATGTAGAGAGCTCCCAGTGAGCAATTTTCTCTACCAATGCAATGGAGGACCATACCTTCTCTGAAACTTAGTCTTAAAAAGTTTCCTAAAACATTGAAAGCGACTTGCCCAGGACACATAGTCAGTATGTTTCAGAAGAAGAACCTGTACCAAGGACTTCCTGATTCAGAGGCCCTCCATATCTCTATCCACTATTGCTATATTGCTCCTCTCTGCCCTTATGTGGTGATGTAATATCTGGGCACAACCTTTGCAAGAGAGTTGCACCCAGAAGAGACTATCAATCTCCAAGGAATGTTTGTTGGGTATTTTAGAAATCCTAATAAGTTCTTCATTGTCCCATTTTTGACATAAAAAGGAAAATCCCTCATCTATGGGCACTTCCAGTGGAATGATAAAATTCTCCCTTTTGCTCAGAAGTTGAAGGTGGGAAATTTGGGAGGCACCAGAGGGAAGGCATTCCCTCCTTTTCACTCTGAGAGAGGTATGAGCAGAACAATTTTATGATAGTAAAACCATGTGTTCTACTCAGGCTAACCATCTGCTCGTTGTGCACTTAAATATATCCTGTGCTTCACTGATTCCCATTTGAAGGAAAACTATAGGGAGAAGAAAAAAAAACATATTCCTCTTCCAATAAAATAGTTAGCTGACTAATATCTCTTGTGAGCCACTGTAAGTAAAATATTTTCTTAGAATAAACTCTTCACCCCAGGGTAAATGAATTCATTCAGGGTATCAAGGTAACTTGAAGGTTCAAAATAAAATGTAGTTATTGCCTCAGAAAAGAAATAGAATGAAAGTTGCATCTCAAAAAGTTGACCTGAGAAACATCAGGAGGGCCAAGCTATTTCTGTCCTATGTGATTAGATTGCCCTTGAGGAAAGAATTAGATTAAAAAAATACTGCTATAGATATCTTTCCCTTGTAGTCATTATATTGTCTATACTCTGTCTGTCGTGGGCTTTTTGTATATTCTTACTGGCTCTGTGTGTGAATTTTAGACAGCTTTCTACAGCTCCAATCCCCATCTCTCTCCCTGTTGGAGTAAACCATTTTAACAGGCAATTGGGAAATAATACTGATTTTTTAAAAATTCAATCTCTCCATAAAAGTAGGGTAGGAAAAACTGCTTTTTAACAATAAAAAAAATCAAAAGCTGGTATGTTTGGGGTGTTCATTTGTCAAGCTATTCTAAGTTATGTTTTCCCTCATTACAAAAACACTAAGACATACATTTTATAGTTCACAGTGTCTCCACTAATATAGGTACTAAATCTGTAACAGGGAATCTTCATAATTCTTTCTCTTCCTTTCAACCTTTGAACATCATTAGTCTCAAGGCCCCTGATGTTTGCTAAATTCAACCTAATTCATTTTTTGAGGAGGTTCCTCATTTTAATTTTTAATTTTTTGCTTTCATTTCCTTTCAGTAAGCTCCTCAGGGCCACTCTTGTCCTGCCGCTAGCAAATGGAACCTTTCAGATATTATACATTTCCCAATCAAGCATTTAGTGCCTTGCAACTACTGTCAGAAGCACTGGCCTGTCAAAGACTAAATCAGAAAGAAGAGATCCTGCTGTTTCTTCCACATCAGAGAGAGAATCCCTGGGGTGACTTTAAGACATGGTATTCACTTGTCATTTCTATCTCATCGGTAGAATCCACTTGTGGTTCTCCTATTATGCCAGGTAGTCACGTCCCTTTTCTTTTGCTTTCCCTTTGGGAAAAAAGAAACACTCCACAGAAGGTCAAAATCACTGGACCTGCTTTGGGAAAGAAAACATGATGAATTCAGGAAGCAAATGAATAATCAGCATGTGTCATGTTCTGACAGGTTTGGAACAAAATGCTTTACAAGGCCAAACTGTAAGTATGGTTCAGTAGACTCAGAGAAACCTCGCTGGAACAAATGATCAACTTAATCAATCAATCAACAAGGACTTATTAAGTGCCTTCTATATGCAAGGCATCAGAGATTCACAGACAAAAATGCAACAGCCCTTGTCCTCAAGGTGCATACATTTCTACTTGAAGACAGAATTAAGGTTGCAGCAGAATCCTCTTAGCGCAGGTGGCAGGGCAAACCTTCTTTACTGAAGTCCAACTCTCCCTGGGCCACCATAATTCTCATGGGTCCCATCACTTGGGGGAGAGCCCAGTCACACCCTCTTTCAGTACAGCTATACCAGTATGGTTGAGACTGTCCTCTGTCCTTTCTCCCTCTACTGAACTGTTTTTGCCCCAGGTGAAAATGTGTCCAGGTACATCCCCACCGATAAGAAATGCATGTTAGGAGGCAGAGCCAAGATGGAGGTGTAAAAACAGGAAAGATTCCACAGCTCCCATATAACCACCTCAAACACACATAAAATATGACCCTAAACAAATTTTAGGGCTCCAAAACTCACAAAATTACAGAAAAACACATCTCCTGCTGAAGGCAGCTGAGCAGGTGAAATAGGACAGACTCATCACAGAGTGCTGGGAGACAAAATCAGCCTGGCCTGAAACCAGGGCTTGGCCCCCAGGGCCACCAGGATAAGCCACAGCTGGAGCCTTTAGGAGAGTGGATCAGCAACAGCTGTGGTGATTTCCAGAATTATCAAGTCATAAGAAATAAAGACTAAGTCAAAGGTTAGTGGAGATAAGCTAAATTGGGGGAGAGGATCTGGCCAAAGTGACTCCAGTCCTGGGGTAAGTTTTCAGTGAGCCAAAGCTGGTGGGGGCTACAGTGGCCTCCTAATAGCTCTGGCAGCTGTGAAAACCCCAGTGATTTGTGACAGAACTTTCCCCTCTCGAAGCAGAGTTCCAAAGAGCTAAAAAGTCATGTAATTGACTGGCAACACGAGCAGGCAAAGAAAGCAAACACAGCAATCCAACTTTAGATTCCTTCTTTGGGGACAATAAGGATCAAAGGATGGAACAAGAAGAAGAAAACACATTCAGAACTCCCACACCAAAAGCTTCCAAGAAAAAGTAGACTGATTACAAGCCATAGAGCAGCTTAAGAAGGATTTTGTAAACCAAATAAGAGAAGTGGAGGAAAAAATGGGAAGAGAAATGAGAATGATGTGAGAAAATCATGAAAAGAGAGTCAACAACCTGACTGAAGAAAATAACACCTTAAAAAATAGATGAACTCAAATGGCAAAAGAGGCCCAAAAAGCCAATGAAGAGAAGAATGCCTTAAAAAGTCAAATTTGCCAGATGGAAAAAGGATCTCAAAAGCTTTCTGAAGAGAATAATTCCTTCAGAATTAAGTGGAGCAAATGGAAGCAAATGACTTTATGAGAAATCAAAATACTATTAAACAGATCCAAACAAATGAAAAAATAGAAGGCAACGTGATATATCTCCTTGAAAAAACCACTGACCTGGAAAATAGATCCAGGGGATACAATTTAAACAATCATTGGACTACTTGAAAGCCATGATCAAAAAAAGAACCTAGAAAGCTTTCTTCAAGAAATTCTGAAGGAAAATTGCCCTGATATTTTAGAACCAGAGGACAAAATAGGACTTGAAAGAATTCACCAATCACCTCTTGAAAAAGATCCCAAAAAGAAAACTCCTAAGAATGTTATAGCCAGGTTCCAGAATACCCAGTTAAAGAAGAAAATATTACAGGCTGCCAAGAGAAAACCATTTGAGTACTGTGGAAGCACTATCAAGATAGCCCAGGATCTGGCAGCTTCTACACTGATGGATCAAAGGGCCTGGAATATGGTATTTCAAAGATTAAGGGAGCTGGGATTAAAACCAAGAATAAACTACCCAGCAAAATTGAGTATAATGTTCCAGGGGAAAATATGGTCATTCAGTGAGGTGGAGGACTTTCAAACATTCTTGCTGAAAAAAACAGAAAAGAAAATTCGACACTCAAATACAAGAAGCATTAGAAGATAAACATGGAAAAGAAATCATAAGGAACTCATCAAAGTTGAACTATTTACATGCTTACATGAAAATATGATAATTGTAACCTATGAAACTTTTCTCATTATGAGGACAGGTGAAGAGAATACAAATGTACATATACCTATACTATATAGACATATGTCTGTATAGGAGGGTATATGTATGCATATGAATACATATCTGAGTATGTGTGTATTTGTGTACATAGAGGGCATAGGATCAATTCAATAGGAAGAGATGATACTTTAGAAGGTGAAATTCTGCTGTGGGAGAGGAATAGAATGTGTGGAGATAGGAGAGGTAGAATGGGGTTAATCATCTCATGTAGAAGAGGCAAGGGATAACTGTTACAATGGAAGGGAAGAACAGGAAGGCAAAATTGAAAGGGTGAACCTTACTCTCATTGAATTTGTCTTCAGGAAGGAATGACATAAACTCTAAACTGGATATCTTGCCACACAGAAGAGTAGGGGGGATGTGGATGAGAGGTGGGATGATGGAGGGGAGGGCAGGTTGTCGGGGAGGTTGCTGGAAGCACACAATTCTTTAAAGGGACAGGGATAGGGTAGAGATCAAGGTCGAGGTTGGGATAGGAAGGAGGGACATATAATCAGTCTCTCACAATATGTCCATTGTGGAAATGTTCTGCATAACTACACATGTACAGTCTGTATTGAATTGCTTGTCTTTCCAGTGGAGGAGGGTTAGGAGGCAGGAAGGGAAAGAATCTAGAATTTAAAGTTTTATAATCAAATGTTAAAAATATATATGTAAGCATAATAATAATAATTATTATTATTATTATTAACTACATGCAACTGGGAATTAAGATATACAGACACTTGTTTAGGGAAATCCATCTTGCCCTACTGGAAAGTCAGAGGGGTGATGGAGGGGGACATAGGAGAGAGTAGGTTGGGGGAGGGGTTGTACAGTGGGATAGGGCTGTTTTGGGGTGGTGGTCAGGGGAAAGATGGGGAGAAAATTTGCAAGTCAAAATCTCGTGGAAATGAACGATGTAAACAAGAAAATTAATTAATTAATTAAAAAAAAGAAAATGTATGTCACCCTTGCTCAAGATACCTTAATTTGCAGGAATCCATTTTAAGCCTTCTTCCTACACATCCACCTACTACTTGGCTAGCTAATATAGATTATTAATTTGGGAAAATTCAACAAGAGTTTCCTATAATGCATTTTGGCAACATGTTTGTAGATAGTGCCTCAAAGTCCAGAGGCAAACACTGAAATACATGTAGTACAAATTCTTTTCAGCCTTTGAGTGCCTGACCTGCTAAGTGCATAGGATAGCTTTTGGATTTCCCTTCCAAGTGAGCTTTCTGCACGCAAATTTCATGATTCGAAACCACACTCTAATGGAGTGGTTCCATAAAGCTTAGATGCATTGAAAATACCACAGATGTATGTACACATTTTACTGTAAGCCTAGAATACTGATAGATTGCCAACCCCTAGGTCCAAGTACCAGGTTTAAAACAATGCCAAAATAACTGATTAATTCAGGTAAACAACTGGTCATTTTGAGTGAAAGAAGCTGTGAAATCCATCACATCTGAAACTAGATTAATCTGTTCCTCTTAATTCCTATTTTCATCACCTTAGTTTAGGCTCTCATCATCCCATGGTTATTGATAGAGTGCTATGCCTAGAGTCAGGAGGAATTAAGTTCAAATCTGACCTCAGATACCTATGACCTGTGTGACCCTGAAGAAATAACTTAACATATATTGGCCTCAGCTTCCTTATCTGTTCAATGGGGACACCAATAACCCCTTCTTCCCAGGGTTGTTGTGAGTATCAAATGAGATAATTATAAAGTGCTTATCATAGTGCTGGGCACATATATAAATGTTTTTGTTGTTGTTATGATTATTATATCTCTTTTCTCTCCTATATATCCTTCATGACACAGTCAAATTAATCTTCTTAAATCTGGAACAATACATAATCTGGGTATAATACCTCAAGAACTCCCCCCTCCCTTCCACACACTAGCAGTCAAGTCTCCTGAGCTAAGCTGGAAACTGACTTTATAATCCCCAACACACACACACACACACACACACTTCCCTTTTTATATCAATTACTTATGCAGACTAAATTAAAATTGACAAAGGAGTATTTAATAAAATAGCATAGTAGCCTTTAGTCCAAAACATCTCCTGCCCTCAAAGCTGGTTACACAGTGTCCTACAAGTATATATACATTCCTGGAGAAATGAGCTCAAGCTTAGAAAGAAAACGTGGCCAAGGGGTATAACACAGCTCCTAGTAGCTGGAGGTCTGCTTCTTCCCTTCCTGAAATTTCACTTAGCCATGGTATAACTTCCTTCTGGTCTCCTTGGGGGGTTCTTGAAGCTGCCTTTCTTCAGCATAGCTAGTTAGCCTTTTGCTTTTGATGTAGACATTTCATCTGATCCAGGAATGCTAATTTTAAGTCCAAAGTAATCCTTCTGAAATTTATTAGGTCATCCTCTAGTCCATGGAGGGAGGATGGGGCATATTGAAGCTGAAATTCTTTCCCAGTAGCTCCTTCACTAAAATGAGCTTAAGTGCCAAACATTTTAATACCTGAGTTCTCTATATCTTACTATATTCTTCTAAACCCACAAAGCATGACTGAACTTCTTGGCCAATAGCAACACACCTGTTATTTGTCTTTGGCATTTATGGGTTGATAATTCTGGGAACTGTCACAACTGCTGGTGATCCACTCTCCCAAAGTCTGCTCCAGCTGCTGCTGGTCGGGGCCTCCCTGGGGCTAAAACCATGGGCTCACACAGGGCTGGCCTAGGCTCCCAGCATGCTCTGATGAACCCTTCCTCTAAACCTGCGAGGCTGCCTTCAGTGGGAGCTTTGTTTCTCTCTGACACTTTGTGGGTTCTGTAGCTCTAAAATTTGTTTAGAGTCATATTTTATATCTTTTTAAGGTGGTTATGGGGGAGCTCACAGAGTTTTCCTGCTTCTACGCTGCCATCTTGGCTCTGCCCCCAACACACCTGTTCTAAAACATCACTGGAGGTTTTCAATGACGTTTCATCCAATCGCACCCAATTAATCCATTGATTGAGGAGAAATGTTCTCACTTGGTTAACCTAGTTACTTTTAACTAAGTTGGCATGATTTACTAAATCAGCTAACCCCCGCTGAAATAAGAATATGCAATATTTTTACTTCTTATTCTAGTATTCATGACTTTTCATAATCTGTATTTGTTGTCTTCATCTGTTTATCTCCTATAACTCATCATAAGCCCTCTGCTCCAGGCAGCAGAATATTCTTGGAGAGCTTTTGCTGTTTTCATCCCAAAATGTCCTCCTTACTTCTTTTTGCCCATATAAATATTACAAGTCTTATCTTTGCTATAAAATCTTCCCCAAGTACACTGAATCCCCTTCCTGAACTACCATGGTACCTTTTTATTGTCTGTCACACATACTATTTGGCACTTCATGGTATATCACATTTAAAGCTGATATTGTGCCAGCAGTGGAGTCAAGAAGACTTTAATCAGTTTCTACCTCTGACACACAATTGCCATAGAACCCCAGGCAAGTGGCAAGCTAGCAGTGCCTCAGGCAAATATCTAGATTTATGTTTTAGATGAGAAGCTGATCTATATGTATGGAGGTAGTTTCCTCTCTAAGATTTCCATACACCAATAAAATCACACATCTTTTGCATACTCACATTTGCCCTCCAAGCTTACTATAGTATTATCAGCTCGATAGTACAATGGATAGAGCACTGCATCTGGAGTCAGGAAGACCCAAGTTCAAATCTAGACTTGGACACTTACTATAAGTGTGCCCCTTGACAAATCATTTAATCTCTACCTCAGTTTTCTCTTCTGTTAAATGGAGGTAATAGCAGTCCCTCCCTCTCATGGTTATATTGAAGATAAAATGAGATATGCATAAGTCAATTTGCCAACCTTAAAGTGCTAAGCAAATGCTAGCCATTATTTTTGACTGAATTGATTTAATCAGTTGATGTCCCAACCATTAGTGTTGTCAAATTTAAATAACAGATCCCTGCAGCCACATATTAACTTGAAAACATCAAATCAACATTATTTGTGTTGTGCTTATTAATTTTTTTGCTGATCTATCCATGGATCTATTATACTTAGGAGTTTTGCTGGTGTTTGAAGCCTAGGGGACACAGTTTGACACCTCTGGACTAAATGATGAAGTCAGTTAAAGTGGTTAATTGAAAAAAAGTTTAGTATGTAAAATAAGGGAGTCAGACTAGGTCATCTTTAAGGTCTCCTCTGGATTTATTAGTTGATGATTTTGTGCTTTTATCCATGTCAATACAACTTCAGCTAAGATTTAAAGATCACTTCTACCCTGCCAAAATGATAAGAGAGTTCATCTCTACCTCTAACAAGCATTTTCACCCCAAGATTTTACCTTGGAGTTTCAACCAAAGTCAGAGATCAAGTCTATTATTGCATTGGCATAAAATTTCCCTGAATGAAGAATCTCCATCTACATGTCAATATCTCTACAACTTAGGTTCTTTGAGAATTTTTTGTTTGTTTGTTTTTGGAGGCCAGTTGGGGTTAAGTTACTTGCCCAAGGTCACATGGCTAGTTTTTTTGTGTTGTGTCTGAGGCCAGATTTGAACTCAGGTACTCCTGACTCCAGGGCCGGTGCTCTATTCACTGCGCCACCTAGCCTCCCTGGTTCTTTGAGAATTAACCAAAGAAATGAGAGGTTCAATGACTTTCTCAGCCACTATTTATCAGAAACAAGACTTGAATCTAGGTCTTCCTGGTTCTAAGGTCAGCTCCCTCTTCACTGTGCCACACTCTGAGCTATCAAACTATTTTTTCCCACAAGATTATGTCTCTTTATGCCCTCTGCAGAACATTCCACTATGAAGTTTAATTAAACAATGGGTACTCAAAAGTGTAGATTATATTAGCAAATTCAATCCTTCCATTTTTTAACAAGTCTCCCTGGGAGAGGGTATTACAACAACTCTGCCTTACTTTTTTTCCTCCTAGACTCCCTGAAGTAACAAGTCCCATTTAATAGTATTACAGATTTTAATCTATAAAGCACCTTGGAGAGTGCCTAGACCAGACAACTCACTTTAGAGAAAACTGAGGCCCAGAAAAGGGGAAAATGACTTGCTTAAAATTATTCAAGTAGCAAGTCACAGGACTAAAATGAAAATCTCTGGTCCTCTGGCTTTTCCATTAACTTCAGTATTCTTTACTACCCTTATCTACATGACACTAATTCTATACTTCCACAAACACCTAATGGATGACAGTTTCATTTTACTTTGACACTTGAAATGTTGATAATGAGGTATCAATGTGACACAGGATATCAAGGAAAGGTTGTTCAGACAGTAATTTCCTCAATGCTTCAGAATTAGAAAATGCAAATAACAGTATTATTATGATGGTTTTTATTCATTCTAATAGTAGATGAGTAATGTTATGGAGAGGCAGTGTTGCATAGATAGAGGACTGAGGGCTGAATCTCAATCCAGTTCAATCAGATTCAATAAGCATTTGTTGAATGCTTACTATTTATCAGGAGTATGTTCTATGTCCAAGGACACAGGTGGGAGTATCCTTCTAAATTCACATAAGCCATCTCATTCTTCTCATTCCCAGGAGTCCAAAGTCATACCAGGTTCTGTCCAGGAACTTCTGTAGAATGTTCAATTATCATCATACCTTCCCAAGAGTTATCATAGCAAAGATGGAGAGAGAGAATCATCAGTGTAGTTAGGAAGACCTAGTCCTGCCTCTCACACATGCTGGCTGTGTGACCATGGGCAAGCCATCAGCTAACCTTAGTGCAACAAGTATTTGGTTGAAGTGATAAAGACAAATTGCCAGTTTATATTGGTGGAGGGAATAATCCACCCATAGTTGCTAATTTCCATTGGTGAAGGAAATCTATGAGACCTTCACTACGCTGTTGGAATCATACCATACTGTCACATATTGACCAAATCTCACATATGAACATAATAGCTTTCTATATATCCCAATTGTTAGTCTTCCCCAAATGCTTATTTATTTTGAACAAACACTGCAGTTACTTATCTGTGAATATGTTCTATCCATCTAGTAGGATGGAAACTCCCTTACGAGTACAATCATTTCACCTTCATATTTCAATCCCTAGAACCTAGCACAGTGACTATCAAATAGCAGTTTCTTTTAAAAGATGCTTAGAGACTGATTGATCAGTAGTAGGCCATGTAGATCTGCTATAAATGTCATACAGCTCTTTGGGAAGGGCTGGGAGGAAAGGATGCAGTGGGAAATGTAGGTAATGTAAAACCAATGGTTGTCATCTCTAAGAGGAGAGGTGAAATGAAGTATAAAAATCAAAAGAGGTAGTAAAATGTATTTTTAAAAAGCTATTCA
>CM053599.1:121280702-121327717 GCA_028646575.1 Pseudocheirus occidentalis
GCCAGGGGCTCTGAAGCAGCCTGGTGGGGGCCTCTGCTGGTTCCAGCAGTTCCCTTCCCTCACTGCTTCCTTGCCCCGGGGGTAGATTGGCCAAACTGCTTTTCCTCCCCCAAATTTACCTTGAAAGCTTCACTCACTGTCACTGACCTTTAATCCTGGCTTATGCAGTTTGCTCCAGGTGCTTTAGATCTTTTCTGAAGTAGAGTCATGCTGTGGCTTGGGAGGCTCAGCTACTCCAGGCAGCCCCAGGAGCCTGGCCACATGGCGGTTTCAGGCTTGGCTGGTCTCAGCTCCTGGCCTAGCATGAGCCCCTCCAGCCAGCTGCCTTTCTCTAATCCCAGTTTTTCACACCTTTCTTTAATCCCTATTTTTCACACCTTGGTAGATGTGGAGGTGCTGGAGGCTGTAGCTCTTCTCTCTTGTAGACTGGCTGCAGCTCGACTTGGCTCCTTCCTACCTCCCCAGGGCCTGGCCATAGTTTGGTTTCAAGCTGGGCCTGCCTTGACTTGCCGTGATGATCCCCTGCTGCAGAGTTGCCTTTTAGGAGAGATGTGTTTTCCACATTTTTTGAGTTTGAGAGTCCTAGAATTTGTCCAGCGTCATTTTTATGGGTGTTTAGGGTGGCTGCGTGGGAGCTGTGGGATGCTGCTGCTTCTACACCACCATTGTGGCTCCGCCCCTGGAAGCTCCTTGGTAAATAATTCTGATTTATGGCCCATGGTTCTTAATTTTGCAAATGTATTCCAGTTTGTGTGATCCGTCTTTGAAATCACCAATCCTAAGTATTTCCAGATTATTTCCAATAATCTCTGCAAAAATGATGGGTAGATAATTTTCTTTTTTTTTTCTAAACTGTCTGGGATATAAGTATGCCTGAGATGACATCATTATGATAGATAAAATTCAAGTTTGCCACTGAGACTGTATTCTCGTCTAGTAGATTGGGCATTTCAGGGATTATTGAAGTCTATGATAGCAGCTGCTTTGTAAATTGTGAAAGCAGTGTTATTCTGCTTTGCATTATCTTCAGAAAACTGTTTATACTTTTATGTGTTTTTTTAGCATTTCATTTATATCTTCTATGTTGATGATTTTCTTCATTGTTTCTTCTTGTTCTTTTCATATCTTTTAATTCTTATTTAATTTCTTCATGTGGTTTTCTTATTTTCTTTATGTTCTTCTTTTATTGGGTTTTCTGACTTCCCTGGCTTTGACAATTCTTATTTCAATTTCCCTGCCCATGTCACTTATCAGTTATGCAAAGATCTCTTAGGGTTTCTTTAATGTTTTCTTTTTTATGATCATTTCTTCGGGCATATTAGCTGAATTACTCTATGATACTCTATGATATTTTAATTATGTCATCACTTTACTATTTTTATTTTGGCTGGTTTTTGTTTTCTTGTAGGTATATATTTTTTAAAGTAACTCTTAGATATTTTCATTCATTCATTTATTTTTATGGGAGGCATGAGAATCCTTGCTACCTTAAATACCCTCACTCTGCTGTCTTTGATTAGCATTTTTTTTGTAATCAGCAAATAATAAAAACTTCACATGTTTCTCTCAGCTGTGCCATTGCGAAAATATGGTCTC
This sequence comes from Pseudocheirus occidentalis, assembly GCA_028646575.1. Classification (NCBI taxonomy): domain Eukaryota; kingdom Metazoa; phylum Chordata; class Mammalia; order Diprotodontia; family Pseudocheiridae; genus Pseudocheirus; species Pseudocheirus occidentalis. The sequence continues at coordinate 121,282,299 of CM053599.1, forward strand.
TTGTTAAGAAGAGTACACAAAAAACACTTGTTCTCCTCTTGGATTTTGATAAAGCGTATCTTCATCAAGGTGTAGACTACTTTTAAATAAAGATTTCACAGAGAAGAAAAGCAGCCAAATAGATCTATAGTTGCCTATACCATCTCAGTTACCTTTTCATATTTTCATTCTTTTGCAATCTTTTCTTTTTTAATGAAATGGGTCCTTGATATATGTTTATTGAATAACTTACCCTACCATGAGATCGTAAAACATGACCACTATTTGTACACAAATTTAGTTCTCATCAGCTGCCCTTCTGCCTTAACTTCAATATACCCTTAATCACCCTGGTAATTCAGTTTATCAAACCCATCAATTCATAATTTATGAACCTTCACTCTACTTCACTTGTCCACTGAGCATGGTTGTAACCTTGATTGCTCCATTACCCATAAGTTGAGTGATACAGAATTCTGAATGACTTCTTTACAGAGAGCCACAACTATTCCCACATCTATTCTTGGTCCTCCTTCCACTTAAATACATTCTTAATTTGTACCTCCACTCACTCTATTCTCCCTCCTTCTTTGTCCTTATTTTCCTCTTTTTCCTATCTTTACCTCATAATTAATGAATCCCTTGCCCCATTGTTCTATGATCACCAGTGTCTTACCAATGCATAACTCTGGAAAAGTCTTCACTATTTACCTTCTCTGTTTCCTCCACTGTTGATAGAGAAAGTGACAAAACCAATACCACTGGTTCTACTACTATTTTCTTATGTGTAACCTAGACCCTCACTATGGCACAAAAAATTCTTTTGCTCTTCCCTAATTGCCTGTCACCCTTTCTAAAGGGATGAATTGAAGTCTTTTCTTCTCTTCTTAAACATCTTTACCAACTCCCTTTCAGAAAACAAAAATATATCCTGCTCACTAATTTTCTAAGAAAATAAAGGCAATCTATTATAATCATTCTCTTCTCCCAGATCCAAAAACACTCTTTAACACAAACCACTTTTTCTTGTCTTTTGTTCATCTCAAAAGAAGAAATGTGGATGTTGCTAACAGTGTAAGTACTAATTGATCACATATTACATATATTAACATATATAAATTACATATAAGCATCTTTAGTATTATATATATGCTGACCATTATAATTTCTGTTTATATAGGATATTATTCTTGTCTTTAAGCTCCTTGGGACATCTATTTACTATATGGACAGAGGATCCTTACTTCAAAGTTAATGGTCAAATTAGTCACTTTTAAATCATAAATTGCTTTCTTTAATAGTTGTACCAGTTTGTAGTTCTATCAACAGTATATTAATATGCTCTAACAATCTTCTTTTCTAAAATATTTATTTTTCACATTTATTTTTAAAATTTTTTGAGTTCCAGATTCTCCCTCTCCCTCCAGGCCCTTTCTCACCCAATGAAAAGGCAAGCAGTATGATACCAATTATGCACATTCCACAATCCTTATAAATTATTTCCATCTTTTATTATCTTGGCAGTTTGTTGGGTATGTAGGCAAACATCATTTAAAAATCATTCTCCTATTAGTTATTTTGTATAATTATTCTTATAGTAATAAGCAAGTTGCATTTCTCTTAAACACTGTTTGTTCATATTCTTTGGCCACTCCTCTTTTGGTGATGGTTATATCTATCTATCTAGAATGTGTTTTACTCCCCTTTATATCTTCAATTTCCTTGTTACCCTTATTTATGCGATGCCACTTTTTATTTTCTTTCCTGGTCAACAATTTCCTTTCTTATACTAATTGTTTTGATTTTGTCAGGGCAAAACCTTTTTTTTTCTTTTTTTTAAATTGAAGTATAATTTCATTAAATAAATCATGATGTAGAAGTGGTTGTGGGTTCTCAAAAGCTGTTCCAGTAGAGTGCAAGCTCTTGAAGGTTCTATTATGTTGGAAAAGCCCCTGGATAGGATTAAAGATGTTATCAAAGAATTATATAAAAGAAAGAGAAGGGGTTGTTTCATAATGAGTGAGGGATGACAGGTAGAGGGTGAAAGTACTTGATTAGTTATTTCTTGATGTTTGGAGAGGGTGGGAAAGGCATTCAGCACTTTGGCTGGACCCTCCATGATGAACTTTAGGGAGGATATGGACGAGGGGACAATATGAGCAAATATAGATGGGTTTCTAGCTCTATTGTTGGAAAGGACACCTGAATGAATGAGATCATAAATCCATTTGAACACTGAGAGTGAATAACCAGCAAGGAAATTTCTTTTCATATGCAGGTCAGCATCTGCTCTACAACTTTTAGCATTAAAGGGTTGTCTAGGGTCACTGAGAGGTTAGGTGACTCCAACATGGTTACACAGCTAGTGTGTGTCAAAGGAAGGACTTAAACTCAAGTGTTCCTACCTTCAAAGCTGGTTCTTTATCTGCTGTTCTACACTGTATCTTTCACTTTTAGGGAATAAAAGTTATCTATTTTTCCTCTCCCTCTAGCCATAGCTCTAAAAGATATTTCTCTGATTTTCTTCTTTTTTTATGATGTGACCTTCTGTATTCTGGTTATATATTCACTTTGAGTTTATTGGGAGATCTAGTGTAAGGTGTTTCTCTAAACCTTATTCTGGCAAACAGCTTTCTAAGTTTCCCAAGTAGTTTCTATTTTTAGGTTTAATCAAACACAGGATTATTGACTTCAGTTGTTTTTCATCATTCCTTCTCTTATATATTCAATTATTCTAACTTGCACCAAATTTTTCAAGAATGCATAATTTCAATAAGGAAATTTACTCTTTGTGTCCATTCCCAACATAAACAAATAAGGTAGGCTACCTATATAGACCATGAATAAAAGTTAACCAAAAGAAAAAAATAATTGATTAGAAAATAGAATGTAGCAATGCATCAAAAAACATCATTGTAACAAAGTAAGACTTACATGTAAAATAAAAGGATGATTTAATAGCAGAAATTAATCAATATAATGAGTTGAGGGAGAATTTTTTTAAATAACCGTATCATTAGATGCAGAAAAAGTACCCAGTAAAGTAAAAAAATTCATTGATGTGAAACTATAGGAGATATATCTATATACAGTTAAATCTTCTATAGTTTCACACACATACATATTAAAATGTATATTTAGGTATTTGTACATTTATGTAATAATTGAGAAAATACTATAAGCATTAGAAGCATACTTTAAATGGTAATGTCTACTCTTACCACTCCTACTTGTCATTAAAAAATCCTACTTATGGGGGCAGCTAGGTGGTGCAGTGAATAGAGCACCAGCATGATGAGTGGGTAAAAGTGGGAGGTAACATTTTACCAATGGTAGATGACTTATGGACACTGTTATAGTATAAAAGACACAGAATATATGACCATTAAAGAAGATGTACCCTGGATCATTTAGAGTGAAGAACAGAAAACAACTGAATAGATTAAGCACTTTGCTGATGATATAAGTCCTGCCAATTCTTCAAGGTTGGTCAGCTTTCACGTGTTCTTGGCTTTCCTGAATGCAGGAGATTGCCTTAGAAAATTTCTACTGCCCTGTGGATACGAACAGAATTTGCCCACCCAGAGGTGGTCAGATTATGAAAGCGCTTCTAATATCAATGTCCATAGCCAAGATATGTATCTGAAGTGGAAATGGGAGGGTTAATGATATACATTGGAGAAGATTGGCTGTAATTTCTGCAGATTCCAGATTTTGAGAGTAGAATAAGGACAGAGCCAAGTGGCATTGTAGGTATGCTTTAGCAAGGTGACCCAGGGACTGGGATTCTGCATTTATCTCTCATATGTGCTAATTGGATATGCTCCACCATTTGTAAATGGCCCAAAGCAATTAGGTGGCATAGTGGAAAGAGCATTGGCCTTGGAGTCTGAATATTGGCCTGAGTCTGAATATTCTCTGAAATTACTAACTCTGTGGACTAGTAAGTATATGATACGTATTGTCCTAACTATAAACATTCCTATTAGAAGTGCCTTCATAATCTGCCCACCTCTGGGTGCTTTCCATCAGTATCCATGGAAACTTGCTAAACAAATCATTTGACCTTTCTCAGTCTCACTTTCCTCAGCTATAAAATGGGAATAATAATAGCACTCACTTCACAGGGTTATTGTGAGGGCCAAATGAGATGACATATGTAGTGATTTGTAAACATTAAAGCTCCATGAAAATACTAGCTACAATGACACTGATGATGATAATGTGATATTTATGTTTTTGATATGCTATGCATGTTTCTGGCTCATGCTCCGTGTTGCTTGATGTCTATTATCATAGAACTCAAGGGAAGGGCTTGATGACAAGATGTAAAACTTGAATTAAAAGATGCTATCCTCCTGCCAAATTCAAGGATATTAACAGTATATGAGGTTTTTCCACATCTGGGAAGTTCAGTGAAGCGCAAGTTGACTATTCCTTTCCTTTTCCTACCACCATTCCTAAACACTTGTGGAATGCCTGCTAATAGGAATAGAAGTTTTTTTTCCACTTTTAAAGCAATTGAGAAAGAAGTGATTGCCTTCTTAACAGCTCAAAAAAGATGACAATGGTAGTAAATAATCTCAGTGGTCATCCATGTATAAAATACATTTATCATCCATACACATGCTAAGCTAATTTTTCCTAAAGTACACATTGTAACATATCTCCTAATCAGTGGAATCTGTTGTGTAGGGGCGGGGAGTGGGTAGGTGGGTGGAGTTTTGTTTTGTTTTTTTATTCTTTTCCTTTGGAACTAAATACAAACTTTGAATTTGGTATTTAAAGGCAAACTTATCCCAAACCAGCTTTCCAGACATTTTTTGTCCATTATTCCTATTTATCCATTCTACAGTCCAGTCAAACTGGTATTCTTACTGTTCTTCATTCACAACACTTGATTGTCTGCCTTTGTACATTAGCACTGACTCTGTCCCATGCCTGAAATGCAACCTCACCCTTGCCTCATAAAACCCATAGTATGCTTCAAGACTAAATGCATGATGTACATTATGACTTTCTTTATCCTCCTGGCTGCTGGCGCTCTCCTCACCTTGTATCTGTTTTGTTAGAGGCAACCTAGTGTAATGGAGAGAGAGGTAGCTTTAGAGCTAAGAAGACCTAAGTCTAAGTTCAAGATGGTACCTTTGATACATACGGGATTTGTGACCATAGATCAATTCCTTAAACTTTCTCTGTTCTAGGTAGCTCTTTAGGATTAGAAATTACAAAGAAAGTAGCCATGTGTGTTGATAAAAGGAATTTCCTCACCTGGGAATTCCCTCTATCAATTAAAATCACAGCTTATCTATTCTATATGTATGTATACACACACACACGTATATGTATATATATATACTCATATACATATATTACATATATAATAGACAACACAGTGTGCGTGTGCGTGTGTATGCAGTCTCAATAGAATGTTACCTCCCTGAGGATGGGTTCTGTTGTATTTTTTGAGCTAGTATCCCCAGTGGCTAGAATAAAGTAGCCACTTAATAAATAAATGCTTCAGTAAATGATTGGCACAGAACACAGAACACAGAACTTCTTTAAAAAAAATATCTATCTAGTGAGGCTAAGAAAAAATAAGAAAGAAGTGTGTAGGAAGAGACAAAATTCCCACTGTTGAGAAATTGCATGGACAGAAGATACCTGAAGGTAGATGGATCCTCAAGGAGAAGAGCTTTTGAAGATTATTAAAGCTGATGCAGAATCAGTAAAACAAGAGCCCAAGGAATAGAGATAGTCTTTTCAAATAGTCTGCCTTACAAGCCTCCTTTCCTGCCAATTGGTCCCAGATCCCTACAAAAACAAAAACAAAGCACACACATTCTTCATCTTTGAAGGTCTCTTTAAGTGGAGGGAAGCAAACAGTTCTGATCATGCAGGAGAGAGATGTTAACAACTCTGGTAGGAGAGAGATATTTGTAATTATAACCTCAAGAAAGGCTGTTTCTGCCTCAAGAAATGCTGGGGGCAGAGGGAAACGAGGGAAAAGGATGAAAGGAGACTGAATATTTGTGAAATACCAGCTTACATCTCTATAGTGCTTTAAAGTTCACAAAACACTTCACATGCATTCTTTGGCTTGACTCCCACAACCTCTCTGGAAAGTAAGTACAGTTATTATACATATTTTACAAATGAGGAAACTGAGTCTAAGGTTGACTTGCCAAGGGCCACATAGATATTATGTGAGATAGAATAACAGCCCATATGTTCCTGTTCTATATGTCCAACTCTAGTTCATATGTCATGCTGCCTGTCTACACATGCCCTCTTAGACACTTAAGAACCATGTTTTGTAAAAATGGTATGTTCCATTTTGTGTGAGAAAGCAAAAACAAATTCCAGTTTTTAATATACCTTGAAAAAATATTCCATGTACCACAATTACTGGGTCAAAGTAGAAGCTATGCTAGATTTATTATCAGTGGACCTTAGTTCAAATCTTGACTTTGATTTTTACTATAATAATGAAAGTTATCACTTTAAAAGGTTTGCAAAGTATTTGACATATGCTATTTCATTAGATTCTCACAATATCCCTTTGAGGTAGATACTGTTGTTGAAGGAAACTGAGTCAGACAGAGGTTATAACTTGTACATGGTCACGGTTAATACTGAGGCAGAATTTGAACTCAGTTTTCTGTACATTGTGCCACTTTGGACAATTCATGTTGCCTCTTTTTGCCTTAATCGTTGCAGTAAATGGCCTCTCAAGAGACTTCCAGCTCTAACGTGGCAAGTTCTGTAAGTAAGTAGTCCCATATGATTTTTCTCCCAAATAGTGTTGGCCACATACCTTTGGTACTCCCTAATATAGCAAAGGAATCTCTGTCTTATCTTTTCCCTTTTATATGACATCTGGGTGGCATCAGTCTCATATTACACAAGGTATTATGTGTTTTAAAATGTATTTGTGTGTCATGCTCATATATTCAATGTTGCCCATTGCCAACCATGCCTTGTTCAATAACATGAATTTGTTCTCTAGATCCATCTTCATTGAAAACAGTGTTGTTTCAGGAAAAGACTGGGCTTCATGAGATTTTCCTTATCTCTGTTTCCCATCTGGCTTGCTGTTAGAAGCATTTAATCCTGTGTTTGCTGCCAATGTTTCCCAGAAATCCTTATAATTGCTTGGAATTTGTATGAACTGTTCCGGTCTAGTGCACAATTAGGGATGCACTATAAAAATTTTCATTGCTTGATTTAGTTGAAATTATAAGATGGATGGAGGGGCAGACAATAACAACTAGAGTTATAGCCTTATGAATAAGGCTACTAGAAATTTTCAAGAGAAAAGAATTTAATGGGTTCATCCCTATAAACAAATGCAGAACTGGCCAAACTCCATAGCCAAACAGAAAATATTCTTTTTTTAAAGGAAAATATATTTCATCAGTTTCCTTCCATGAAGTTAGGAAGGAACAAGATCTGTTTATGTGATTTGTTAGAATTGACCTAATATACAGGGAGTCAAGAGAGCTTGGTAGATAAACTGAACATACTTCCCTATTCCTTCTTTGAAGTCTCTCTCTCTCCCCCCCCACTCTGTCTGTCTCTCTGTCTCTGTCTCTCTGTCTCTGTCTCTCTGTCTCTCTATGTCTCTGTCTCTCTGTCTCTCTGTCTCTCTTTCTGTCTCTCTGTCTCTCTGTCTCTGTCTCTCTCTCCCTCTTTTTCTCTCTCTCTTTCTCTGTCTCTCTGTACTTCTCCCTCTCCCTCTCCCTCTCTCCTCCTCCTTTTCCTCTCATTTATTTCTCACTCTTTTCTTCTTTTTGTTACCATGTATTTGACCTCTGTTCTCCCTCTTATTTTTATTTTAGGGCATTTATATATTTCCCATATTCTCTTTGCCTTCCATAGTTGTCTATCTATCTGTTTTGATGAATTGTTCCACTGTACCTAACTCTTTAAAAAAAAGTTTATCAATGAAGCAGTGATATGTGATGGTCAAAAATCTGCATTTTGAATAAAAAAAAACCACTAAACTTAATCCTGACCTTTTCCATGATCCCTTATAGTTTCTACAACTAATATGTCCTGTTTCTGCTATCTCTACTTCTATCTTCATATCAATGCATTCATATATATGTACATATGTGTATATACACACATATGGATACACACATTATACGCACACACATATGGTAGAAAGATGATATAGATATAGCAATATTCTACACATGGCCTTGAGTACTTGCTACTCCAAAGGATCCATGTCTCCTTTCTGGGAGTGATAGAATCCTGGGATGTGTAGTGTAGAATCTGAGCTTAACACTTCCATTCCATGCTTGGGCTAGCAGGTTTTCTTCCTAGATTTTGGCTGCTACTTCCTCCCTCATAGCACTAGGGGGTAGCTCTGGTAGGCTGTTCATGATTCTTGAACACTCTCATTCAGCCCCCACTGGTGTGGCCCCATTGGTTATCAATTTATATCAATTAACCAGCTAGATCTTATTAACTTTTAGAAACAGGTAGGTAATGAGTTGGAATAGCAAGAACAATTGGAAATAAAAACACTGAAAACAAATAAAAAAGCACACTCTCCCACAACTACTTAGAGACTCCAAGGTAATACAGGCTTAAAGAACATATGTGACAAAGAAGTAAATCACAACTACTGAATACTAGGAGTACTTTTCTTTCCTTTGTGGAATCCTCACAATGCTCCCCTTAGATATGATATAGCTTTCTACTGCACCCCTTGTAAAATGCTAATGCTTCCATCCCTCAGGGTCATATTTTGTCACTGGCTTCTCAGTGTCAGTCACCATAAGTTCTGGGACACTACTAGAATAATCATGAGAAGTCCAAAATCTTTTAAACTCTTTGAAGTTCATGGGGTCATACTCTGGTAGGGGTGGGACAATATAGTTCACAGAAGTTCCCACCACAGGCCTTCAAGTGATTCTCAACATCTTGACTGAAGCTACTATTTTCTCTAGATTGGCCCATAACTGGAATCCCCAATTCTAAACTAGTTTGTTATTTTTATAAAAGATCTATAGGGCATGAATCTTCAATCAATCCTAATGTACTTTCTAAGTAGTATTACTTAATTTTATCCAGTGACTGAAAGTTTTTGTTCCAATTTGATTAAGGATTTTTCACACCTAATTTAACAGTATTTTTACTGTACTTCCTTATTCCTGTCTGAGATCTGATCCTGACTTTGCAGGCTTGTTACTCCACCATGACCTAGGAGCCTACTCATCCTGGAAGATCCTTCTATCCTTGTGACCCCTTAATTTAATTGGTCAGTATATACTAGAACCTCTATTTTAGGTAAAATCTGCTATATTTATTACTTCATTCCTCTGTGGGTTCCACTCAGCTCTCTGAACTCCCCTGTATCCCTTCTCATACATACTCTTAGCTTCATCTAATGCAGCAGTTTTCAACCTGTGGGTCACAACCCCTTTGGGGGTCAAATGACCCTTTCGCAGGGGTCACCTAAGACCATCAGAAACACATTTCCAGTGGTCTTAGGAACCGCTCCTCTATCCGTCTCCAGGTGGGTCTGCCCACATGCAGATACACCCACATACAAGTATTAAAGGGTTGAGGCATTGGGAAGGTTGAGAACCACTGATCTAATGTATTCTCTTCTCCTAGATAAGAATAGAATCTTAAGGCCTGGGATTTTCTTTCCTCTAACATGTTTTGTATTTCCAGGACATAGTAATCACTTCAAACATCCCTGTCTACTTGGTTTAACTTGATAAAGGTATCAGAGTACAGACTAGTTATATTAACTAGCATGGTCACTAAACCCACTTCCCCTTCTCCCCTGCCCCAAGACAAAATCTATACTAGGTTTATATTGTAGCCCTTTAACTTCATAAGTAAAAGTTGTTAGTATAGCACTATTATTCATTGTTTTCTAGAATGAAATAATCCTCTTTCCCCACTTTGGATATAAGTACAGCTATGCATCTTGATGCCAGTAAAAAATGACAGTTGATATTGATTTTTTGCACAAACTTTTTGATTCATCCACACAGTATTCTGTGCATCTGAAGTATACCCCTTTGTGCTAGACTTAAAAGTAATTCCCAGGGTAACTTCTTGCTCCACTGAGGGCCCTAACATCTGCTACTTCTCCTGCCCCTCCACTTTTCAGGATTTCTAAATTGCTTCTGAGTTGGCCACAGCATTAGATTAAATCCATTAAATTATGGTAATGGAAGTGGTTCTCTGTTAGTAAGGGTGTGTGTCAGTGTGTAAAAAGTTACATGTAATTGAAAAAGATGAGGTCCCATACTTGTATTTTATATGTTCCAGCTCCATGGACATATGAAATTAAGAGAATAACACTGCAGTGCTCTGGCCCTAAAAATTCACCTAAGTGTGTGAAGTCAGGTGAAAAACCAATAATCCAATGGTGGTAATCAGGATTCTAAAACCACTCTTGCCTGATTCTGGACGTATTATTGGATAGAAGGAGTGTGCCAGAGTAGCTAAAGTAGCTAGGCTTGGAGTCAGAAAGGTCTGGGTTCAAAACCTATCAGTCAGCAAGCATTAATTGTTTATTTAAGTGTTTGGCAGATAGGTGGCTCAGTAGATAAATGGCTGGGCCTGGAGTCAAAAAGATCTTAGTTCAAATCCAACCTCAGACACTCAGTAGCTGTGAGAACCTCAGCAAGTCATTTAACTTCTGTTTGCTTTAATCTACTAGAGAAAATGGTAAACCACTCCAGTATCTTTTCTAAGGAAACCCCATATGGAGTCACAAAAGGGTTGGATATTACTAAACAACAGTGTGCCGCATACTACGCGAAGAACTTGGAATACAAAGAAAGACAAAGTGGGAAAAAATGCTATCTGTGATTCTTTCTAGTTGTGAAACACTGGGCAAGGAATTAAACCTCTGTCTGAAGCAAATCACGGGATTCAGAATTGTATAGGGTTGGAAGAAGGCATGGTCTATACTGCAACATTTCTTAGGAGATATCATCTCATTCAGTTTCATCTTAAAGAATTATAGAGAGGCAACCCATTCCATTTTTAGATAGTTTTAATTGTTATTTCTTTATATAGCATGTATTTCTTTATTGTTTTTCCCTTGACATGAAGCCTGAATTCCCTTCAAATTTAATCTGTCTTCTGTCTGACAGTTCTTCAAATTCTTTATCAAAGCTATCTTGTTACTCAGTTCCTTGAATCATCAATTTTCCTAATTCTTCCCTGTATACCCTGTAGTGTATTGATACTCCTCCTAAATTTTGGTGTTTAGAACTAAACACAGTATCTCAGATACAGGCTGACTAGGTCAGATCAAGGGGTATTATCCTTTACTTATTGCTTCAGCTTATGTATCTCTTAATGTAGTTAAAAATAAAAAAGCTTTTATTTGTTTGTTTTTTGCTTTGTTGTGGCTGTTATAACACTGTTGAGTCTTATTGAGTTAGTGGTACATTAAAACTCCCAGATCTTTTTCAGTTAAACCGCTCTTTAACAATTTATGCCATCTCATACTTGTGAAGTCAGTTTATTGTATTTATCTCTACTAAATTTAATTTTGCTATATTTAGCTGGGTATTTTAACCCAGAGGTGTGAAACATGCTCCATGATCAATAGTCCAATTGCCGAACCAGATTAAAATGTAATTAGGGGACAAAATATGATGAAACACAGATAATGTTCATATGAGGTTTTCTAAGTCAGTATACAGCCTATATGGATCCTTATGTATAGTTTAGTGACCCCCATTTCTATTTGATTTTGACACTACTATTCTAGCTTCTCAAAGTTTTTTTTTTGTTTTATCTTACATCTTGATTCTGTCCACATTAGCAACTCTTTTTCAGCTTTGTGACATCTGTATCTTTTTAGAACTCATCTAATAAGTGGCACAGGTTGTGTGTAATATGCATTGGTAGATGGAGTTTCCGCACTGGAAGTTCCAAACACTGTGAAAATGTCAAATCATTTACATATTTGTGGATAATTTGTGTGGAAGGTGGGTACTGCTTGATGGACCTTAAACCAAATTTACAGGCTTAGTGCCAGACCTGCTCATCTTGCTAATGTGTAACTTTGAAAAAGAAAAATGTCTTGCTCAAGTTCATGTAAATAGGTAAATGCAAAGCAAGGATCTAAAGTCAGATTTGCTAACTACAAATTCAGAATTCCTCCTATTACCTAAACACTTGTAATAAATTAGGCAGAGGTCTAGGTAATGCCACAGTATGTCATAGCCTTAGATTATCCTTTCAGTAATACTTCATCCAAGTTCACACTGGAAGAAAGAAAGCAAGTTCCTTTTCAGCCAACACACCTCAAAGGGAGAGGATTCAAGGGAAAACTTATTGCTATTTAAATGGAAAAGTACTTTCAGATGGATAATCACCATGAGAGGTGAGTCAGTGAATTTACAGTGGAACTTGGTGAAATTTAGCAGTCACATTTTAGCTCAAGAGGTCATTTGAACTCCAGACTCTAGAAACCCTGAGGAGCAGGGCTGCAGGAAAGGTTACCCAAACTCTATGCAAAGTTCAAATGCTACTATTTACAGACCTCTGCTCTTCTGACCTCATCATCTAGGATTCTTTCACTCAGGCGAAGACAGATATTTACACACATCCCAGTCTCAACACACAATTCTAGACTGACTGGGACTTTATCTGATGAATGTAGGGGCATATATGTATATATGTGTGTATACACACATACAAGTACATGCACACACATATACATACACACATATGTGCACATGCGCCCGCACACACACATGTATAATCTTAGCAATAGATTAAAAATGGAAGAATTCTAGGAAGTTTGGGTGCTGACTTTTAGTGAGTGAGTGAGCCAATTTGGTAGTTATTACATGATGAATTTTAAGTGCTGAGAAAAGAGATTTTTATAACAGGACATAGTACATGGATAGTATTCCTTATACCCCCTTAAGAATAAAGAATAATCTCGAAATACCCCCAACATACACAAAAATCATAGAATTTTAGGGCTGAAATAATCAAAGACACTGTGGATTAATTATGTGTCAGAGAGAATAAGGTTGAATTCCATTTTTGCCATTTATTCATTTGTGACCTTGACCATGACTTTTCCTCTCTGGGTCTCTGTCTTCTCAATTGTAAAAGGAGTAATTATACTAGATAGCCTCAAAGGTCCTTTCCAAGTCAAATTCTATGATCCTATGACCTTAGAATTAACCTAATCCAACCATGTTATTTAATAGGTGATAAAGCTGGGTCCCAAAGAGGTGAAATAAATGATTTGCCCTAGGTCATATACCTAGCTAGTAGTACAAAGACAAGAATCCATATGTCATGATTTCTCATCAAGTACCTTTTACGCTGAACTAAATTATCTTATGTTTTTCTAACTCAGTGTAATTACTGGGTGGTTGTCAACACTTACTATATATTCTTTAGAATTTAGAGATAAGAAAACAATGACATTGAGTTCTACACATTCACCAATAGACTACACACCAGCAGGTCAGTCTTTGCAAGGACCCAAACACAACTCTTAATCAAACCAGGTGAGGTAATTCTATCTTTGTTGTTGTGGTTGTTGTTCAGTCAGTTGTGTTCAACTCTTTGTGACCTCATTTGGAGTTTTCTTGGCAAAGATACTTGAGTGGTTTGCTATTTCCCTCTCCAGCTCATTTTAGAGAAGAAGAAACTGAGGCAAAAGGGTTTAAATGACTTGCCCAGAGTCAGTTAGTAAATGTCTGAGGCCAGATTTGAAATCTTGAAATGAGTCTTCCTGACTCTCAACCTGGAACTCTATCCACAGTGCTGTCTAGGTGCCTCTATATAAAGGCAAAGTCAAAATGGCCAGTACTTCCTGGATGTTGTTTGTGTTGTGTAGATGAGACTGAATAGCAGGATAAAAGAGTTAGAGCTGAAATGGTTCAGGTCCTGGTTGTGGCAGTCTGCATGCTGATAGATCCAGAGACAAATTAATGTGAAACAGTTCCCAGAGCCATGCAGTAAATAGGTGACAAAACCAAGATTATATTTTAAAAGGGGTGAGAGGGAGATGGTCTTTCTGTAATTTAAATTTTTTCTTATGATTTGAGTTTTGGGAATATGGTTGGAGTTGTGATTGCATTAGTTTAGGGAAATTTTTTCCACTTACATAGACAACTGTAACCTACAGTCTTAGTTGCCTGAGTCACAAAGACCTTAAGTAGCTTGCTCGTGATTATAGAACTAGCCCATGCCAGAGGCAGGATTTGAAACCAGATCTTCTTGACCTGAAGTCTTAACCTATGTCCACTGTCTTCTGTAGTCTTGTTCAAATGATCATCAAGATTAAAAATTCTTGGAAATGACTGTGTTTGTACACAAATCAGTCAGCCAATCATAGTACAATTAAAAGGAATCACAGTGGTGTGTGTTTTCTGTGCTGACATTCATTCCATATGGTTGGCCAGACCAATGTTTCTAGTCCACTGCTTCAAACCACTATGCTCATTATCAACTCTGTGACATAGACAAAGTACATCTGGATTGAGATATTCTTTATCCATATGGTTCCCAGATTGATATATTTTACTCTAGTCCTGCATCTCCAATGTGCCTTTTGAACATTCTATATAATGTCCTCTAGAAGTCTCATACTCAAAACACCCCAGACAGAACTCATTTTCTACTCTCTGAAAACTTCTTCTGATTTTCCTTGTTTCTAACAAGGGCCCCAGCATCTTTCTGGTCACCAAGTTTCACAACCTTAAAAACTTTAAAGAATTTGAAGGTAGATTGGTTGAAGTAGCTACAAAGAGTTAACCTGGAAAGAGAAGACTTGGATAGAGCAACACAACTCTATTCAAGTATTTGAAGGATTTAAATTATTCTGCTTGGCCTCTAGAAAGCAGAACTGTGTAGATATGCAGATTTTGGTACAATAAGGAAAGAAAGAAGGAAGGAAGGAAGGAAAGAAGGAAGGAAGGAAGGAAGGAAGGAACGAAGGAACGAAGGAAGGAAGGAAGGAAGAAAGATGGAGAGAGGGAGGGAAAGAAGGAAAAAGAAAAATTTAGTTTCCTAGCAACTATGATCATACAAAAATGCAATGTGCTGTCTTGTGTGGCATTGGTTTCCACCTCAATGAGGTGTCAGTTTTATTACATGACCTTTGAGGTCCATTCCAGCTCTGTGATTCAGAATTTCTCAGAATGAGGTGTAATAATGGCCCAAATGCCACAGGCTTGTTGTATAATTGGATAAAGACAGTATGTTGTTGTGAAAAGACCTCTGGCTTTTGATTCAGAGGATCTGGGCTTGCATCTTTGCTATTTACAACCAGTTCTCAACTTTTGTCAGGGTAACATTTCCTAGAAAATGGTGCAAAAGTAAAAAACATGAATGTTGACACATTGAACCTCCTGGAAATCAGCAGTTAGATTCCCTCAACTAACCAAAACTACAATTTTTCACTGGGACTTTCCAAAAACACACTTTTCTACACACAGTTCTTTATAACAGAACATTATTTCTGATAACATGAACTTTTCCTAACACATTAACCACAAAATAGCTCATAAAAGGCAGTATGCAAAATAAAATTGGTAACATGCGAAACATGTTAATACTAGTAATTCCCAAGAATTCTGTGACCTTTTGTGCTAACATCTCAATTAAAAACAACAACAACAACAACAACAACATTGCTTTCAGACATTTTTCACTTTTTCTAATACCTGAAACCTATAGTATCATATATAATATATAGCAAATAAAATTCTTAAAATTAAAACTTTTTTGAAAACTTATCTTCCACTAAGGATTTAACTTATCTTCTACTGTATTTGATGGTGGTGTGAGGACATTGTACTGTACACTATACTGCTTTAAGCTTCTCTACCTTGACTGCCCTGTGAAAACCAAAGGAGAGGTTGTTGGGACTTCAGAGGCTAGCAAGGTCCCTTCGTCCTTCACAGACGGTGGATGACATTAGATCAGAAGAGTGGGAGCATAATTGCAACACAAAACTTGACTTTTAAAGGCAAACAATTAAAACGTAATGAATGCACAGGAAACTTTTTACAATGGTAAGGTGAATAAGATCAGTGAAACACTTGAATAGCTATTCCACAAATTTGTATGTATCATGTCTCCCAATTTTTTTTTCTATTTCACATAGCCACAAATGTTCATGTATACCAATACAAACATAAAACTGAAGTTACTAATTAAATCACGTGAATGCCTGAAGTCACAAGAGTTAAACATGTGAATGTCAAGGATTTACTTGTATGATCTTGGCCAAGTATCTTGGCTTCTCTGCTAATCAGTTTCCTCATCTTTGAAATGAGAGTGTTAGACTATCTGATCTGTAACAACCCTGACCACTCTAAATTTATGGTATAAATTATCACGACTCCAGACATTTCATTTTGATTTGTCTCTCTTTGATGGTCATTGGTAGGACAAATAAAAGTTTGGATATTGACAAAGTTGACAGAGTATGAATGAGGGGGGAACACACATTTATTAATTACCTATTATGTGCCAGGCACTATACTGCTTTACAAATATTATCTCTTTCAGTCCTCAACTTTAGCAGATAATATTATGATGCTCATTTTACCCTTGAGGAAACCGAGCCAAAGAAAGGTTACATAATTTGGCCAGGGATACAGACCTAGTAGGTGTCTGAGACCAGGTATGAATTTGAGTTTCCCTGATTCCAGAAACAGCATCCTATTTAATGTGTTATCTAACTGCTCCTAGAAGAAAGAAGCAAGGTAGTTCAGTCCCCTGTAATGGTAACGAAATTTAAAGATCCACCTATATTGGCTTGGTTTTCCAGTTGAGTGTTAAAACCCAGAGCTTGTGAATCCCATTTGTGGGATCGACTTGTTGACCTTAAGAGAGAGGGCTGAACTGGGAGGAGCTGGTGCTGTGGATTTAGAGAGAAGCCCAAGAATAGGAGGCCAGAAGGACTTTGGGGAAGCAGTATCCTGGAGGCAGAGACAGAGGAGCATTGTGGGGACCAAAGCTGCTGAGAGAGAGACTGTTGAGGGCCAGTTGCACCTGCCCAGGACTTTTGAGAACTGCCACCCAGTGCTGCCAAGAATGGAAGAGTTATGGTTATGTTGCCAGTGTTTTGTCTGTCTGTTTTGATGTTGTTTTGCCAGATTCATCTGCTGGTGAAGGACAGTGCTGTTGTTGCAGGGGTCCTGCATCCTTGCTGTTATTTCAGAAGCCCCGAAGAAGGATTTTCTTGTTGTATGTGTGAAGAAATCCTGAAAGAGGGTCTTGCTGATGTTTTCAGGGGTTCTGGGACTATTCTGCAGACACAGAGTGACTTGATGAGGACGCTGGCAATGCATATTGTAGGTTTTAAGCTTTGTCTTCCCAGGAACAGAGATTTCTGAGTACTTGCCTCCTGTCAAGATGAAAGCAAGACCTCTCCTTGTATTAAATGCTGTGATGATATCTTAACCTTGTTGTAGCTCAGGGGTAGATGGCCTTTTGTGCTCTCCTGCCCCTTTTGAGAAAGTACTTGGCATTAATAGATGATATTGCAGTTCAGTTGTGATCCAGGGGTGGGAAACTTTTGACTTTTTGTGTTCTTTGACTGACCAAATGAATGTACTTTGTTTATGATTGGAAACTAATCTCCATTTGAGAAGAGAGATTTTGATTAAATGAATGTACTGTCCAGGGGTGGGGTAGTACTTAGATTGAATTGAGAACTTACTTGCTAAATGAATGAGTTACACTGTATTTTGATTTTTCCTGTTCTGTGAATTTTTTAATTTTTCAATTTTTTGGCCTTAATTTGTCACTGAATTACTATGGGCCAAATGTTTTGGGAATCTGAAGATCTCCTCTGCCCCTAGTCCCTTTGATAGGCTTAAGCGACTCTGAGAACCTTCCCTGATTTGAAAATATACTCTGCCCCCAAATAGGCTGAATGTGGTCACATGGAGCCTGTGGTGGAAACTTGTTTTTCAGGAATGGCCACACCTTATTACTTTGTGATTGGGCATTGGGTCAACAGGGTTATGACATTCTCTATTCTAGGAGAAGGTTATATATACCCTCATGTGAGTTTTTGCTTTGGGGCTCACTTTGGAAAGAGTTGTGTGATTTGGCCAGATCAGACTCTGGGCAGCCATTGAGTTCCCCCAGCTTTGAAAACCCAGATGTTGATGCCTCCCTCTCTGGTAACTAACTAGGTATGGATGAAATGGTCAGACAGCTGGAATCCCCATCTGCTGGTCTGTTTCTCTGTCTACTTGTAACTTCTGTTTGTATTCTCTGAAGTTTAAAGTGTTGACTTTTTCCCCTGAACTAGGTCAATATGTTTGAGTAAAGTAAGATGGTTAACCCATTTTGAGTTGCTTTCCTTTACAAAAGCAGATCTAGCAACCTGTGCTAGCACCATCCTGGGTATGCTAGGGTGCTTGCTGTGACACCCCCTCAATAATTAAACAAAGATCTCAGACTAGTGCCAGATGGAACAGTGATCAGAAATCAAAGAAACAAGAATGAGTCTTGTTTCTAGTACAAAATTACAACTTTGACCAACAGGCAAGTGACCAGGTAAGAACTATGAAATAGAGGCAGTCTGGGTTGTGTTGCTATGACTTGGAAGAGAGGACATTGGATTAAGCTATTATGTGTAGATCAGGGCTTCAGTCGTGTCCCTCTTTTCACTGGATGGGGTATCTAAGTTTCAGAGAAACCTGCTAAGACTTGTATGAATGGATACTGAATGAAGTGAGTAAAAGCAGGGAAATAATTTATAATATAATAACACCAGTTTGTAAAAATCAACAATTCTGAAAGACTTAAGAACTCTCAGTAATGGAATGATCCACCATGAGGACCACTTGTAGACAGCAAATGCCACCTATCTCATGACTGAGAGGTGATTGATTAAAATAAAGAATGAGACATTTTTGGCCAAAATGAAAATTCATTTGCATAGACTCTGCTTGTTTGTTACAAGGTTGTCACCGGCCCCGCTCCAGTGAGAGTTTATGGGGGCAGGTTGGGGAGAAGAAGAAAGGGGAAACAAAAATAAATGTTTAATAACTGGAAAAAAGTAACTATAAAATCATGAGCATTACAAAGGTGGTCTACACTCCCACAAAATACGCTGAAGATTGACTCAAAGTTGTTGTTAGATAGGAAAAGAACCAAGAAACAAGGACTACATTTTGATATGCTTTTCACACCATGTGTAGGGTCCAGAGTTAGTCTTCAGAAAGGACCGATTGTGAAGGTTTTCCAAATGTTCCCTCTCAAATTTCCCCATTGAATGAAAAGAAAATATACCCAGTCTCTACCTTTCAAAAGCCCAAGAGTTTTCTTGCATTGCAGCAAATTTTCCTCCAGAAGCAGCCTCAAACTATAAACGTTTTTCATTGCAATGAGGTGTCTGTATCTTTAAGTGCTAGGTGTATCCGGTGTTGGGCTAATTAGGTCATTAAGTTGTTCCATTTGAAAACATAAGCAAGGGGAGTAAGGTAACAGTACCCTATCTGTGCAGGAGAAAAAGAACTCTTTACCATCACCTCCTGGTAATTTTATATAAACTAATTCAAACTCCCTACCCTAGGGATTAGCCTATGGAAATCTCTGAAAAGATTTCTCAGAGAGATTGTTGTGGAGGGCACATGGTAATGGTAGCTGTCTTTGGGAACTATTCCTGGTTTACTTTCTGCTGCTCCCTTGATCTCTGCTGGTGATTTTTGACCCCTGCCAACTCACTTAACCTCCCTATAGTTGAGTTTCCTCTTTGCACTACTGGTCCATGAATATATGTAATTTAACTCAATCAGAGGAATGTTGTCAGAATAAATGGGGCGATGTTTTTAAGATGCTTTTAGTCCTTTGGATGAAATGGATTGTAATCAAAATTTAACTAAGCCCAGATACACATTGGGCAATGAAGAATGTGAATAATTTTCTAGTGAATTTAGGCAGTGGAGAGATAGTCCATTTGCCAAACATATCCATCATCTATTGAGAATTCCACATTGGGTGGGAAGTTGGATTAGAGGATCTCCAAGGATTCTGGGAGTCCATGATTACATGAAATCAAAAAATGATTGCCAATTTCCCACTTTCTTCTGTGCTATGTAGTGTAGATAAAATTTTACTGGGGTGGGGGACTGCTGAGTTATTTTCTCTTATTTAAAAGTCAGCTTTTGGAGTGTCAAAGGACATTTTGTTCTCTATTTTTTCTTTAGACACCATTTTATTATACATATGTTCCCTTCCCTGGATTTTTTTTAATGTGAAGAGGGATAAAATGATTTTAGCTATACCCACCTTTAAATGTCATTTTAAAATGTAAACTCATAAATGAAAATGAGGGAAATCAATGGGATTAAAAGTATTAAAGGTCAATGCTATTTAGCCCACATTATATTAGTTTTATCCTTAGGAGAAAAGTTGATGACAATCATTAGACCAACTTAGGAAGTTATTATAACGCTAATGCCTGTTTATAGGCTTTTAGGATAAAAGTATAGGCACTAGTTTCCTGCTTTAGTAACATCCTGAGAATGTCTGATTTCCACTTTTTGCTTTCATAAAAAGTAATCACCTTACCTGATTCCTTTTCCTCCCTCCTTGCCAAGAACAAAAACAAAACAAAAAGGAAATTAAGGGCTACACAATGATTGAGGTATACATTGGACAGGTAGATGTTGGACATAGATGTGTAATAAGCAGCTGCCAACATATTTTAATTTCAGGAGCAATAAAATGTTTCCTGGGCACTTGAATGGCCCTGCTACAGTACCATAAATTCTATCATTATTAATTTTCTTGAATTAGATCCTGAAGTTCCATGTCTCTTAAAATAAAACTGTTATGGAAGAGAAAAGTGATAGATGCATGATAGGTAATTATTTATTTATGTTTTCCATGCCTCTCCTCTGTTGATTATATCTAATTTATCATACATTATCTTTTGTTTGTACATATTTGTTGGCTTATTGTCCCTCCTTTCTCCACCATTAGACTGTGAGCTCCTCAAAAGCTGGGACTCCCCTACCTTTCTTCATATCCACAGTGCTTGGCACAGTGTTGGAACATAGTACACTCTTGAATGGTTTTTTGATGAACTGAACAAGATGGTATAGTGGAGAGATCACTGCATTTGCAGAACTGAATCCTCCTTGGCTACTTTACTATCTGTAAAGTAGTTTTGGTTAAGTCACTTTAGGTCTCTAGCCCCACAATTTATCTATAAGTTTATATAATGAGAATGTTGTACTAGAAAATAATTAAGACCTTCATCACCTCTAAAAGTCATAACTTCAAAGAAAAGATATTTATCAGATGTTTTCATGCAGAATGAAGAAGGAATTTGGGACAGACAACAATAATTATTCCTAAGGCTGAAATTCAAGTAGGCTCTTGGTAAATCATAAAGCAATGGTTCTCAACCTTCCTAATGCCTCGACACTTTTATACAGTTCCTCATGTTGTGGTGCCCCCCCAACCATAAAATTATTTTTGTTGCTACTTCATAACTGTAATTTTGCTACTGTTATTAATTATAATGTAAATATCTGATACGCAGGATGTCTTTTCATTGTTACAAATTGAACATAACCCACAGGTTGAGAATACCTGTCTTAGAGCATTATATAACTGTAAACCATCTTCATTATGCATACAATACATTCATAAGAATCAAATGTGTAAGACCCTTTCCATCATAACCCAACCAACTTGGACTAAACTTCTCCCAAAAACATGCTGATTTTTGAAGACTATTTGTGTCAGCACCACCTGATATTCAAATGATCGCTCATTTCTCTATAAGCAGAAAAGGTCTGATAATACTGCAGCTCTCAGTACACTGTCACCATTCAAAAAGTTTCATGTACTATAGCCTCATAGTCCTGTTTTCTGACCACCGATGCTTGTATAGTTTTCACTCAACTAATTGGCTATTCTTTGTTTCTTTAACTGTCAACTTGAGTAGAAATAAAGGCTGGCATTGTTGACCTTCTGTTGCTTCACAGCTAATTAAGTTCTCCAACTCTCCAGTGTTTTATTTGATGGTGTATTTCTCAAGTGGCTGTTATTCTTGATAAAGTTTTATGACTCTCAGGGTTGGATACCACAAATTTTTATGAAGATAGAAGCTGGATCTTGGATAGGCTTGATGATTAGTGACAATCAATGGCACCTTCTGATGTCACAGGATAGAGATTTGCAGGGTAAATATGTGATTTTTGGAGATGCATGAGTTTCCTGTTTTGAGGGAGGGGAAGACTTAACAGAATAATAATCATAATTTTTCCTAGTTAGATGTAGGGACATGAAAAAATAATCTCCAAAGAACTCTCTCCTTTCTCTGATTGTATCATGTATGTTTGTTTTTATTGAAGAAGAATGAATTCCTCTTCAGTCACACCATACATAACTCAACACATTACTTTTACCAAAGTTTCTCTGTGACCCAAGAGAAAAACTGTGATAAGACCTCATCTCTGATAGCTAAAGAGAAAGCAACCTTTTGAAAAGTTTTTTGAAAGAAAGTATCAGAAGAAGGCCTCTATTTTATTGAAGTAGATCTCAATAAATGATTTATGGAGAAACAAGCATGCCAATATCGTGGCAATGCAGCAGTCATTGGACTTAGATCCTGTGTGACTTTTGATAAGTAATTTCCTTTCTCTGGGCTTCTTTGTTCATATGTGAAATAAAATGATTGACTTGGATGATAGGTAAGGTTTCAGCCATTCTAAATTTTAAGATTTTCTAAGTTCAGAAGGGATGGCAACCTGTACCAGTGCATAAAGTACCCATACCAATATGCATGCACTTAAGCATCCAAAAATCATTGAAAATAAATTTATGCCAAATTGTTAAAAAAAAACCCACTTCCAATTACATGAGCTTTAAAGTTAGAGACAGACATTTGACAAATTACACTTGGAAATTTCATGTGGCCACATATTGAGACGTTCAATTTAACAGAAGGAACTGCTGAATTATGTGCAGATAAGTAACCAGATAAAATCATTAAAATTTTTTGCATTTTTGAAAGTTCTTTTTATGAATAAACATTTATTGATAATATTTGTCTTAGTAACCTTTTTGTGTACAGTTTTCTTCAAATACGTTTGCCTCATGGTCCTCTAGTTCTGCAAAGTTCTGCCTTATCTTGGCAGGTCCAGACCTCCATGACACTTCCTACCAGTCTCTTCTCCATCCACAGTAAGAGTATGCTTGTGCCCTACGTATTCTAGCACCTTATTATGTATTGTCTTCTCGTGTTAGAATGTGAACTCTTTGAGGACAGGGACCATCTTACTTGTTTCTATTTGTATCCATAGTATACTTGTCACATTGCCTGACACATATTAAGTGCTCCACAAATGATTTATTTCCCTATTTATTTATCAAACCAATGTTTTGACAATAAATCAACAATTGTTATCTTCATGTAGTTGTTTCTACTCTCTTTTTCACCTTTGTTTTAAGCTTTTTTTATACTGTAAACTTCATCAGGGAAAGAACTGATTCTTATATAAACTTTATAAATCCTAAGTGTCTAGAACAGTGCTTTGTATACAGTAGGGTCTTAATAAATCCAAGGAAAATTAAATTAAAATAATTTCCCTGCTCTACCTAGGACAATTTTTCACAGATACAACTTCTGTGAGTTGTCTGCCAATTATACTTTTGTCATTTATTTCCACCACATTGAAAAATATTTCTTAGACATAAACTTTATGGATTCTCTCTCAATCTCATCTTGCCTCATCATTAACTTTTTTCTAGCTCCATGTTTATGTTGTAGGCCATTTTCCAAATCTAACAAGGTTCCTTGGATCTGCCAGTCTTGGAGCAAATCCAAAACCTCTGACAACTAATATTGGTTTAGTTCTTATAAAATCTGTAGGTAAGATGCCCCATTGGATAATAGCAAAAGTAAGAAATTTTATTACCAGTTGTATGCTATTAACATGAGAAACAGTTTGACTCAGAGCCAGCTTCTGTATCATGAATGCTTAGGTTCAAATCCTGCCTTTGATAAATTATAGTTGAGTGACCTTGAACTAGTCACTTAACCTTTTGCTCCCAGGCAAATCCCTAAGACTTTAATTTGCAGAGCTGTTTCCAACCTTCATTGGTAGCAGGGGTCTCCTCACTGCAAAGTCCCTATACCAATGAATTCACAGATTTCGTTCAAAACATGTATAAAACTAGTTATTTTATCAAATAGATGCTTATTAATTGCTAAATGAAGAGACTAATCATACTATCTGAATTTAATGGGATGACACTGTGCTATTAGAAAGAAAGAGTTTTGAGAAAGATGGGAAAATGTATGAACTGATGCAAAGAGAAGTGAGCAGAACCAAGAAATCAATGTGCACACGGATTTCAATAATGAAAATGTAAAGAAAAAAATCAAAATGAAATGTTGTGTAATCATAATAATCAAACTATGACCAGTAGATATGAGAATACATGTTCCTTCTTTGCAAATATATGTGAGATTCACTTGTTAGTTATTTTTGTTGAACTGCTTTTTCACTATATTCTTTTTCACGATTCTAAGAAATGTCTCTCTAGTTTGTAGAGGGAAAGATATTTGGGAAATTAAGACAATTTAAAAGAAAAAGAGATAATTATGAAAATAATGTATGAAAATAATTATGAAAATTAATAAAATAATGTCAGGTATTTTTTATCTTACTTCTCTTCCTGGAGTACAGAATAAGTTACCTATCTTACTTATCAATAAACTGGCACCAGGTAAAAAACATTCTAGATTTGGAGTCAAAGGACATGGATCTAAATCATTACATCTATCATCTTGGACAAATCAATTAGAATTGCTGGGTCTCTGTTTCCACACATTTAAAACGGCAGATTGGACTACATGATGTCTAAAGTCTCTTCTAGTACTATCTGTATGTCCCTTTGTCTTCATACTCCATACTCTAGATCAGTGGTGTCAAATTCAAATAGAAACAAAGCCATTAGACTAAATGATAATGAGTATCCCTGTGGGCTGTGTATTAGTTTAGAAAGCCACATATTATTATTTATAATTTTATTTGCTTTATTAAATATTTCCCAATTATATTTTAATATGGTTGGGGTTGCACTTGAGCCCTTTTTGTCTTATGCCTGTGCCTACATGTTTGATGTCTTTGCTTTAGAATCCTAACCTGGATTCTTGAATCCCTTTTATAGCTAATTTCTTACTCATGATCCTTTGCCTAAATAATTTGGGGAGATAGGGGTTCATGGATCCTCTGGATATGATTTCTTGACTATCTCCTGTATAGTACTTGCTAATCTCTTTCTAGATTAGCAAAACTCCCAGTTCCATCCTGTTTTCTCCAGTTGCTACCCAAGGTCCTAGGTGAAATTGAATTAAAAAAATATTCCCCCTATTTCCATACTGATTCAGTAAAGCAAATCTGATTGTGATGGGAGAATCTCACCGGAGTTTAGATGCCTCTTCACTGCCCTAGGGGAAACCCACAGCTAGCTGAATGTTTGGCAGCTTGGACCTAAACACTGTAGAGCTGTGTTTAAACTTGGGTGAGAAATCTGGGAAGATTTCCTTTTGGAAAGGAATCCCTTCTTGTGAGGTTAGGACAGGCTTTGTGGGAAAGTTCTGTTTATCACTTTGCCACTGCTAGTCATGGTGGTGAGTGAGGTGCTGCCAACACACTTAACTCCTCTGCTTTTTGGACCTTGTCCTTCAAAAACCACCATCCCACTAGAGCTTCAGGACATGTTCCTTTCACATAGAATGGCACGTTTCAATCCCAGCAACTTTTTAGAGTATAAAGTCTCTTTAGGGATCTGCATTTACTTTCTTCAGTGAGCATATCAACCTGCTCTCTAAGGGATAACCCCTATTTGTTAGGCAATTTACTAAACCTTCAGTCTTTTAGAGTGGGTGGAAGTAAGACAGAATAATATCGATAAAAGCAGCATGTAGTGAGCCTGAAACTCAAAACAAGCTTCCTCTTTGGTTTGGCGGTTATATTTCTGCTAACTTGCTTCATTGTTATCACATTTGGATTAAATGTTTCAGGAGTTATTATCTCACAATATGTTGTAGTTGAGGTGAGGTATATATGAAATGATAAGGCAAAAAAACTTCATTTTTTCAATGTAATGTATTATTAGCTTCTCAAATCTGAAACAAAAAAATAATGAAAGAAGGCAAAAATGAAAGGAAGGCAGGAAAGCAAGAAGGATGGTTAGAAAGAAGGAAGGGAAGAAAGGAAGAGAGCAAGAAGAAAGAGAAAGAAAGAAGAAAAGGAAGGAAAGAAAGAAAAGCCTAAAAGCTAAAATGAAACTTCTTCTAGTACAAGAATCATAATTAGATGTTCCCTGTATGTGTCTCCCATGAATTTTCAATTACATAATTTACTGTAAGTACAAGGAGAGGAAATGAAAATTAGGAAACGTGGGTCTGACCAAATGAATAATTCTCCTACTCCAATTTCCTTCAAATTTAAGGATACGGTAATTCATTCTTACCCAACACTTAGCAGTGCCCATTTAATCTCAGTAATCCTGGCTTTACTGCCGCTATAGCTTTATAATTTTCTGTACAAGTAGCAATCACTGCAGTGGTTTTGATTAAATGATTACCCATAGGCCTACTCTTGAACAAAATGACAGATGTACTCTGGGAAAATTCAAGTAGACACTGTAAACTTGGGAACTTTTTCAGGGTGTGAGTTCCAAATGACAGTATGTAGTAGTACTAGCAAAGGCCTGTGACACAAAACCCCAAACTCTTGAGTATTTATGGAAAATATGAGTGCATGAAATGAAACTTTGTGTATATGTCAGAAAGAGTGTTCTTAAAAAGATATTAGAAAGACCAGAGATTTTTTTGTCTTTCCCTTTTGCCTTATCCACCATTCATCACTGACTTATATAATGTGTTTTTACTATATGAAAAGGGGTGATTCCCTTGATTTAAAAGCAGGTCATTTTAGGACTTCAGATAGGGACCCCACTTGGCCCATTTCTAATTTGTGTCAGCTAAGTGACAAAAAGCACATGTATAACCACTGAATCTTATCCTACTTTATTATTCCACTCTGGATCTTTATTATTCCACTATACCTCCCCCATAACACACATACACATCAGTTCCATCTGATCCCTTAAGACTTGTTGTTCACCAGCGGAGTAGCATCCAAAGACTCTTGGGTCACTATGGCATATTCCTCAAAATTAATTATATAATTTAAAATTTTGACTATTTCACTTGTCAGTAACTGCCATCTCAACAATGGAAAGGACCTAAAAGTGTATTTCTGAGCCTATTCTGTACCTGCGACATCTCTTCTGCAAGAAGGCATCAAGCTTTTGTTTTAAGACCTCTGGCCTGGGGAAGTTACCATCGACCATGGCCGTTCATCCAACTTTTATATAGTTCTAAGTGTTAGTATGTTTTCCTTGCAACAAACAAGCCTGGATCTATGTCTCTGCAGCTTTCCTTCAATGCTCTTAGTTTTATCCTCTGGGGTCAAACATGAGTTTAACCCTCTGTCATAAAATAGCCTTTAAATACTTGAATGCTGCTATCTAATTGATCCCTTAAATCTTCTCTTCTCAGGACCGAATGTCCTCAGTTCCACTAATACTCATATAAAATAACCATTAGTCCCTTCTCCATTTCTTACCTAAAATGTGGTGACCAGAACTTAATGCGGTAGTCCAAATATACTCTGTAGTTTACTATTTTCCCCAATGTATCACCTAATGTTAGTGTCAAGTGTCAAGAGAATAGGGATGAGCACCAGTAGGTTGGGTGGCTTAGATTACCTCTGACATATGGTAGGAACTTAATGGACATTGATTTGACACCATCTTCTAGATTAATGGAAGGTCAGGAATTAAAATTGCACAGGATAGGCAGTCAAGGATGAGATATGTTCTCTATTTTTGGAGTACCCACATTGATGTGATCATGAATTCATTAGATTTTGAATACTGCTCTATTTCAGGGTTAGGGTGGGGTGAGGGAGAGGCAGACCTTTAAAATTAGGTATCTAAAGACTAAGTAAGCCTGTCCTGGAATTTTTTTCTCTTCTCTCTACTCTCCTCCCTTTTTCTCAGCTTATAAGGTCTTATTTTCATATAACCTACTCATAATCGGTATTAACCTCTCCATTGCCTTTTGGGTGATTCTTGAACTCAGGTCTTGAAGGGATCTCTCCTCCATGCTGAATTTGTACTTGATCTCCTTTGTGAAAATGGCAGTCATTTTTGTTGAATGTCACTCTCCCTATTTTAGGCCTAGCTTGATATTCATAACCAGAAGGTGATTAAACAATACTTCTTTCTGTTCCTTATTTACTGTATTCCATCCCCTTTCTCTTTGCACATTGTCTGCCTCCATTTCCTGGGTTGCACTCCTCCTTACTGTCTCCTATATAGAGTATCTTTCATTCTTTAAGATGTAATTCAGGCATTATCTTCTGTCTGAAACCCTTCCTACTCCCCCATAACGCTAGTGCTCTCTCCTTCCTAAACTTTTTTATTTAACCACTTTGTGTGTATGCATGCACACAGACACACACACACTCACATATATGTACTTAATATTTATTTTATATATATTATATATATAATATATACATAATACATATATAATAAATAAATATATCTTATATTTATACTGCATATATTTCTTATGTACTTGTCTCTCCAGCTAGAATGGAAGTTCCCAACATGTACTTGGTTACCGATTATTATATTTTTTAAAGATTTCTTTTTGACATCTGTGTCGGAGACAACTTGTTGGCAGAAAGCCTCTAAGTACATATTTTACTTTTTTAAAAAGCTTTTTGGCCTGGCAAGGCTGGAAACTCAGGTTACATTATGACATTTTCATTTTTCTTGAGACTCTCTTAATTTGTAGAGAGAATGCTGACATAAAACCAAGTGCCTAAGTGAGGAATGGAATTGGCACAAAGGTTTTGGGATAGGGAGGTCATCATAATTCCTTCTTTAAGAGAGGCATACAAGCACTGTCAGATCCTTTTATGGTGACCAATTTCTGAAAGGGGAATGAAAAATGATTCTTTTGCAGATATGTAGAGGAAGCTAGCTTCTCAACACACCTGTTGAGCCTGCCTCCTTAGAGACTTTAAGGAAATTCCCTTTGGAGGAAATTCAGTATTCTCTCTTCACCGAGCTGAGATATCTTGGTACCAACGTGAGAGCTTATTCACTCTTTGTATTTTTTGTTACCTTCAATTCTGAAAAGCTCTTCTAATTTCTGCTTGATATATGTTTGGGTGGATGAGTTTGCCTGCTATATGTTATTTGTGATAGGCATTTGTGTAATGAGCATTTGGTGGGAAGGATTCAAACTGATGAGTAAAAGTGAAGGGCTGCTCTCTTTCCTTTAAGGGATAATGATGGAGACGCTTTTCGATTTTTACTTCAAGCCTAAAATAATTGCCATAGACAAGCAATTTTGATGGCCAGGGCAGATAGATATAATTTTATTTTGTATCTCCTGTCTGAGGAAAATTAGCATGGCCAACCTCATACCCATTTTTCCTGCTCTCCTCTCTCCCCTCCCTGATTTGATGGGTAAGATGCCAGAAATATCTATTCACGTCTCCCCACCAAGCCTCATCCAACCAATGCAAGTGAAAATACATGTCTTATATAAGCAGCACATAGTAATTTGCTAGATTTATAGTATTTTCATTTGATAATATCTACTCTAAGTATTATTGCTATTTACATAAGAGGAAATTGAGGCTTAGACAATTTAAATGACTTAGCTATAGCCACATGAGTATCAGAAATGGACTATTTATGCCCAGTAACTTACTAGCAAAGCTTTCAAAATGCCTCTGGGTCTATTTCTACTATTGAGAAACTCTCAACTATACCAACTCCAGTTTCTACCTTTTTGAGCATAGTCAACAGAGGCAATGTGACTGGGAAAAGAGCAGGACTTTGAATGGAGAGACCTGCATTCAGATCTTGTCTCTGATTTATGCTATATACAAAGGAATGGGATTTAGAATGAGATTAAAAAGAGGATGTAAATGAGAAAAATGTAGACAGTTTTTAAAATCATTGTAATCTGTACAGAGCTACTGTGGATAACACTTTTATTTTTATGACAAAGAGTGGAAATAATTTTTGAAAGCCAGGAATCACAGGTCATAGTGAAGGTCATTGTAGGAACTAGGGACATGTTGACAAGTACAACGTGGAAGAAAGAATGGGGACAAGAATGGAAATGCCAGTGGAAATGAGTCTTTAGGAAGGAAAGGAGAAACACTTAGAAGATACAAGTTGCCTAAAGCTGATGTAGCAATTCAGAAGTTAGCTAACTCTGCTCGGGGCTGGAACAGATGGGTGGAGAACCTACCCTGCCTCCCCCAAATCCCTTTTCCCCCATTTTAGTGGTTTATATTCAGTTCCTTCATATGAGGCACTTCATTTGCCTTTTTGTTGCCTTAGAAGGCAGAGCTGCCTCACTCTGAGGATTAGGAACAGAAAGCATATGATTTCTACAAGCTGTGTCAATGGCCCTGGGCAAATTACTTCACTGCCTTATAACTCAGAATATTCATGTGCAAGAAAACACAAACTCCCAGTTTTTGTTAGGTGCTTGGAGATCCACAAAGAAAATAAAGGCTTTTTCTAAAGGTGAAGATATCAACCCAAACATAAAGGTATTGGAATTATGAAAAATGTCGCTGTGTTCAATATTGGCAGTGAGGCATATTTCTCAACCCTAAAAAATATAAATCTTTCAAAGAAAAACTAAAATTCTCCAGTTTGGTGGCCAAACCATGAGCTCAGCCTTGAATCTCATCTCAAAAAACTGTAAACACCCTTTTCCTCCCTTGTGTTTAATGTTAAGTAGAGCCTCTCTTTCAGAACATCTTTCTTCCTTTCAGGTTACTGCCTTCAGCCCATGTTTCATCCTGCATGCCATTGTGCTGAGGGACATGGATGGATTGTGCCAAATTCTAGCTGTCTGTAGACTCACCTCATACTGACATCCCTCTTCTCTTTCCTCTATCCTCCACCTAGTCCCCATTTAATGTTCTTGGCTTTCAATATACATTCCATTCATTGGTGTTAATCACCTGTTTCCTGCTTCCTTTATCATCCTGATGATCAATCGGTTAGTTAGTCTGTGTCCACAAGGTATGTGATGCTGTTTAATAAACTAAGAATTTACAGAAGATTAACCTAAATGTGGTCTCAGGTCTTGCCTATTATTGACAAGCAAAGAAAAAAAATAGGATCTTTCATAGATGACTACAAATACATAATTATCTAAATATGTCAATCTAACAGTAAGAAATTATTAAGCACCTACTATGTACAAAGCTCAATGAATACATGTAAATATGTGGTATGTACATGTTGACTGAAGCATGGGGGTATTAACAACATTCTGCAAAGCAAAGAAAATAGTTCCTTATCCACTCATTTTTGGCTTATACTTTTCAAGGATTGTATTGTGCATGA
Source organism: Pseudocheirus occidentalis (assembly GCA_028646575.1). Taxonomy (NCBI): domain Eukaryota; kingdom Metazoa; phylum Chordata; class Mammalia; order Diprotodontia; family Pseudocheiridae; genus Pseudocheirus; species Pseudocheirus occidentalis. The sequence goes on from CM053599.1 coordinate 121,313,760, forward strand.
ACCAGACTTAGAGGATGAAAACTGCTGCATTGGGCCTCTTTAATTAGAAAACTTTTTATTTGGGAGCTCTCCTATGCCTTGTACATGAGGCAAGACTCCCTTGGTAGGCTTCTTTTATCTTATTCTTCTGAGATTATGGATTTAGGGATAACTATTTAGCCTTTCTATTAAGAGGAGGCAGAGTAGGAGGCTACCTTCATATGGTTTGAGGATTATCATTCAGAACTACAGAATTTTGGCATTATACAAGACCATGTTTTAAAGGAGACATTTTTAAAAGAGTCACATTCCTCAACCCTCTCTTCCATCTCACTGTGTATGTTTTACTCACACACACACACACACACACACACCCCTAATGTATGGTCATACAGTCTTTGTTTGAAGACTTCCTATGAATGCAAAACCATGCTCCCTTGAAATAATACACTCTTGTTTTGGATATCTGTTATTGCAAGGAAGTTTTTCCTTACATCAAGCCTAAATCTTCCACCTCACTCCTACCCATTGCTTCTAGTTCTCAGTCTAATTCTAATTTCCTCAATCCCTCAATTCCCTCAATCTAATCCGTCTTCCATTTGAGGGCTTTTTAAATACTTGAAGACAGCTATCATCTCTCCCCCTTTCCAAATCTTCTATCTTCCAGCTTAAATCCCCTCTCCAAAATATATGTATTGAACCTGAAATTCCACTATTAGAGATTATCTTTTTTTGTGTATTTTGAAAGTGTTTTAGTCTTAAGGGATCTTCAATAAAATGTAAACATTCCTGGGAGTGCCTAATCCAGGAATCAGCAAACTATAGCTGACTATTTTTGTATAGCCTGCAAGTCAATTTAAAGTATATTTGTGTATTTATATATATATATATATACATATATATATATATAATATACACATATATATGTATGTGTGTGTACTTTTATATACATATATGCATGTGTATACACATATATATTTATTTTATGTATATATTGAATATACATACAAAAGCAAATGATGGGCCATACTTGGCTCTCAAGCCATTGTTTGATAACCTTTGTATCCAGATTATTTTCAGTGGGGGTCAGTGACAGTTCATTAAGAATAAAGGTCATCGTGAATAAAGATAAATGACTGAAGTCGGGTCTATAGAGAAGAGTGAAAGAAGGGGAGACAGGAGAGATCCAAAGGCAAACTTTTCTTACACTTTTTTCCTTCCTAAGTGCTGCTCTGCATAGTCTTTGTTCTTCACTCATAGAGAGAAAGGGAGCCTTTTGCTCTTTTAAAGCATTATTCACAAGTTGGGATAGAGGTTGAAGTAATGCTGGTTTTGAGATTTCCATGCATCATTATAGCTATTATATAACATTTCAGGATGCCAAAAATGTACTTTGAAAAAAATGTGCAGGAACACAGACTCTGACAGATGTTAACGACCCTTTTTTCATCAGGACAGTGAATTCTTGTTTCTGTGAATCTTGACAAAAGACTGTCCAAGACCTTTTGACTCAAGTACACAACAGAAAATGAATCCATCACAATCAGAAAGTGATTCAAGAGGAAACAGGCTTCCAAGAGGGGGAAAAAATATGTGCAGCAGCCAGACTCCACATCTTTCCCATTAATTGTTGCCCAGCTGTTACTCCTGCCAGTGATACAGTTAGCCAACCCAAAGCCCAAGGTATTCTTGGAATGATAAGCTACATTCCATAGCTAAGCATCACCACATATTATCTGCATGTCAAAAACCAGAAAAGCAGGTTTCTTTCTAATAACAAGGACAAGAAAGAAGAGGAAGCCTATAAAGCAAATAACACGTGGCATAGTGAGCAGTGAGAGATAGTGCCCTTGGGCATGTTGTACTGACAACTTATCTTCAGTGTGAGAAGAGTGCATCCAGGGAACCCCAAAGTGGTATATTTAGGAGCCCTTATGCAGATGAGAAAAAGAAAACTAGATACCTAAAAGTGATATTTTGGGTCTTAATCTCAAGGTCTCATTTTGTTCATTTTCTTCCCAAGAAAAAGAATTATGTATTAGAACTCAGAACTGTAACTAAGTTGGAGCCATAAGAGCTTTTCCCCAAAGGGAAAATTGTTTGTTTTTTTTCCAGAGAGAGGAACTTTGTCATGAACCTCTTCCCAGAGAAATAAAAACCTTTCAGATACCTCAGTAGTCCAACAAGAGCAATGGTTAGGCACATAACATACACATAGCTACTGAGGGGATAAGAAAGGCATCTATGTAGGCACTGAGAACAGACAAGGAGGGTGCCACACATATGTGCATAAGGGAAGTAGTTATGGGTCCATGAATGAAAGAGTATTATTGAGAAATATAGCACCTCAACACTGCACTCCCTCCCCTATTTCTCCCCTCCTGGGTATAAACCCTTCCTATATAACCTGTGCCATCATTCCTGATCTCAATCAGCAACTCTCATTTCTCTGGCAAATGTATCTCCTCCCGTTTCCCTCTTGTTTCCTCTTGAATCACTTTCTGAATCTTATGGATTACTCTTCTGCTGTCTGCCATCCCCTTTCTATTGCCCTTCTATGAGAGAACGGGGAAGTGAGAGCCAAGCATCTCTGCTTCAGAGGAAACGGGCCTTCCATTTCCCTATATCTAAGAATGCTGTAACTATAGCCAAGGTCAGAATAGAGACTGTGATAGCATTTGGTCTCCAAATTATCTTACCCTGGAGATTATATCCCAAGTAAACTCTCCTCTAGTTCTGACTCACTTTATTCCTTCTCCCAGCAATAGCTTCTTCAACAATAATTTTGGGTCTCTTGGGAGGTCTCTGACTCCCTAACATGGAACCTTATGTTCCAAGGTTCCCAAGGCTTAATGCCTTTTCCTATCTCCACTATTCGATGCAGTCATATTTTATGTTTGCTCCCAGGAATGGTCTACATGATGACCAAATATTTTTGGTGGAGAATAATGGTGCATATGGGGATGACTTTGGACAATAGTATTGTATGTTGAGAGCTTGAAGGTAAGTTTGAGTTCATCTTGTGTTACTGCATTTTACAGATGAGAAAAGAGAACTGGACCTGTTAAGTGTCTTGTCCATGTTCATAAAGTTAGTAAGTAGCAGAGTTACGATATAAACTCAGATATTTAAGTTGAAAATCCAGTACTCTTTCCATTATACTCAGTAGTATGCTGGAGCCAGTTTGAAACAGCTCACAAGAGCCAATTGTTAAATTTTGGGGGTGAGATTTATACTGTAGAAATCAGAAAACGTGTAAGTCAGGGCTTGATTTACTGGTTTTTTTCTAAATTAAAGAAAGTTATGGAGAAAATGTTAATAATGCAGATTAAACTAAAAATTGTACTATTTGTGCATTTTTGCACAAATGCTAGTTTTTAAACATTTACCACCATACCCAAGTTATACCATTCTGTTTTAGAAACCAAATTGATTCTTTCAGTGAAATACTCCATGACTATATTTTGTCCATATAGGATATTATATAGTTGACAATTCAGTAAACAAGCATTCATTTACAAGGAGCATACTGGGTTCCAGGGACTGTACTAAGTGCTGGAGACAAAAGGAAGGCATAACCATAGTTCCTACTCTTTAGGAGATAACATTTTAATGGGAAGAGACCAGGAGCAAACAACTATGTGTATACATATACATTGTAAATAGGAGGTAATATTACCTGTATATGGGGAAAGACCTATTGTGTAGAAGATGAAATTTGAACAGAGTTTTGAGGGAAGCCAGAATATAGAAATAAGGAGGAAGAGCATTTCAGCCAGGGAGGAGTTACCAGTATGGAATGGGGAAAATTTCATTGTCCAAATGGAGTTTCCTGATGTTACATGGATAGTTAATGTTGTCTTCCAAGAATGTTGTACATTTCCTGTCTTTCAAAAGTCCCCCCCAAATAGCAATTGCTAGCTTTGGGGATATCAGCTTACAATCGGATCTCCTATACAGGAGGAATGGCACGAGAAGCAGAATCTATCAGATTTGTAGTCCTGGTTCTTTAGATTTCTGAAATCTATTTGTAAAAGCCAGCCTTCCTACAAAGACCAGAGTAGTCCACAGTCAACCAAAGAACAATTCCCCTGATGTGAGTAACATCAAGGCTGTTAAGTTCTAGGAAGACAGTCTCTGACTCTAGTTATTATTATCTGTTCTGAAAAGTATTCCCTGCTCATTCTTTGTTTCTCTGTGTTTCTCTTTCTCTGTATTTGTCTTGACTTCAGATCATCTCTTTTCTTTCCTTTGTGTACACAGAAATTCCTGATATTCAAAGAAGTAAAGAGAGCCTACAGACTGCTCACCCCCAATTTTAAGATCTGAGACCTTCCGTATATCCACAAAGATATTTCAGAATGGGGGCCCAGACTCACATAGTGCCCATCAATCATTACACCAAGCAGCATAGAGGGGAAGGCCTAAAATACTCATGAAACAGGTTGTCATGGAGTCTCAAACAAAACAAAATAACTCAGGAATCTCTGTGATCACAAATAACATATTTTAGCCATTTATTTTCTTCTCCCAGGATACCCTTCAAAGCATCTAGTGAAGGCCAGCACAAAGTGCAGTCCACCAATGGATTTCCGGCAGCCTGTGAAAATTGTAGAGGAAAACATCCTCCACATTTTTCATGGGTCACCTGAAATCCTTTGGCAGGCTGACTGCAGATCGTGCTGATCTGGTCTAGTGTATTTGAAGGGTATAGAAAGTCAAGAAAGCAAAAGGTTATCTACAGTGCCATATTTAATGAGCTCAGAAACCATTTTAAGATTGCCCAAATCTATAAATAAAGAATTGTGTCCCATATAAGTTAACTTACCTAGAACTTTAACTTGTCCAGAGTAACAAAGTTAAGAAGAATTTGAGGTGGGATTTGAAATTCAATTTCCTGATCCTAAGTTTAGTACTCTTATCTAATATAGAAAACTACCTGCCTGGTGATGTCCACGAAGTGCCCATGACAGTGTATGATTTGAGTTGGAATTATTAAGAAGAGGTTGAGAAATTATGTGATTGTGCTTTTTAAAGTTCCCAAGAATAATGGTAGGAGATAGAATGGAGAGGAAGACCATGAGTTTGGTACTAAAGAAAAAAAATAGGAAATTTTAAATATATATATATATATATATATATATATATATATATATAATTTAGCATTTTTCTAGGCAATTCAAAAAGCTGGTCTGGAGTTCAGGAAAAAAAAATAGTCCATGCTGGATAATATATCTACATAATATATCTATCTAATTATATTGGAGTCATCTGAGTAGAGACTGTAGTTGAAACCATGGCTCAGTGTCCTCATCTGAGTGTAGATGGGCAAGAAAGGAAGATCTCCTCCTTCCCATCAGTGATTACCCCACCCATCCCCAGATGGTGTTAATAGATGTGCCTGGCTATGGCATAAACCCTGTAATACATCAGCATTTTACAATTAACAAGAGAATTCAAATGAATCAAATAAAAAGAAAAAAGAAAACCTCACCATGAAATGTTACACAAAAAAACTGGTCCATTAACTAAAATGGAATAAATCATCCCATGAGGATTTACTTACTCATCAACATCTCCACTTGAAGCCCTTATTGGCATGTCATTCTTCCCCCCTCCCCACACACACACAACCCCCTCCCCAGCCCACCGCCAGCCACAACTTCAATTTGTAGACACTGTGTCATCCCATTGTGTTGGCATCTTTGCTCGCCCTAGTGGTGAAGTATGGAAATTTAAAAAGCTGTTCACAGTGGTTTTGTGGTTGTGACCGAGACTACTCAAAACAAGGAAGGTAACATTTATGGCCTTGATTTATTATTTCCTAAAAATTTAGAGCAATGGAACTTTCCTCCACTTTTTTCCCTAAAGAAGGATCAAGTAGAAAAACAATATTTCCACAAGATTCTCAGCGTCCTAGGTGGAAAAAAGAAAAAGTTTTGGTTGTTCTATAATTAGTAACAATATTTCATTAGGTCATTTTGAATCTCCATTCTACTCTATTCAGGTACTGCTTTTGTAATGTTACTGCTATAAGGAACTCCCAGGTGATGGAATTCCTTTTACTAGGGCAGGTCACTTTCTCTGTAATTTATTATCTTAGAAAGTTGCTCAAATCACTGAGAGGCTAAGTGATTTGCCCAGGGTCATACAGCCAGAATGTGTTAGAGATAAGACTTGAACCCAGTTAATCCTAGCTCTTTGGTTGGCCCTCTATCCACTATGCCAAATTACCAAAATCTTAAATGCAGACAGACACATGTCAAAATAGATTCCTAAAACCTGTCCTTCAGTGAAATAATGGTTGGCTAGATCAGCTAGGGATTAATAATGTTCGTGGTGTTTTATATTCACTACTAATTATGCACACTATAATATGGGACTCTTTCCTAATGAGACCTATCACAATCCTCCCAATTGTTAACAGCTCACCCCAAAGTTTTTTTTTACTATGTATTTACTTTGTCTATATTTTATATTTAATTATCTGTGTGTACATTGTTTCCCTTCAGTAAACTATACCTCTTTAAGGGCATAGATTATTTTCCTTTTTGTCTTCATATCCACAGCACGTGGGTGCTTAATAAAATGCTTGCGGATGGAATTTATTTAAATTACAATATTCTGACTGTTGAAATACTTGGGCATCACATGACACAAAGGGTGTGACACTGAAGTTCAGTGCTTGCAATATAAAAAATAAATCCTGATGAAGAAAAGCAAAAGGAAATACGGTAAGTCTTTTCAATATAATGACTTCTAAACTGGGACATTGTGCCATGATAACAGCCAATCTGAGAGGCAGCATGTGAGAGGGAATAGGGTGCTGGACTTGGAGAAGAAAAGACTTGGGTTTGAATGCTACAACTGAACTTTACAAGCTCTATACCCAGTGGCAAGTCTATCAGCCTCTTAGAGGCTCTAAGAGGCACATCTGTAAAATAGGGATGACAATAACTTTGGTATTTATCTGAGAGAATGTATGTCAAGTATGTACAGACTTTTTAAGTGCTACATAAATACCATTATCCTGTAGGCTTAAAGCTTGTGTGACACAACTTTTTTTTGCCTCATATGGGTCATGGGACAAGGTTCACCATTAGTTAAACAGAAAGAAACCAGGGTGTCTTTGCTATGAATGACACTGACCAACTCCAAACTAATTCACTGGAACCCCAAATGAAAGGGCTTGTCTTAATAATGAGAGATTCACCTCTTCTCAGAAAGGAGTTGCTTCTTTAAGGCAATTGTCTTCACTTCAGCAGTGAACTCAAACATCCACATATACCACCCTTGGGGTGTTCTGTTTTGTCTGACTTGATTTAAATGCAGTCGTGGAAGTACAATGTCATAACTTTCCCTCTAGACAAACAGGTTCTTTATGCCACTGTTTCAGCCTGGGGAACAAAATAATACCTTTTTTTATTGCTGTATTTTTAGACATTGGATACATCTGGAAAAATATTCAAGCAGATAATTAGATTGCATTAGCAATGGGTCTGTTGTGGTTTCCCCTGATCCCAAAGAAGGCAGCCCTTTATGAAGCCCTTGGCCACAGTCTCCGCAAAATCTGCTGTGTAAATTGGCCCACACTAAAGCATGTGGAAAACATTTTTTGGCTGAAACTCGAAACCATTCATGTGGCTTTGAGACAGGGAAGCTCCGGCTGCCAACATCAATAGAACTTTGTACTACAAACCAAAACGGTCATTTAGACGTGTTCTTTCATGCTCGCAAATGCACTGAGGTCAAATATTTTTTAATCTTGGGAATTTTTCCTCTTTATACAGCCTCGTATTTCACGCAGGAAATGAGGCCGAGTACAACAAACACAAATCATTGAGAGTGACAGAGTATATTGGGTTCAAAACCCAAGCTTTGACTCTAATTGCTCTCCAAAGGCCCCTGGCTCAAGGTAACTGTTGATTTAGTTCAGCTGTTTCAAATCAGCACTGTAAGGTCTTGCTAAGACAAACTGGTGAGGCCACATTACATCTGTACCACAGGGATCCCTTGGGTATAAGTATAACACAGTTAGCATTTTAAAAGATTGCATTTGTCTGTACACTGCAGGCGGTAATTACAAGCAGGCAAATCTTTTGTGAAAGATGGTGTGACCTTCCTTATGGTGAAAGAGCGATGACGGCTTCGAGTGGAGGAAAAATAATGTTTCCATTCAGGGTTCAGAGAGGAGGCCCACCTCATTTCCAGTGCATGCCAGAGTTGACAGCTATTTGTTGTTATGTTTTTGGTGGCTATCAAAGTAATTTATAGCTCTAAGGGGCCAATTTCTTAGTATTACTTAATGGGGTATGGGCGGGGTGATAGACAAAGAGGAGCACATTACTTTGGTCTCAGAAATTAGTTTTCTGTGCAACCATTTGTGGTAGAGACCCTCTGGGTTTGACTGCAGGACATTGTAAGTATATAAATCTGTGTGGAATAACATTATCTTACCATTATCTGACTTGAAAGTGGTGAAATGGGACCGATACCAATATACCCATCTATCTATAGCCTCTGACTTGCATATTGAAGGTCAAATGGATATTGCAGCTTAGGCAAAAGGGCTAGGGATTAGGGGAAGGTATGCTAATAGCAGTTCATGGAACAATTCATTTTTATAGTTTGTTTAAAAGCCCAAATAGAGAGTGTTGAGCACCCCACACATTCATATGAATCTTATTTTCATGCATTATGCACATACATGCTGATATATGTGCTGTTACACACATATGCACTTATAATTATATATGCATGCATTTCATATGAACACTATATATATATGTATGTTTGTGTATCACATATATAATATTGTAAAATGTGCACACATGCTGATTGTTGTCCTTTGTGGTCAAAGAGGAACAAAATGATATCAGTATGTTGGGGTCAAGGTACAGCATGTCTGACTATGGTTAATCAAATCAAGGCATGCTTGGAAGGCTTTATCACAGGTCAAGCACAAATAGTCCATTTGAGCATTTGGAGTGGAGATGTCTCTAAACTGGCATATCTCACATTTCTTTGGAAGCACTGAAATTCTGCTTTCCTCAAAGAGCACAAATCCTTCTCTGATGTGGGCATGCCATGGCTTTGCCAGTGTCTCCCATGTCTTAGACTGATTCCAAAGTTCTTCAGAGTGTCCTTGCATATGATTTCTTCTGACTTCTATGTGTGACCTTGTGTGAGTTCTCCATAAGGTAGTCTTTCAGGTAGACATACATTTGGCATTCAAACAACATGGCCAGCCCATCGAAATTGTGCTCTCTACAGCAGAGTTTGAACGTTTGGCAGTTCAGCTTGAAAAAAGACCTCAGCGTCTCTTGTTTTATCTTCTCAGGTGATCTTCAGAATCTTTCCAAGACAATTCAAATGGAAGCAATTCAGTTTCCTGGCATGGAGCTGGTTGACTGTCCAGGTTTCACAGTCATACAACAATGAGGGTAGCACAATGGCTCTGTAGTACTTCACTTTGATGGTCAGTCTAATACCTCTTCTCTCCATGCTTCCCTTCAGAGCCTCCCAAATACTGACTAGCTCTGGCAACCTTATCTCTATATGTATATCCTTGGAAAGTATACTGCCAAAATGTCTTTATTATATACATATATTGTACACATGTGTATATACAAGGTATGTATATTGTGAGTATATATGTATTAATGTGTATGTGTACATAGAACACATGCAAGCTTATAATATCCAAATTCACCTTTTTGTGAATATTCATTCACAAGTCTATATTTATATTTAAGGGTACTGCTTTAAGAGAACCTAAAATCATGAAACTCAACTCAAAACAAATCAGATAAATTCAGAGGTGATTATTACCTGTATTAATGAAGGATTCTTCCTTTCGATCAAACTTTTTTTTATTGAAGTAATGAGCTATCATCTACTTAAATTGATTCAATTTACATGCCACTTTTCAGGAACATAAGTTCCTGGAGAACATATATAGATGATGCTGATAGTGCAAATGAGAACCACACTAAAAGATGTCAGAATTCAGATTAATTGAAATAATGATCTATGCTTGTTCCAAATTACCTATGATGAAAGATACTTCCCTTTTCTCCATAGAGAGGTGGTAGACTTTAAGTGCAGAATATTGCTCAAGCTGAAGTAGGAAATAATAATGGTAGCAGAAAAAGCACAAAGCACCAATAATGCATGTTTTTAAAGCATAAGAATGTGTTTTTATGATTCCCAGGGGAATTAATTTGCATTTCTTGACTTTGAGAAGTTCCTGAGTATAGAAAAAATGCATTTTACATGTTGATCTTCTAGTCAGCCACAGTATTTGTACACATGTACATTGGATCTTTGGCAAAGCCACATACTTAGTGGGTCAGATTGTCCCTTAGCCTAACCTAGGTCTACACCTATTTTCCTTCCTTATTCCTTTATTGCTGTCATTGGTAGCACTATTGTCCTAGTTATCCTGGATAGAAATCTTACAGCTATCTTTGATTCAATCCTTTCATTCAGCATTTTTATTCAATCACAATTATCACATTAAAATAATTTTCCAGGACCTACTCATTTTACCTCTACTATACATATATACATCCAGACATATTCATATAAGTGTATATACACACCCCTGCTAAATTAAACTGGTTACATTATCAATTGATTCAAGTAGATTATAAGTTCCCTGAAAACAGGTGTTTTGCACATACATAGTAGGGGCCTTAAAACTGCTTGTTGACTTGCCAGAGTCAATGGGAGGATGGGGTAGAAGTGGAGGTAGATTAGTGGAAAATGTCTCTGTTTATATACATGCATGTATCTATCTGTATATCTTTTTTTAAAACAATTTTTCTGCAACATTGCAGGATCTCCTAAATGAGGTCCATAATTGCTCAAAGGAACCTGATCTATTCATCTAAACAGGAAAAAAGTAGATAATGTAGTAGTATTCAAACTATGTTATGGGGTCAGATGGACAACCCAGAGAGCTGGTTCACAACTTAATATATATTGGACATTGAAAATGGGTGATGTACTATGCCCAATATTGAACAGGGGCAGGAGCCAGATTTGGTTTGACTCTGAGAAACTGCACAATGTTTAATGATCCCAAATATAATATATCCCTGAAACATGGTTCCGTCTTTTAAACATTGCTATTCTTCTTGTGGTGCTTTATGATTGGAAAGTGTAGGAAAGCTACCAAAGGAGTCAAGTGAAAGTCACCATCAGGGTAAATTGAGAAGTTCATGGAGTGAGCAAGCCTGTAGAAAATTAATGATTAACATTTAATTATTTTAAATTATCACCAAAAATATAGATGTCATCCTCTGTTCAAAGTTTAGAATCTCTTCTTTATTAAATCTTCATCAAGATTACTTTTTTCAGATTCAGTATAAAAATAACATCTGAGACAATACTGATAAGTGAGTATTTTAAGACATCTCATGACTGAGTCATTAGATAATAAAAACTGGCTAAATTCGGACTTATTTTAAATAGAATGTAGGTTCTCTGAAGGCAGGGGATGTTTTGTTTGTATGTTGTACCTTCAGTGCCTAGTTTATTGCATTGCACATAGTAGGGGCTTTTAAAATATTTTTTTACTTGTCAAGAGAGTCATTTGTGGAGATAGGGTAAGTAGATGAGAAGAAAAGCTCTGAAATATGTTTGGTGAACTTAAATGGAATATGTGGGTCTTGGATCAAGTACTAGCAGACAGATTAGTTTAGTTGAAAAGCCAGTTGCATAAATGGGACCTTGATCTATACCACAAGATTCAGAGGAAAGGGTGAAGGTATCACTTATCCAAAGAGGGGTCCTTCCAAGTTACAGATAAATTACTAAATAAAAGAATATAAAACTACCCCTCCTTTATTTTATTCCGTAGGAGGCTCTTTCCTTCTTTCCCCTAAGTTGTTCTCACATTGACATCTTTCTTGAGAAATACATGAAATTGAATATTTTATGAACATCCTTCATGTAGGTAAGCAATCATTTCTGATTCATAGATACCTGAAGTTGTCAGATATGGCTAAGTACAACACTAATGCAGTTATCTCTTTTTTTTCTAATCACAGTCTCAATTACTGCAATCATAGACCTACTCCAGAGAACTGATTAAAAGAATATAAAAATCTTCCATTTTGACCTGCTTTTTGGAAATATATCATAGAGGTCACAGCAGATTTTTAAAGAAATTATAATGACCAACATACTCAGAATGATGAGAAGGTGTGATAAAGAATTGAAGCACTGTGCAGTATAGAAGAGTGGTGTCAAACTCAAGGCATACAAAAGGATCCCTTTTGTCTGGATTTGTGACTTGGAAAACCATACACTAACATTGTCTGTTTCCTATTGCATTTTAATTTATTTTGCTAAATGTTTCTCAATCTAGTTCAAACCATAGTTGAGATTGCCAAGTGTTGGACACCTCTGGTAGAGCAGACAGTATTCTGAGCTTAGAGTCAGGAAGACCTGAATTCAAATCCTGCTCTGACACTTGTTAGCTCTAAAATCCTAGAGAAGTCACATAAACTCTCTGAGCCTCAGATATCTAGGATTTGCTTACTGAGTTACAAATGAGAGGTTCAGATCTGCTTTTGTGGAGAAAATTCCCTTTTCTGACAAAATTGCAGTTCCTTTCTGTAACTAGAACTTAAGCAGTGAACTTTCCATCATTTTATGCATTTTTTTTCCCTCTGGCACCTCATTTTCTGAAACTTCTCGTCTATGTAAACATAATGAATCAAATTGAGAGTTTGATTTGAATAAATGTCAACAGCAAAAACATATTAAAATGAGCAGTAAAAAATGATTTGCCTCCTCAATACCATGCTACTTTAGCCAAAGTCATGTGTCTATTTCATAACATAATACCCTTAAGCAGACTTTCAGAAGCCTTTTAAAATTGTGTAGAAAGTGCTCCTGGGCATAATACACATCATTTGAAGTGTAACTACTACAGACTTAATTGCTCACATATTTTTTTAAATAGACTGAAAAACTGTGCATTGCTGTATTCTGTACCACACATAATGTACAACTGTTCAATATTTATCTTTTTCATGCATGTTATCTATGAAATTTCTCTGTCTTCACTGACTTTATCTAATCTCAAAGCTATTATAAGCAACTAACCTTTTCAGAAACACTGAGTGTGAGGTCACAAAGTAACTCCAACTGGCACAAGGCATTTATTCCTCCTGAACCACACTAGTATTAAATTGTCTTGATTCCTCTTTCTTACTTTGACAGCCTGACTTTGACCTCTCACCTGTGTCCCAGTGCTTTAATAATGTAGATACCCCGAGTTAAGTTGGAGTCAGGGGGAAGGGCAATGGAGGGAAAGTCTTGTTTTGTTTTTCTTTTTGGAGGGGGGAAGGCAGGGCACTTGGGGTTAAGTGACTTGCCCAAGGTCACATGGCTAGTAAATGTTAAGTGTCTGAGGCCAGATTTGAACTCAGGTCCTCCTGACTCCAAGGCTGGTGCTCTATTCACTTTGCTGCCTAGCTGCTCCAATAGAGGGAATGCCGTGGTAGGGATTGGGCTTGCCCTGGATGAGAGAGTGAGTGAGTAGTAGGGCTAGCAGACCCTGAGTTCTCTAGCTCCAAATCCAGTGCTCTTCCTGTAATGATTTGCTTTAATATGTTAAATTGCTTTTTTTAATTAAAGGGGCAAAATGTTTTAATATGTTAACTCACTTGATCTTCACAACAGTCCTGTGGGGTAGGGCTGTCATTATCATCTACATTTTGAAAATGAGGAAACAGAGACACATAGAGATGAAAAGACTTGCTCAGAGTCATAGAGCTAGTGTCTAAAGCCAAATTTCTTTTTTTTTAATTTCTTTTTTTTTTGTTTTCTTGTTTACATTATTCATTTTCATTACATTTTTGAATGACAAATTTTCTCCCCGTCTTGCCCCTGCCCCAACCCCAAAACAGCAATCCCACTGTAAAGCCCCTCCGCTGCTCTGCTCTCCTATTTTCTGGTAGGGC
>CM053599.1:121328217-121356741 GCA_028646575.1 Pseudocheirus occidentalis
GGGTAGGGTTGGGGGGAGGGTTGCTGGAAGCACACACTTCAGTAAAGGGACAGGGACAAGGTAAAGAATAAAACAAGGTGGGGCAGGATAGGAAGGAGGTACATCCAATCAGCCTCTCACAGCATGTCCATTGTGGATATGTCCTGCGTAATTACACATGTACAGCCTGTATTGAATTGCTTGTCCTTCCTGTGGGGGTGGGTGACAAGGGAGGAACTGAAAGAATCTAGAATTTAAAGCGCTACAATCAAATGTTAAAAACCAAACAACCAACCAAACAACCTGTGTGTGTATACATATACATATATATATATACATATATATATATATATATATATATATACATATATATGATTATTATTATTATCATTAACTACATGCAACTGGGAATTAAGACATACAGGGACTGGGGTAGGGAGATCCTCCCTGCCCTACCAGAAAGTTAGAGGGATGTTGGAGGAGGGTACAAAAGAGAGCAGATTGGGGGTGGGACTTTACAGTGGGATCACTGTTTTGGGGTTGGGGTCAGGGGAAATCAGGGGAGAAAATTTGTAACTCAAAATCTTGTGTAAGTGAATGATGTAAACAAGAAAATAAAGTAAAAAATTTAAAACAAACAAACAAAAAATTTTGAGTTTTGAACTTTCTCCCCACCCTTTCCTCCCCTCTCCCCAAGACAGCATGCAATCTGATATAGGCTCTACTTATACATTCCTATTAAACATATTTTCACATTAGTCATGATGTAAAGAATAATTAGAACTAATAGGAGGAACCACGAGAAAAGAGAAATTAAGCAAAACAACAAAAGAAAAAAAAAGCAAATAGTAGATTTCCATCTGCATTCAGACTACCCACTTCTTTCTCTGTATGTGGATAGCCTTTTCCATTGTGAGTCTTTTGGAATTGTCTTCGATCTTGTAATGCCAAGCAAAGACAACTTACAATGTTCAGAATACCAGCATAGGAACTCTATTTTATTCAGTGACAAATTAAGGCAACAACATTCACTAACAGAGAAAATCAAAATACAGTGTAACTTATTCACTTAGCAAGTTCAAAGTAGCCCACCCCTGGGCAGTACATTCATTTAGTCTGTCACCCCAAATCTCTCTTCTCAAATGGAAATTAGTTTCCAATCATAAGCAAAGTACATTCATTTGGTCAGTCAGAGAGTACAAAAAAGTCAAAAGTTTCCCACCTGTGGATCACAACTGAATTGCAAAACCATCCATTAATGCCATGCACTTTCTCAAAAGGTGAAGGAGAGCACAGAAATGCCATCTACTATTAAGCTACAAAAAGGTTAAGATATCATCACAGCATTTAATACCAAAGGAGGGATCTTTTCTTCATCTTGACCCAAGGCAAGTTCTCAGCAATCTTTGTTCCTGGGGAGACAAAACTTAACAAAACCACAATATACATTGCCAGTGTCCTCATTAATTCATGCTCTGCCTGAAGAACAGTCCCAGAACCTCTGAAAACATCAGCAAGACCCTCTTCCAGGATTTCTGTACACATACAACAAGAAAATCCTTCTTCGGGGCTTCTGAACCAACAGTAAGGTTCCAGGATTTCTGCAACAACAGCATCCAAATCTGGTAAAACCACATCAAAACAGACAAAATACCATCATCACAGGCATGCCTCCTCAGTCCTAGGCAGCTATGGGTAGCAGTTCTCAAAAGTCCTAGGCAGCTCCAACTTGCCCTCAGCAGTCTCTCAGCAACTCTTGCCCCCGGCAATTCTCTTCTCTTTCTGCCTCAACAATACTGCTCCCTAAAAGTTCTTCTGGCCTCTCTCTGCTTGGGCCTTCTCTCTGCTTGAGCTTCTCTCTGCTTGGGCTTCTCTCTAAGTCCATAGCACCAGCTCCTCCCAGTTCACCCTTCTCTCTTCATGTCAACAAGTCCAACAAGTGGGATTCATAAGCTTTGGGTTTTAACACTTAGCCTAAAAGCCAAGCCAATACAGGGGAGTCTTTAAATTCCATTGCCATTACAGATCCTTGCATTACTGAGAAGAGTTAAGTCTATCAAGGTCTCTGTTCCTGGGGAGACAAAACTTAACAAAACCACAATATACATTGCCAGCGTCCTCATTAATTCATGCTCTGCCTGAAGAACAGTCCCAGAACCTATCAAGGTCAGTCATTACACAGAGGTTTTCTAATTGTGTTTAATGTTCTTTTGGTTCTGCTCATTCCACTCAGCATCAGTTCGAATAAGTCTTTCCAAGTTTTTCTGAGGTCTACCTGCTCTTCACTTCTTATAGCACAATAGTATTCCTTTGCATTCATATACCACAACTTGTTCAGGTATTTCCCCAGTGGATAATGGGCATCCCACAAAAAGGACTGCTACAAATATTTTTGTGTGTGTGGGTCCTTTTCCCATTTTTATGATCTCTTTGGGATACAGACCTACAAGTGGTATTGCTAGGTCACTGTTTTATAGCCCTTTTGGCATAGTTCTGAATTGCTCTCCAGAATAGTTGGGTCAGTTCACAACTCCAGCAACAATGCAGTAGTGTTCTAATTTGCCCATATCGTCTCTAACATTAATCATTTTCCTGTTTTGTCATGTTAGCCATTCTGGTAAGGGTGATGTGGTAACTCGGAGTAATTTCTATTTGCATTTCTCTTATCAATAGTGACTTAGAGCATTTTTTTCATATGACTATAGATAGCTTTCATTTCTTCACCTGAAAACTGCCTGTTCATATCCTTTGACCATTTATCATTTGGGGAATAACTTGTATTCTCATAAAATGGACTCAATTCTCCTATGTATTTTAGAAATGAGGCCCTTTTCTTTTTCTAGTTGTACAAATTGTCTCCCAGCTTTATGCGTCCTTTCTAATCTTGGTTGTATTGGCTTTGTTTTTGCTAAAATTTTTCAATTTAATGCCAGGATTGCTACTCTCCCCCCCCCCTTTTTTTTTCTTTAGCTGAAGCATAATATTTTCTGCTCCAGACTTTTACTTTTACTCTATATGTATCCCTTTGCTTCAAATGTATTTCTTGTAAACAACACGTTGTAGTATTATGGTTCTTAATCTACTCTGCTATCCATTTCTGTTTTATGGGAGGATTCATCCCATTCACATTCACAGTTATGATTACTATCTGTGTCTTTCTCTCTATCCTATTCCCCCCTCCCTGTTTATGCTTTTCTCTTTCTTTCTCCTTTTCCCTCCTCACTAGAATTTTGCTTTTGACCACTTCCTCCATCAATCTGCACTTCCTTCTCTCAGCCCTCTAACTTTTCTTCCCCTTAACCCCTTCTACTTCTTTCCTCCCTTCTATCTGCCCCCTCCCTTTTCTTTCCTTTTTCCAGGCCTGCTTCCTATATAGTATCTTAGATTTCTATACATAACTGATTATGTTGTTCCCTCTTTGAGGCAAATCTGATGAGAATAAGGTTCAAATAATGGTCATCTCTCTCTCTTATTTTACCCTACTGCAATAGGTTTTTGTGCCTTTTCATGTTATGTAATTTACCCTTTTCTGCCTCCTCCTTTCCTCTTCTCCCAGTAAAAGTCCCTTTCACCACTTAATTTGATATTTTTATCATCAGAATCAACTTATAACCATGCCTTCTGTCTATTTATACACCCTTTAAATGGCATAATAGCAATACAGTTCTCAAGAGGTATGTGTCATCTAACCTTGTAGGGACGTGAACAGTTTGCCCTTATTAGTAACACTGTTTTTTTTCTTTCCTGTCTACCTTTTCATGCCTCTCTTGAGTCTTATAGAAGGTCAAATTTTCTGTTGAGCTCTGCTCTTTTCATCAGGAAGATTTGGAAGTCCCCTATTTCATTGAATATCCATTTTCCTCCCCTAAAAGATAATGCTGAATTTCACTGGGAAGTTGATATTTGGTTATAATCTAAGCTCCTTTGCCTTACAGAATCTCATATTCCATGCCCTCTGATCTTCTAATGTAGAAACTACAAGGTCCTACATAATCTTGACTGTGGCTTAATGACATTTACATTGTTTCTTTTTGATTGCTTGTAGTATTTTCTCTTTGACCTGCTAGTTCTGGAATTTGGCTACACTATTCTTTGGTGTTTTCAATTTGGGATCTCTTTCTGGAGGTGATTGATGGAGTCTTTCGATGACTATTTTACCTTCTGATTTTGGACCTCAGGCCAGTTTTCCTTGACGATTTCCTGAAAGATGCTCTCCAGGCTCTTTTTTTCATTATGGTTTTCAGGTAGACCAAAGGTTTTAAAATTCTCTCTCATAGTTCTATTTTCCAGATCAATTGTTTTATCAACGAGGTTTTAAAAAATGTTTTCTTTTATATTTTTTTTCATTTTTTTTGTTTCTGTATACTAATTATTTATTTCTCCTAGAGGAAGCTCAGCCACTCTCCTCACCTGTAAAATGAAGAGAGTTATGATCAATTAAGTGAGTTGTCATGGGAAAAATGCTTTATAAATGTGTTATCATAATCTAAATGTTCACTAGTATAATTATAACTCATTTAGATTGTTGAATTTAGAGATGTCTTTTTTTTTCTATTTCAAAGAGAAACCTAATGCAAGGAGTCATACAATTGAAAGCACGTTGACTTGAGAGTCATGAAGCCTAAGGTTAGGTCCCATTTCTGATGCTCTCTACTAATGTGAATATTAGCAAGTAGCTGAACTTCTTTGGGATTCACTTTCCCAATATACAAAATGATGGGGTTTGCCTTGATACTTTCCCAGGTCTACTACATGTCTATACCTATGATCTTAAGTCATGGTTTACGACTTTCATCCATGAATATCTCTGGAATGTTTATATCCAGGTGCCTTGGGAAATATTCTTTTTTTTTCAACCAAGATCATTGGGATTTTTTTCACTTAATAGTATTTTAATTTTTTTCTAATTACATGTAAAGATAGTTTTCAAAATTCATTTTAATAAGATTTTTTGAGTTCCAAATTTTTCTTTCCTTCTCCTGCCCTTCCAAGACAGCGGACAATCTGATATAGGTTATACATGTACAATGATGTTGTGAAAGAAGAATCAGAAAAAAGGGAAAAACCATGAGAAAGAAAAAAACAACAAAAAAGTAAAAATTATATGCTTTAATCTGTATTCAGACTCCATAGTTCTTTATCTGGATTTGGATAGTATTTTCTATCATGAGTCTTTTGAAATTGCCTTGGAACATTATATTACTGAGAAGAGCTAACTCTGTCTTAGACTATCATCACATAATGTTGCTCTTCCTATCTGCTTTTTCCCACTTCATTCAATCAATATCAGTTCATTTAAGTCTTTCCAGGTTTTTCTGAAATCTTCCTGTTCACTATTTCTTATAGCACAATAGCATTCCATTATGAGTGTGTGTGTATGTATATACATACATACATACATACATACATACACATATATATTTCACATACATATAGATACATGTATGTATATGGACCTATAGACAGAAGCCATGTATATACATGCATATGCTTAGATATATATAATCAAACTCATATACAGACATGTATATTCATATGCACCTATGTAAGACTGTGCTTTACTTGTTTGTACTCTGTTTCTCTGAGAGTTTTCCTTCCTAAGTCCAATTCTTTACATATTTTTCTTTTTTTTTTTGAGGGGTGAATGCAAGACAATTGTGGTTAAGTGACTTGCCCAAGGTCACACAGGTAGTAAGTATCAAGTGTATGAGGCTGGATTTGAACTCCCATCCTCCTAACTCCAGGGCCATTGCTCTATTGACTAACCCACCTAGCTTCCTCTCCTTATTTTCCTAAGTCCACCAGCTCATCATTTCCTACACCACAACAATATTTGCACCTTATACTCTCTAGTTATTTTAAATAGTCTAAAACAATACCAATTAATATGGCTGATATATAGTGTACTATCCCTATCTTTCTCTTTTTATTAAATCTATTTTAGCTTTAACTTTGTCTGAGATCATGATTACTCCTCCTGCTTTTTTCCCTAATAAATTCTATTCTTGATCTTCATTTTATGTTTGTGTGTTTCTCTTCTTTCCTATCCTTCCTGACTCCTATACTTTACTTCTACCACTACTTTGCTCTCCTCTTACTTAACTACTCCCCCCAAGATCTCTCCCTTATCCTCTCCTCCCCTTTCTCCTTACCTTCTTGTTTCTATCTGAATTTATAATAGTTTTAAAGCCTTCCAAATATATATGTTATTCCCTCTTTATCCCATTCCAATTAATCTAGACACCCTTCAATACCCCCTTTATCCTATTCCCTTACCATTTCATTTCTTTATAAATTTAGAAGACTTTTATTCCATTCTATGTACGTACGTACATACGTATGTATGTATGTATATATTTCTGTCTTTAATGCAGATTGATGAGTAGCGTTTCCTCAAAACATCCCTCCCTTCTCCTCTCTCCCCTCCTATCTCCTTTTCCTTCTTTCAGTCTAAATTTTATATGCTCTTCTTCTTTAACCCTTTCCTGGTAAAAATAGGGTTCTAGAACTACCAGCCCTTGTCCCCCTAATTCCTCTGTATCAATTCTTCTTGTACCACATTTGTATAAGATACTTACTCTTGTTACCTTTTCCTAGATGGTATTACTTTTTAAATTAACATCATACTCAGCTCTACCCAGTCTTTCTTTTGAACTGCCCAATGACTAATTACAGCTTTACACATACAGTTTGCTTTTTCTGTATAAAAAGTAAATAATTTGTCCTTATTCAGTCCCTTGTAATTATGTTTAGCTTTTATTTCTCTCGAATTTTATGTGTCAAATTTTCTATTAAGTTCAGATCTTTTTGCAATAAAATTCTGAAACTCTGGCAAGCCATTGAATGTCTTTGAAAAGAAATAGTGTTTTGCTTAACTTTGATGGGTATGACATTTTCAGGCGCAACCACAATTTTTTTGCTCTTTGATATGTAGTGTTCCAAGACCTGTTGTCTTTTAATGTAGTCACTGTTCATTCTTGTGTGATTCTAATTGTGGTTCTACCACATTTGAATTGTTTCCTTTTTGTTTTTCATAATACTTTCTCCCTGAGCTGGAGGTTTGGGAAGTTAGCTATAATATTCCTGTAGTTTTTCCTCATAGGATCTCTTTCATGTAGTAATTGGTATATTTTTTCTATTTCTATTTTTCTCTCTTGTTCTAATACATCAGGACACTTGTGTTTATTTCTTGTATCAATATTCTTTATTTGATTGTGGCTTTCAATTATAGTAGAGTCCAATTATTCTTAGGTTTTTCTCTTCTTAATCTGTTCTCTAGAACAGTTGTTTTTTTCTTATGAGATGTTTCACATTCTCTTCTGCTTCATATATGTATATATGCATATATAATAATAATTATTATTATTATTTCTTGGTTTCTTTTAACTTCCCTGACTTCCTCTTGCCCAATTGCATTTTTCAAAGAGTCCTTAAGATTCTGGATTTTCTCTTCCAGTTGGTGTGCTTTCTTTTCATAATCTTGTTTTTTCTTGAATTGTTCTTATTGAAAAAAAATTCTCAATCTCTCTCATTTGATTTTTAGAGTCTTTTTAAAGTTCTTTCATGAATTCTTTCTGGGTAGGAGACCATTTGACATTACGCTTTTGGGGTACTAAAGAGTTTTTTTTTCTGAAGACTAATCCTGGTCTTCTCTATTCCTATAATAACTTGTGATGGTTGGGTTCTTTCTCCTTTGCTTGTTCATTTTTTAAAAAATATGTTATCAGCCTGTAATCACATCTAGTTCTGGAGTCTAGGGGATGGTGCCTCTGGCCTTAGGTCCTCCTTCAGTTCTGCCCTCTGGCCTGGAAATGAAACCAGGAACTCTGCCCTCTTGTAAATGTTCCCAGCCATCAGGGTCCCCACCCCAATGCTTCTGTACTTACCAGCATATACTAGTTCCTTCTCCCTCAGGGCTGTGTCTCAGCAGCACAACTGGGTCTAGTGTCCCTTATGGTCAGAAGTTCCCTCAATGTTCCCCTGCTCATACTGCTGACTCCCCACACAGGTTTTAGATAAAAATTCCTGTGGCTGGGGCTGAGGCTACCTCCCAACCTAGCTAGCCCCAGGGCTTGCTGCTTGCTGTTTCAGCTGAACTAGCCTGTGTTTATACTTCACAGGGGTCAAACCTCAGTTGTGAAATTTTTCTTTAATTCTTCTCCATTGTCCATTGTCCCCAACTCTTGTTTATTTTCACTGCTCTCCATTTGACCTGTGATGCTGTTTTGTCTTTTTTGTGGTGGAAATCTGGAGAGCTTGGATTTTTCTGAACTACTTTGCCATCTTCCCAGAATCTTCTGCCTCAATTAATTTTTTCATCTCTCTTTCCATGGCTCTTTATTAAACATAATTTTTAATTGCATTATGATCTGAATAGGATGTGTTTAGTATTCCTGACTTTCTGCATTTGATTATGAGGTTTTTATGCCCTTATTAATTGGTCAGTTTTTGTTAGGTGTTATTGACCACTGAGCAAAAGATATATTCCTTAATATCCCCATTCAGTTTTCTCCAGAGCTCAATCATATCTAACTTTTCTAAAATTATATATGAAATCGACTTCCTTTTGGTTTAGTTTGTTATTAGATTTATCTAGTTCTGAGAGGAGGAGGTATCATTTTGTTGTCTGTTTTTTCCTGTAACTCACAACTTCTCCTCTAAAGATTTGGATGCTGTACCACTTGGTGCATATATATTTAGCATTGATATTGCTTTATTGTCTATAGTGATTTTCAGCAAGATGTAGTTTCCTTCCTTATCTCTTATTTTTGTTTTTTCTTTTCATGAGATCAGGATTACTTCACCTGCTTTTTTTTTAACTTCAGTTGAAGCACAATGTACTCTGTTCCAGCCTTTTACCTTTACTCTGTGTGTATCTCTTTGCTTCAAACATATTTCCTATAAACAACATACTGTAGGATCATGGTTTTCAATCCACTTTGCTATCTGCTTTCATTTTATGAGGCAAATTATCCCATTCACATTCACAGTTATGATTGCTAATTGTTTATTTCCCTCTACCTTATTTTCCTCCCTGTTTATGCTTTCCTATTACTCTGTCCCTCATCACAGGTGTTTTGAGTCTGACCACCACCTCCCCCAATATGCTCTCCTTTCTATCAACCTCCCTCCTTTCCCCTTTTATTTCCTTATAGGGCAAGATAAATTTCTATACCCAAGTGAGTGTGTATGTTATTCCCTCTCTGAGCTAAATCCAATGAAAATAAGGTTCAAACAATGCCCACCCCTTCATTTCTTTCCCTCTATTATCATAGGTCTTTTACACCTCTTCATATGATGTAATTTACCCTATTCTGTCCCACCCTTTTCTCTTCTCCCAATACAATCTATTTTTCCCCAAATCTTAATTTTTTATATCACATTAAAGTCAGCTCATACCTACATCCTCTCTCTATGTATACTCCTTCTAACTGCCCCAATAGAGATACATTTATCAAGAGTTACAAGTATTATCTTCCCATATAGCGATGCAAATAGATTCATCTTATTGAATAACATATTGTTTTTCTTTCCTGTTTACCTTTTTATGTTTCTCTTGAGTTTTTATTTGAAGATTGAATTTTCTGTTCCACTCTGGTCTTTTTATCAGGAAAGTTTGGAAGCCCCCTATTTCATTTAATGTTCATCTTTTCCCCTGAAAAATTATGCTGAATTATGCTGGGCAGGCATTTCTTTCTTGTAATTCAAACTCCCTTGCCATCTGGGATATCACATTGCAAGCTCTTTGATCCTTTAAAGTTGAAGCTGCTAAATCCTGTGTGCTCCTGACTGTGGCTCCTTGATATTTGAATTGTTGTTTTTGTTGTTGTTGTTTTGGCTGTTTGCAGTATTTTTTTTTGACTCAATACTTTTGGAATTTTCCTACAACATTCCTTGTAGTGTTCATTTTGGGACCACTTTTTAGAGGTGATCAGTGAATTCTTTTGATGCCTCTTTTACTCTCTAGTTCTAAAATTTGAGGGCAATTTTCCTTGACAATTTCTTGAAAGAGGCTGTCCAAGCTCTTTTTTTCTAATCATATCTTTCAGGTAGTCCAATAATTCTTAAACTATCTCCCCTGGATCTATTTTCCATGTCAGTTATTTTTCCAATAAGGAATTTTAGGTTTTCTTCTATTGTTCCATTCTTTTGATTTTTGTTTAATTCTTGATGTCTCATAGATTCATTGGATTCCAGTTGCCCAATTCTAATTTTTAAGGAATTAATTTCTTTAATTGGTGTTTGTACATCATTTTCCATTTGACCAGTTCTACTTTTTCTGGAGTTGCTTTCTTTAATCATTTTTTTTTCTCATTTGGCCAATTCTATTTTTAAAAGTTGTTTTCTTCAGTCATTTTTTGTCCTTCCTTTTCCAAGCTTTTTTTTTCTCTCTTACATACATCTCATTTTTTCCCCACTTTTTCTTCTACCTCTTTTATTTTATTTTTAAAAATCCTTTTTGAGCTCTTCTAAGAAGGCTTCTTTGGCTTGAGAACAATTCATCTTTCCCTTTGAGGCTTTACATATAGGCATTTTGACATTGTTGTCCTCTTCTGATTTCATGTTTTGATCTTCTCTATTACCATAAGAGCTTTCTATAGTCTAGGATCTTCTGCTTTTTGTTTGTTTGTTTTGTTTTTGCTCATTTTTCTTTTTGCCTATTTCATGACTTTTAAATTGGACTCTGGGCAGTATCCTAAATTTCTTGTTCTGGGGGCCAGGGGCCTAGTCCCTGGTTTTCTTTGCCAGGGCCTTGTCCACTTGTGTTAGGTTGACCTGGCCTGGTTATCCATATTTTGCAGGGGTTTCCAGGGCTGGCAGTTCATTTCCTTCACTGGGGAAGGAGACCTAACAGGTGACCTGCTATGCCACTGGTCTGTTGAGTCAGGAACAAAGGGCCTTAGTTGCTGATCTGCGACATGGTTAAGAGCCTCCTCCTGGCTTGCCTAGTGACTGTCTTTGCTGTGCTCCCCTTTTATCCAAGTGATACAGATGCTTCCTAAAGTCATTATAATTTATTTTAAACTGTATAATTGTTTCACTCCATCTTCTTTTAGGTTCTTTCACTCCAGAATCCATTTAGAGGTTTGATTTACTATATTTCTGAGGGAAACTGGGAAGAGCTCAGGCAGCTTCTGGGCTATTTTCTGCCATCTTCCCCACTGAAAATTCTTGATTATGTTAGAATATGTACCACCTTGGACTGCCATTTAAAAAGATTCTACCGACTTCATTCTCATTTGGCCATATAAGTCTTCCCAGGTTCCCATGAAACCATCCCTTTCATCAGTTCTTATAGCATAATTATATTCCTTTATGTTCATATACTATCATTTACCCCCAGTTGATGGTGACCCCATTTATCACAGATTGCCATTTTGCAGTGTAGTGTTTTAAGAGGATGTGAGGACAGCAAGTAGATATGGTCCCAGGTTCTTCTGAACCATGGTTTCCAGTCACTGACATTAGTAGATACTTCTGTCTCTGTTTCAGTGCACTCACAACACACCATTACAGTAAAAATAAAAGAAACATTCTCCTGTAGTTTAATTCATTCATCATGAAATCAGACTACATTTGTTTGCCTACACATTTCCTCCTATTGAAAGAATGTGAATATTTTTCAAGATAGCCAGCATCTTGCTTCTCAATCATTCACAAAAATAAAAGATAGTAAACTAGAAGATTATCAGATTGATGAATGGAAGAACATTGGCATCTTGTAAAGTCACTTCAGGGATTATAGATTATGCTAAAGTAGAGATCTCTAACCTTTTCTGAATTATGGGTCCTTTTTGGCAGTCTCGTCAGGCTCATGGAGTCCTTCTTAGATTAATATTTTGAAATGCATATATTAAATGCAAAAGAAACTTATTATATGGAAATAATAATGTAATTTTCCCCACCTAAGTTCATGTGTCCCCTGAAATCTTCAGGTTAAGGATTCTGGGTCTACTGGTGAAATATTTTTAGACCATTCTCTAAAGTTTATGTAGTATTCTTAAGCTGCTTTATATTATGCATGATTCCATGATGGGACAATACTGCTTCTCTTGCATATTCTCTTAGATAAGTGAGTGAATGAATGAAATAATTATTAAGAGCTTATGAGGTGCCAGGCTCTATGGTAATCACTGGCAATACAGAAGAAGGCAAATAACAGAAAACAAAAGAAAAAAAACCAGTCCCTGCCCTCAAGGAGTTTACAGTCTAATGGAGGAGGCAACATATCAATAATAGGCACATACACAAACAGTATAGTGCAGTGAAAAGAGAATTGGCTCTGGAGTCAAAGAACCTTGATCAAAATCCTTCCTCTGGCACTTACCCATTTGACTGTGAGGAAGACATTAACCTTCCTGGGATGTCACTTTCCTCATCTGTAAAATGAGATGGTTGTTAGTTCTCTTCCAATTCTATATCTATGAAACCCTAAGAAAGGAATTCTTATCCTGAGATCTGAGCCCTTGTTGTTGCTGTGTTAAGTTAAAGTATTTAATTTATATATCAATGTAATTAGTTTCCTTTGTAACCCTAGGCATATAAAATCATTATTCTTAGAAGAATCCATTGGTTTTATCAGACTATCAAAGGAGTCTAGAATACCTAAAACATTAATACTTATTCTAAGATTTATATAACATAGATGGAAGGTTGATAATGCAAACCTTCAGAATGAACTCACAAAGTATAAACAAGAAGTTTGAAATATTTAGATCTGATTAAGTGGGCTGAAAAATAAAGGCAGAACTAAGAGTAGATATTTTTTAAAAAATAAGCCAAGATTTTATTTGGTATCTAGTCCCCTTCTTTATCCCGTTAAGCCCAGCTTTTATGAGTGATAGATCGATTTTTTCAGGTCTACTTTAGAAGCAGAAACAGTACAAGGCATTCTTGGTGGTAAGTGGAATTTTAGTAACTTAAAGACTCACTCGTGATGCTTTGCTCCAAATAGTAGTAGAAGAGAATTCAGAACCACTTTCTCTTACTATTCCCTCTCCTGCCCCCCACTAGCATTTAAGTTTTTATGCTGTTTTGAACCTATTACCTTTCATAGTTTAGATCTGGAAACATGAATAATGTTAGATAAGTGCATAAATTGAAGAACACTTTTTAATTCAAAGATGGTTTCATACAGAAACTGGATTGTTTTGAATATAAGAAAATAGTCATGTTCTATTAGACCTCCTGAACTATCTCTGCAGTAGACTGTATTGTTGGGAACAGGGAGGGAGGCACCAATGAAGACAAGGAGAAAAATGTGACTGGAGAGTTGGAGGATTCTCAAAAAGAATGTTTTTAAAAAGCATTAGTGGTCAGTCTTTCCTAGAGGGTAGAATCCCATTAAGTTAAAGAAGTCATCTGAGCATTGAGTGAAAGTTGTGTTTGAAGATAGCAAGAGGATTGCCAAGAGGCAGCCTAGTGTGGTGAACAGACATATTTCTAGAAGTCAGGAATACCTGAATTCAAGGCCTGCCTCTCATACATGCTGACTGTGTGAACTTGGATAAAACATTTAACCTTTTTAGTGTCCCATGCAACTCTTTAAAATTGTAAATTGTAAAGCATTTTCAAATCTACATTTGTAAGGGGAACTTTCTCAGGTTCAGTTTCCTTTACAATGAAATCACAGGTCCATTTTAGGTTGTATGGTTTGTCCTTTGTTCTCAAAGAGGACCATGACATCAGGAAGGTGATGCCATTACTTGCAAGTACATTGGATTTAAATGACGGAGGGCTGTACAAAATCACCAGCCTCAGTTTTTCTTCCAGAGCCATTTGGTCCAATGACCAGATATAGATCAGGACAGCTGAAAATGGCCTGGTCCACAACTCCATCTCAAACCCACTCTGTTTTATTTTTTGTCCACTCACCCCCAAATTAAGCAGGGCTTTTGCTTCTGTTCTGAGGTAAACAGCATTTGACCATAATTAGGCTATCTTAGTGAAGAGAAGGGCAATCTATGCTCACAACTGAGATCAGTCTAAGCTGGAAGAACAGTTATCAAGTGAAAAGTCTGATGAGAATGGCATTGGATGTCTACAGAATACCCAGATCCAAGGGCTAAAACAAATAGGAAAATTAGTACTGCAGAGTAATTAGTGCTGGGGAGAGAGATTCAGGGTCAGAGGATTCTAAAGGAGATTCAGGAATGGACTATTTGTATGATTGCAAGAGACTCCCCAGTATTCCAATATCTTCTTTGTAGCTGCTTGTTTTCTTCCACTTTGGAGGTGGTGGAATCATTAGTCTTGTGAATCTCCTTCATACTAATTTACTCCTGTTGAGCCAGGGTCATACAATGCTCAGTATATCCTTCCCTTTGAAAAAAAAATAAAGCTTCTCTCCTACTGGCTAAAAATGAATAATTTGCTTCATTATGCTGCCTAAAATTCCACAAATCAGAGATGTGTTTAGGGAGTATAAAAGGGGCTATCAGCAGTTCACACGATGTGAATAACTTCAGCCGTAAGAACTTTAGGGAAGTGAACAGAACCAGGATAACAACGTACACAGCAACAGCAACGTTGTGTGATGATTAATGTGATAGACTTAGCTCTTCTCAGCAATACAATGATCTAAGACAGTTCTAAAGGACTCGTGATGGAAAATGCTAGCCACGTGCAGAGAAAACTATGGAGACTGAATGTACATCAAAACATACTATTTTCACATTTTTGGTTTTTTTCTTTTTCATGGTTTTCTTTTTTGTTCTGATTCTTCTTTTGCAAAACATGACTAATGTGCAAATATGTTCAACATGATTGTACTGTATAACTCTTATCAGATAACTTGCTGTCTTGGAGAAGGAGGAGGGAAGACAGGAAGGGAGAAAAATGCAGAATTCAAAAATTTTACAAAAATAAAAACTGAAAACTATCTTTATATGCAATTTGAAAAAATTCATTAAAGAAAAAACCAACTTTAGGGGTCAAACATCTCTCTTGATTTGAGGAAAAAGGCATTTAATTCAGATTTTTCTACCATGATATCCCTGCATTGCTACTTAAACTGAATTCCATTGAATTGTAGGAGAGATGGGATTTTATGATAACTTAAGTTATCATAAAATTAAGCACTGGAAACCCAATGGCAATGCGCATATAACTGAAAAAGAAAGAAGCCATGGTCTCAAAGAGCTTCCATTCTAATTGGGGAAGCCAACATAAAAAGGGAGCTGAAAAGCAAGAAGTAAAGAGTCTGCAAGCCAGTACCAGTACTGGGTCTAGAATGAAGTTCTGCCTCAATCACTTCACAAAATGAAGCTCTAAGTTGGAACTCATCAATAGAAGAAGGAAGTGGATCTTATGGAGGAAGGGGAGAATGACAGAATCTGATGTGCATCAGTGTTTATTTTGAAATACATAAAAGGGGCAGCTAGATGGCACAGTAAATAAAGCACAGACCCTGGAACCAGAAAGACCTGAGTTCAAATTCAGCCTATGACACTTAACACAAAACCTAGCCATGTGACTTTGGGCAAGTCATTTAACCACAAATGCCCTCCAAAATGGAAAAAAACAAAACAAAACAAACAAATACATAAATGCCTGCCCGATCAGAATTTGATCTGCTCTTTCTGGAAAGGACAAAATGATGTCCAGAGTTCTGGGCTTATATCTCTGTGGCGTAGTATCTTATCATTGCTGAGGGGGAAAGTATCATATTGTTGCTCTAAGGGCTGAGTTTTAGCCTAGAGGGTCTTGTGAAGTAGAAGGTCCCATGTAGGAATAAGGGGAACTTTCTTTCGCTTCTCTGTACGATGGTCCTTGCGGGGTTGTAACTGGAAACCAGGCAGATTTTATGACTGTAGCTGATGTAACTTCTATAGTCATGAGTCAGGGAGAGTGGATTATGTATCATCTTTGTTTTTGCTCTGGATTTATGGGAGTGAAGGTTATTTCCCTCTCTTTCCAAATATCTTAAATCATTCTTAGGCAGCAGTAGACTTTTAACAGAAAATGCAAATGTAACTGGGACACTTACAATGACCTAAATGCATGCTGATTACCTGTTCTGTTATTGTTTGCCCTTAAATAAAGAAAGTAAAATAAATGTCAGTGATAAGAAAAATGAAAGTAGGTCAGTCTGCAAAGCCATTAGATCAGAAACAGTTGGAGCAGAACATACTATCTCCAGTGGAAAGTAGGAAATCAACATGTAAATGAGAAGCATTTGAAGAATTATGGAAGTCCCTCTATTAGCCCCTAGAATTAGCCGAAAGGCATTAAATTATTGTGGTGGCTGCATTGTACAACTAGAACTCAAGCAGAGCTAAGATATAGGGAAGGCATCATTCATCCCAAGAGGATTCTTATTTTGAGGGGAAGTCCTATAGCCTGGGTACTGAGGGAAGCAGAGTTTCACACCTACACCATCAGTTGGGCTAACTTCCTGGGTAGTTATGGGCAAGCCATTTCACATCTCTGCAGTTCAGTTTCTTCAATGATAAAAAGGAAATGTGTAGACTAATTGATTTCTAAGATGGCTTCCAGCTCTAACATTCTATGAATCTAGTAGGAAGGGAAATCTGGAATCACTGACTTTATGAGGGAGAAGGATCCTTGTATCTCTGTCACTTCCAACTGAGCTCCAGTTCCCAGACTACCACATTTTGTCTTTTATTTTTAGGAGATGCCCAGTGCAGTATCATCAGGTGTATATCTCACCACTAGTGACTGTCATTCATTGACATCAACAAAATGCATCTTTTAAGAGAGTATGGTGTTGGGCTTGATCCATATGGAGGCAGCATGGTACAGAAGAAAGAGCACAGATTCTGAAATCAGAGGACCTGGATTCAAATTCTGATTCTAATATTAATTGCCTATAGGATCTTGGACAAATCACTCAACATATCTGGGCTTCCTTCAGTTGCTTCAATATGTAAAATAAGGGAATAAGTGGCTTTTGGGGTCACTTCCAGCTCTAGGTCCTATGACCAATAATCATATTGGATGGATACCCTGTGGAGAAATTGTGGGGAGACTCAGAAATGAATTAGGCAAAATGAGTAGGTATGGATTGTTTGTGACCTACATCCAAATCTGTAAGATTAGATCACATCTCCATTTGAGTATTTGAAATCTGAGCTGAACATTGTAGAAGGTGAGTTAATAGATATGTCACTGTAAAGGATTTCACTGGGTAACAACAAAGACACATGTAGAATCCAGATCTTCTAGTAGTCAGTACTGTATTATTTATGCTACTCTATACTAACTTATATATGCTACAAGTTTAGCTTTCTTCTCCCCTTTCCTAGACCCAACTTTTTACACTGAAGCAAATTAAGGTTCATTAAAATTAAGTCATGTAACCAGTGAGTTTCAGAGGTGGGATTCAAACCTAGGCCATCCCAACTCTAAGTTCACTCCACTATTTACCACATCATGCTATGGAAACACATATCATGATTAGTGAGTGGGATTGGAGTATACCTAATGGTATAGGAATAGAGAGAAGTTGCTCTCTCTTTTAATCAGTCAAGTAAGGCTTGATGGAGGATGTGAACATTTAGTGACAATTTCTGTAGGAGTAATCAATATTGTGCAGTAAATTTGGTGGAGGTCAGAAAAAAGGTTTCAGGTATGGGTGTAACAATCTCAGAGTATGACTTGGATTATCAGATTGTCAGATGCAATGTATACATTTTCTAGCATTTCTCCAGAAATTCAAATTCAGATATTTTGCCAAATCAAAGGATGTAAAGATGTGATAGTTAAGATTCATAAATTATGTGTATGAAGAGAAGGATCTGTGATTTCATTAGTGTAACAGAAACTCTGGTGAGAAAAATAGGAATTTTCCAATATTAAATCCAGGTTGGCAATTTTTGAACTGAGTCTATGAGCTTTTTAAAGACTATTTTAATGACTGTATTTCATTATAATTAGTTTATTTTTTAATCCTGGGAATTTTTAAAAATTATTATTTTTAAAAATATATTATTCACATTGTTTTCATCAGATTATGGAAGGGTAATCTTTGGAAATTGCACAAAAACGTGAAGAATCCTTGCTCTCTGACTAGGTAGGCCTCAGGCTGGTTCAGATTGTGACTTGCCTTAGATTATATAAATAGAGGCAGGATTCTAACCCAGACCTTCTGGCTCACATACTCGGTATTCTCTCTGTTATATGAAGCTGAGCTATTACACGAAAATCTAAATAGAAATAGTCTTTAGTGTGAATCAAAAATGAATAGCTCCTCTTCCAACTTTGTCCAGTAATTCCTTCCAATCTAGTACATTTCTGTGGGAAAAAAAAGGTTTGACATAGTATTTTCAGTAAAAAGTCTATCTGTAACTCTTAAAGACATAATTTACTTCATTGTTCTCATTTTATCCTCTCAGATATACTCTATTCACCTTGAGTCACTAAAGGATCTAGGTTTCTGACATTAAAAGTCAAGAATTTTGTGCGAAGGACCAGAGCTGAAAGCCTGCATTGTCATAAACTACTTCAAACACGAAAGGCTTTGACCTTTGGAGAAAGATATTTCTTCCATCTCCTTGTGTCTTCTCTGTAGAGAATGTGAAGTTCTGCCTTTCCTTCCTGCAGGGGGTCTACATTTTATACTACTGCCCAAACCTCACACATGAAGACTAAGAGAAGTGAAAGAGCCCTTGCCCCATGGGCATCACTCCAGACTGGTCACTGGGAGTCACTTGTTATCTTAGAAACCTTTCTCTGTTAGATTTGTCTTCAGGTGGCACTGAGATCAAAAGCAAGCATCCAACTCTAGACATCTCACACTTGTTAGTGACGAAGTAGAGAAGTTTGTGGTGGGAAGGGAAAATTCAGCCTTGTGTTAGATATGAACTAATGCAGCATGGTGGGAAGAACCGAGGAGCTGGGATACCTTGGGCCTAGTCTTGTCTCTGCCTTCACCTGATGACGAGTATGACATTAGGCAAGCCACTGAAGCCCCTGTCTACAAAATGTGGGTGCTAGGTACCAATGCAAGTCAGCAAATACTGATTAAATAAACACAATGTGCAAGCCACTGTGATATTGCAACAGACATATGCAGGAGGCAGACCCCATTCTTAAATAGCTAATAATTTAATGGAGAGAAAAGAATCAGGGCTTCATAAGTGCAGAGAGAGAGTTTAATTCCTTGATCTGTAAGATCTTTTCCAGATATAGATACTTGCTGTTCTTAAAGGTAAGATTTGGTACATTATCTACATTTGGTAGAAAGATTATAGGCCAAACAGAGCATAAGAAAAATGTAAGCTCTGTGAAGCTATCACTTGAAGAATATAACTAAATATATGTAAACTCCTTGAGGATGGGCTGTTCCATTTGCCTTTTAAAATTCTGTATCCTCTCTGTGAGTGAGAGGCAGCCTGAAATTTCATCATCTTGTTCTGAATTCAGCTTTAGATGACCAACACCTCCCAACTTCCTTCCCCTCCCCTCTAATTAAGGGCTGGAGCTTTCTTTACAGAGGGCAAGGATCTGGACTTTCCATATAACTCTGCTTTTCATCATCAATTCTGCTTGCTTTGAACTCCATGAATATGATGCCCACACACTGCATACTCTATATTGCCATCCCCCCTTCTTATTAGATCTTAAGTTCTCCCAGGGCAGGGTCTATATTTCTTTTCTGTATCTTTGGTGTTTATTTAGCACAATGCCTGTTGCACAGCAGGTGCTTTATAAATTTTTATTATGCCCCTTTTCCTCTCCTCTCTACTCCCTTCTCCTTCTCCTCTATCCCTTTGTCTCTTTCTTTGACTCTCTTTTGGCTCAGGGAAGGACACACCCATGTTCCCTCCTAAGCTATAGAGGAGAGAATATCTTTCCTTCCAGATTCACTAAAATAGATAATATCCCAAGAGCCATTACTTGGTGTTTATCACAATTTTACTTTTTTATGTTCTATAAAGTAATAATATTTACTTTACTCCAGGCATGGGTGTAACAATCTCAGAGTATGACTGGGATAATCAGATTATCAGATGCACTGTATACATTTTCTAGCATTTCTCCAGAAGTTCAAATTCAGATATTTTGCCAAATCAAAGGATGCAAAGATGTGATAGTTAAGATTCATAAATTTTGTGTATGAAGAGAAGGATCTGTGATTTCATATAATAATATAATAACTTCTATGGGTTGTCTTGTTTCTTGTAGACACTGTGTTAGATTGAAGAGAGGTCTGGATTCAGATGCCAGGATTAGAATTTTGGCACCACTTAGGCAATAGGAGAGGTCCTGTGTGTAGTGCATAGCATGATAAATTTGCACTTAACAGTTCCTGAGTTTGAGTCCAATACATTTTTAGGTGTGACCACAGGCAAGCCTCTTTACCTTTCTGAGCCTCTGCTTCCTTATCTTTAGAATGATTATAATAATAACAGCCCCAAAAGATTATTGTAGAGTTCAAATCATTTCCTGCATCTGAAGAGCTTGACAAACTTTAAGGTATTGTATAAATTCCAGTTAGTTTTTTTTTTATTAATTCCCATCCTCTTTCGGAATCATTGATTTAGAACTGGAAGGAACCTCGTAGACCATCCAAGTTCAACCTCTTCATTTTACAAATGAGGAAATGGGTCTAGTGAGGCTAAGAGACTTCTTTAAATTCAGACAGGAAGTAAACATCAGAGGTGAGATTTCAATCTTCTAAAGTCCTCTATCTCCAGAGTTAGGACTCCTTCTTCTTGACCACAATGACCTTCAGTTTCCTCATTAGTGAAATGGAGTATCATCATGCCTCAAAGGGCTGTTGTGAAGCAAGTACTTTGCAAATCTCAAAGCTCTGTATAAAAGTGCACTAGTAATGTGAGGTGAGAGTAGCTGTTTCCAATTATTTTGTTCTTAGAACCCCTTTACTCTCAAAAATTATTGAAGACTCTAAAAAGCTTTTGCTTATGTGGGTTATATCTATTCATATATATTATGTTAGACAATAAAACTGACCAATTTAAAAATCTTTACTAATTCATTTAAAACAATTTGACAA
The DNA here is from genome assembly GCA_028646575.1 of Pseudocheirus occidentalis. Lineage (NCBI taxonomy): Eukaryota > Metazoa > Chordata > Mammalia > Diprotodontia > Pseudocheiridae > Pseudocheirus > Pseudocheirus occidentalis. Next base: position 121,349,177 of record CM053599.1, read on the forward strand.
ATATAACAAAATAATAAACTCATTGCATGTTAATATAAGTAACATTTCATCATCAAAAAGAACGATTTTCCAAAACAAAAAGTTTAGTGAGACTAATGACATTATTTTTACATATTTTTTGCAAATCTCTTTAATTTCTGGCTTAATAGCAAATATTTGGATTTTCATATTTATCTTTGTATTTCTTCTGTTGAGATATATTGCTTCAGTTAACCTATGTGAAGAAAATCCATTCTCACACAGGTATATGGTTGGAAAAGGAAGAAGTATTTTAATAGGCAAATAATATTTTCGTATTATTAGGAAAGCAATTTTGACTTTGTGGACCCTTTGAAATAATCTTGGGGATCCCTAGGGGTCTGGAGACCAGATTTTGAGACCTGTTACGCTAGGGAAGATATACTTGGCAAAATATAAGCTGCAGACCAACTCCTACCCATTACTTGCTTTTGTTTGCCCCATGAGCTAATAATGTTTTTTTTTTCACATGTCTAAATACAAAAACAGACTTAGTCTATCCCTGTTAGAGAATTCGAATAGTGCTGTAAAAGAATTCCTATAGTGGTGCAATCCTGAGCATGAAATCTGGACCCTGTATAACTTTCCTATGAAAGACTAATAAACCTAGAAAATATGTTGATAAAATTTTATTCCTAAACAATAAGTAGAGATGCTTCTTTTCCTATATAAACTTTCAGAGAGAGAATCTCTTTGTAGACTTTTGGAAGTTCATCCCTTCTTCCCTTCCTTATGGAGCATTGTAGGAACATTTAGTCTTGAATAAGAGAAATAAGAAGAAAACCCAGCTTTTAAAAATCTTAAACTAACTTTCATGATAAGAGAATTAAGTCAGCACCTCTATATTTCATGCTGTTCTTCTCAGCAAAGTAAACAAAGGGGCATAGTTTTAAGTAACATAAAATTTAAAAATTAATAGCAGTGCATTAATAGGTCAGGATATGTTTTTCCCTAAGTAGTAAATGCCAAAAGTATTGTTTATCATGCTTTGTGGTGGGCATCTGCTGGGATAAATAGAACAAAACTGGGCTCCAAATTCATGGTGATAATATATTATAATCTCCAGCACCCACACAACTCTAATTTATCTTACTAATACCCTGGAGAGCTCCCATCCAGCGTGTCAAGAATGCTTAAGCAGGGAATGATTTGTTGTCTACACTGCTCATCAGATTTGACATCATTTAAGAATTAACCAAGGAAGAGGCTTCAGCATTTTCACCTGGAGGTTGTTACTAACAGAAATCTGTGTGATTCTACTCCTGCCATATACATGAGTCACACATTAAGTTTTGGCTTCTAGAGATGACACAACCAAAGGCAGGGTCCCTGGCTCAACATCTCAGCAAGGTTAGCCACTGAAGACAATTTCAAAATGAATCAAATATGCAAAGTCCATCAGAACCACTGACAGGGTCAGTGGGAACTGACAACTCCAGGATACATTTGGTTTATGGGGCCACTTGGTATCAATAAACTTCGATGTATGAAACAGATATATGTATATTTCTATTCCCTGACTGTTGTTCATGCTGTTCTAGGCTTATAATAGGTGCTGTCAATGCTACCACTTGCCTCACATCTTTTTTCTTCGTTAGTCAGTGCAGAAATAGCACTCTCAGCTCTGTTTCCCCTTCCCACCAGTAAAGAAGCTTGTTTTCCCAGCACATTCTGCATCTCAAATCACTCCCTGAAGTGTTTCTCTCAGCTCAAATTTGGCTTAACTACAAAGTGAAGCTCACTAGTGACATCTCAGAATGCAGAATAACATGGAAATAGTGGTCCCATGCTTCTAGCTCAGTTACACTGTTGCCACAACCACCCATGGAATCAAAGTGTTCTTGCAACACAGTATTATGAGGGAGAATTGAATGTATTATTTAAAAGGATATGAGCAAGAAAAGTTACATCTCTGAGCTGAGACAGGAAAACACATTAAAGCATCCAGAAATTCATTCTCATGGAGGGTAATAATGCTATAAAAGTGGCTTTCAAAATGTCATCTCTGAGTATCATTTTTACCTCCATCAATAGGAACATAGCTTAAAATAGAGATGGTTAGGCACCCTCTTCAATTGTCTCATTGCAAGTGGAGTAAAATGCAAGCAGTACTGGAAAAAAAATCAGATTATACTTGCCACAATGTTATCTGTCATGACATTTCTAGGGTTAATCTACATCTACCTTAATGTCAGTTATGTGATACAGCAGATAGAATGGTGAGCCTGGAGTCAAGAAGACTCATCTTCCTAAGTTCAAATTTGGCCTCAGACATTGACTAGCTGTGTGACTCTGGGCAAGTCACTTAACCCTGTTTACCTCAGTTTCCTCAGGAAGGAAATGATAAACCAATCCAGTATCTTTGCCAAGAAAATGAATGAGGTCATGAAGAGTCAGCTATAACTAAAAAACAGCTTATCAATATATCTACCTTCTATCATATCATTAGTAGGACTTTCGAAAGAAAAAGTTATGATAGCATATCACTTTCCAGCATTCATAAGTGTAGCAAAAAGAAAAACAACTTGCCACCCTTCAACATACGTATGCATATACAGGCATATAGAGAAGTTAGCTGAGACTCATAATCAAGAAACATTTGTTAAGTGCCTACTGTGTGCAAGATTCTGTGCTAAGAACTGGGGTGCACTGTGCTTCTGAGAGCCAGTTGTTAAATTTTTAGGGTGAGATTTATGTCTTGTAAATTGACAAATTTGGGCTTGACTTAGTTTTTTGTTGAAAGTAATGGAGAGAAGATAAATAATGCAGATTAAATTTAAAAGCACGACATTGTGCATTTTTTTGTTGTTCTTAGAGATCTGGTTGTTAAACATTTACCAGCATATCCTTGCATAATCCATTTTTAAAATTGTCTTCCATCATGCTAGGCTTCTGTAGTGTATACCTCTATCCCTCAGTCCCCTCCTTGAACTCTATTTTGTAAGTTAAGTTGTTCAAAGAATCACAGGAGTGGCAGCATAGGGTATGAGAGAGAAGGTTTTGGAGTCAGTAAAACCTGGATTTAAGTTCTACTTTTGATATAGGCAGACTATGTAGCCTTTAGCATATCATTATAATAGTAATGGAATTTGAAAATCCCCTTGTTTTGGAAAGCTAACAGGTACTTAGCTCTTAGTTTCAAGTTAAGTATTAAGACCCAGACTTTGTGAATCCCACAGGAGGATGGACTTGTTGATTTAATGGGAAGGGGCTGATCAGGGAGGAGCTAATACCACATATAAGGAGAAGCCCAAGCTGAGAAAGGCCAGAACTTATGGGAGTGAGCATCATAGAGGCAGAGCAGGTACTGTTGGAGAGACAGAGAGAACTGCAAGGAATGAGAATTGCTGAGAGAGAGAGAGAAAGAGAGAGAGAGAGAGAGAGAGAGAGAGAGAGAGAGAGAGAGAGAGAGAACTACCAGGATGCCAAGGACTTCTGAGGCCAGCCAGAGCTGTCAAAAACTGAGGAGGCATGAGTGTCATGCTGGTACTTTGTCTGTTTTGGGTCTATGTTGATTTCACAGGCAGAATGTGAATTGAAGAGGATTCTGGTAATGTGCATTAGTGTTGTTGTGGCTTTGTTGAGCTTTATCTTTCCAGGAACAGAGACCGTGAGGGATCTGGGGTTGATTGGACACTGTGAGCTTCAATATGGAGGAGGAGCTGCATGGAGAGCTGGACAAGGAACTGGGAGCTGTCTGCCTTTAAACTCAGGTGGCAGTGGCTTAGATTTGAGTAGGAACTGGGACCATGGAAGAGGAAGCATGGAAGCTGAGAGCCTGTCTCAAGTCAAGATGAAAAGACCTCTCCTTGGGTATTTAATGTTGACTGATGAGACTGTAACTTACTTGTGAACTATGGGTGGATGGCCTTTGTACTTTCTACTACCCCCTAAGAAGGTACTTAGTAGTGACTGATGATATTGCAACTTAGTTGTGACATAGGGGTGGAAAACTTTTGACCTTTGTACTTTGTGATTGACTAAATAAATGTACTTTGTTTAAGAAAGAAGACTTTTTGATTGAAGAGTTTAAGACAATATGACCTAGGGGTGGACTTTGTGATTGACTAAATGAATGAACTTTGTTTAAAAGAGAACTTTGACCTTTGTACTTTTGATTGAATAGAGGACTTATTAAATGAATGAGTTACTAAATGAATGTCCTTTGTTTAAAACTATGTGACCACTTTGGTGAAAACTATGTGGTCATTTTAGTGTTAAGTTGTTAAGTTATAACATGGTGAATGATGCATTTTGATTTTCTGTGAAGGTTTTGCCTTAATTTGATACTGAACAGAGAGTTCACTATACTGGGTAATCAGAACCTTAAAAGCTGTTCACAGCAGCAGTGCTCTGGAAAGCTGCTTGTGCTTGGCTTTCCAATCATCAGACTGTCACTGCTCTAGGTTTCATAGCAGCTCCCTAGAGATCTTATTGATATAGGGAACTTCAAGCTAAGAAACTCCTCCACCAATGCAGACAGACAGCAACTCAACATTTTACTGCTAAACCTATGAGGAAATAAGTGATTTGCCCAGTATGTGTCAGAGTTTGTACTTAAATGCAAGTATGCCACCTTTCTACACCCTATAGTACCCCCTTTGAAAGAGCCTCTCCAAAATGAGTTTAAAGGAAATTGAACCACACTTCCCCACAAGGTTAGTTGTTCTAGTTAAATATTTATTCTGCTTATGCCTAAATTGATTCTGTTCCCAATATTTTTAGGAAACAAACATAAGCAAACAACTAAAGGAATAGAAGACAAAGTCTAGTCTTTAAAAAGTTAACCAAAATAATAATCATAAAAAATAATTATTGTTAATTTTTTTCTATGTTGTGGATGTGCTAAGAAGACTAAGTGCTTCTATTTTCATTTTCTTTTGTCACTAAGTTTTGTTTTAACAAAAGGTTAAATTTCAAAGAAAATCAACATAATATATTTTCTGAAAATAGCTAAGCACATTTGCCTATTAGAGTGATTGTAAGTGATAGTCTTTCATACTATTATTTTTGCTGTTGTTGTTAATAGATAGGAAGGATGTCTATTTGAATCTTAATATTTTGGTATCAGTGTTTTCATTGGTTTTAAGATGAACTTTTTAGGCATTTTTGTCTTATGGGAGTTTTTATTTTTCCTTGACTCTACCTTCTTTACTTTATCTTGTGCAAGTCTTCTGATATTTTTATGAATTCTTCTGCTTTGTCATGCTTTACAGCACAGTGATATTATATTTATATGCCATAATTTATTTAGCCATTCTCTGATTTTTTAAGAACATAGTTTGTTTCCAACTTTTGTTTTAACTTACGAAGTATAAATTTGTAGATAAATTTGTAATGCAAGGAATGTTTTATAGAGCTGGGTGTCTTCCTGTCATTAAACCATTTAAGTATAAATGAAAAAATTTTTTTTGCTTTTTTTTGGAGTGCAATTGGGGTTAAATTACTTGCCCAAAGTCACACCGCTAGTAAGTGTGTCAAGTGTCTGAGGCTGGATTTGAACTCAGGACATCAGGGCCAGTGCTCTATTTACTGTACCACCTAGCCACCTCAATATAAATTTAATATTGAGATAAAAATGAGAGGATATGAGTAATTTGTAACTTTTATTGAATAAGTTCATATCATTTTTCTAAGTGCTAAGAGCAGCTTCCTGATTTACCAACAATTACTAAGCTTACCTTTCACCCCCCACAGTCCTGATATACAACTTTTTTAGTCTTTTACTCTTTGCCTATTTGATGGCTGTAAGGTGATATTTCAGAGTTGTTATATTTTGATTCTCTTTGTTAGAGATTTCTTTTACCACTTTTTCCTCTGGTTCTTGATAGTTTATATTTCTTAAAAATAGCCTGTTCAGTTTACTCTGTCTAATTATCTATTGGAGAATAGCTTTTAACCATATACATTTGTGATAATGCTTTATAGATTTTAAAGAGAAATATTCAATGTAAATATTTTTCATAATGTAAGTTTTATTCTTATTCTAGTTGTATTGCTTTAAAAAATCCTCATTACCCAGCATAGTACCTCACACATAATAGTCACATAATAAATTATACAAAGTTTTATTCATCTATCTACTACAGAGAGAGAGAAAGAGAAAGAGAGAGAGAGAGGTTCTCTACCAAAGAAGATGGTCATATGTACTGTGGCTTACATAGCATTAGAGGATTATTGGGTTTTATGCCTTCAACTTTTTTATTGCTACTGTTTCCAAATTTTACTCACAGTTATTCATAATTATTTATATTAATCCTAATTTCAATTTATTCTGCCTAAATCTTCATTTCTTACACAATTGTCTGTGTGTTGTCTCCTCCATTAGAGTGTGAATTCCTCAAGGTTATGGTCTATTTTTTGTCCTTTTTTGTATTCTAGTGCTTCTTGCAATGCATTCTTCATAGTAGACATTTAAAATGTTTGTTAACTATAAAAATGCATTAATTTTTCTGTCTTTTTGTATTTATTTTTTAATTCAGAAAATGATGCAGTACTTTTAAAAGAATGTTTCATGTATCTCCAAAAATTATAAGTGATTTCTTTAATATTTCCAAATAATTTTCTCTTGCTTTTCCAACTATTTCTTCAAATCTTCAATTTTCTTCTGCCAGATTTGTCCAGTTCTGATAAAGAATTATATCTGACATTAATGTCTTACTACATAAGTCTTTTTTATTTCAGTTATTCTTCCTTTTAAATACTAAATTACTATAATATTTAATTCATAAATATTTGACATTGTTACTTTTTCATTAATAATAACTTAGTATCTCACTCCCTCTCAATTCTAAGTAATCTGAAAGCATGGCTATAGTGCTTTTTAAAAAAATTATCCTAAACATAATAAATTTCATTCTACTCTCTTATTTCAAATATATTTATACTTTTACAATTCAGATATATGGTTGTTTTAGGGAGAATGTGATTGTATTTTGTTTTCTAATTCATTCTGTAACACTTTCTTTTTGTGAATCTTTCTATACACTATGTTCTAACCTCTATAAAGAAGGGAGGATGGTGTAACCTCATTTATCTTCTCTGGCACCAAGCTTTGTCATAACTTTATAGAATTCAATTTAGTTTTTTTAAATAGATTTTTTCCTTATACTGTTTTGGACAATGTGCATATTGGTTTTTTTTTAGGTTTTATTTTATTTTATTTTATTTTTTTTAATTTAGTTTTTATTTTTTTCTTGTTTACATTATTCATTTTCATTACATTTTTTGAATTACACATTTTCTCCCCGTCTTGCTCCTGCCCCAACCCCATAACAGCAATCCCACTGTAAAGCCCCTCCCCTGCTCTGCTCTCCTATTTTCTGGTAGGGCAGGAGGGGTCTCCCTATCCCAGCCCCTGTATATCTTTTTTTTTTTTTTTTGCTTTTTGGAGGGCAGTTGGGGTTATGTGACTTGCCCAAGGTCACATGGCTAGTTTTTTTTTGTGTTAAGTGTCTGAGGCCAGATTTGAACTCAGGTACTCCTGACTCCAGGGCCGGTGCTCTACTCACTGTGCCACCTAGCCACCCCCCCTGTATATCTTAATT
>CM053599.1:121357241-121372762 GCA_028646575.1 Pseudocheirus occidentalis
GCCTGGAACTCAAGGATCAGCCAGGCCACCAACAAGCAAAGTCCCATCCTGTTCATATCGTCAGTTAGCCACTCAGGAACCAAATCCAAGATCTGTCTTGTCTCTAAAATTCTCCTGCTTATAAAAACTCGCCTTCTCCCAAGTCAACATGGTTCAGGGGAGTGTCTCAGCCAATAGCATTTCTCCAAGTCAACAGGGGAATTCACACCTTTTAACCAATGGACAGTTCTATACTTAACACTAGGTTACTAGGATCTACTTAACATCTGATGATACAAATTAATTACCATTACAACTATCTGGACAGAAAGAGTATATACATAAAGAATATAGATAAAGAACCTGGGAAACAGAAGTCACCAGGTAAATAAGACTAATGAGGAGTAAAAATGGGAGCTTAATACATGGGGACATGTCAAACAGTTTATATTTTTAAAAAATATGAGAAAAAGATGAAAACAAGGATGTTACAGAGAAGGAATCCTGTTAAAATAATACCAGGAATGCTAAATCTCAGTATGAGCTGGGGTTGTCTAGTAAAGCTAAATAAAGCAAAAAAGTGTTTTGTTTGTTGTTTTTTAACATAGAAAAACGTTGATCAAAAAGGAATGGTACTATTGCTCAGGGTAGAGGGGATGCTAATAAATGGTGATAGAGGGGTGAGATTACTGAGTGCAGTATTTTGTTCAAATAATATTTTTTATAGATAATGAGAATGAAATTTTGTCTGAGAAGAACAGAACATGAATGGATAATATAAAATTGATAACCCCTCCCCAATTAATGAGGACACAAATGAAAGTACAAGCTGACATTGACAACTCCAAGTCATTTGACTTAGATGAAGTATAATTCATATAAATTCTTAGGTAACAAAAACACCAGAAAATGTGGTCACTTAGCTATTGTGAATCAAATATCATGTTATTTGAAATTGTGGATAATGGGAGAGACACCACAGAACTGATAAGACCAATGTTATTGAAGCTTTCAGAAAAAAAAGGCAGAGAACGGAGTCTGTAAACTATAGGCCAGATTTAGCTGAACACAATCAACTTGACTTCATCACTTACAAATTACGCAAAACTGTTTCCTTTTTTGATAGACTATTAAATTGATAAGCAGTCTTAGTTGATGCACTGGTCCTTACCTAGGAATATAACCTGATCTTTTGGGCTTGCAAAGCTTGCTGCTTTTCAGGATCATTAATCCTTTGCGACCAAAAGTATTATTGCTCACAAACAATACTGTTCCTCAGTCTCCCTGATTCCTTTTGATCAAAAGCTTTAGTGTTCCTCAGGACTCTTGCTCCCTGTTGATCAAAAGTGTTTCTTTCTACCCTTGAACTGTGACACAGAAATCAGTATGGGCAATGTAACTGCCGAACAGCTTCCAGTTCTGTGTCCATAGTTAGGACAGGGATCCCTTTTAGTCTCTTTCTAGTCAGCTGCCAAGTTCCCTTACTACCTATAGCTAGAAAACTCCCAAAGTTGCCCCCACTTTTGTCATCACCATTTAGTCCTACTACATGGGCCCCAGGTCAGCCTAAACACCCATGTTACAGTTGTCTCCTTTGAACCTCCTAAGTTGTCTTGGGCTGCAAGAATGTCTTACCCTGACTTTTAGTTGGCTCTGCCACTCTAGAATTTGATTTGAGGTATTAACTTATAGTTGTTGGAAGGTAATGTTGGGAGAGATTAGCTCAATGTTTCCCTTACTCCACCATCTTTTCTCTGATCCTGGAGTCAGTATCTGATAATCTTGTGTGCTCATAACTGTAACTTCAAATTCTTTGAATTGTTTCTTTCTTGCTTCTTGTATTATTTTTCATTGAACAGAGATCTCTGGGAACTGGCAATGATATTTCTGGCAGTTTCTGTTTTATAATCTCTTTCAGGAGGCAGTTGGTGGATTCTTTCAGTTTGTATTTTGCCCGGTGTTTCTGAAATATCTGGGCAGTTTTTCTTTATAATTTCTTAAAATATGATGTCTAGAATATATTTTTTAAATGATGACTTTTAGGTAATTAAATGATTCTTAAATGAACTACTCTCAATTTATTTTCATGTCAGTTTTTTTTGGTGAGATGTTTCGTTTTACATTTTTTTCCTTTTTTATGTTGACTTTAAAAAAAATTTTCTTGGTGTTTCATGCAGTTATTCGGTTCCAGTTAACCAATTATAATTTTTTGAGATTCATTTTCTTTAGTGAGGTTTTGTACCACTTTTTACCATTTGGACAGTTCTGAATTTTGAGGAGTTATTTTCTTTGATATTTTCTTAGGTATCTTTTTTTTTACTTATCTGTTTTCATTTTCATAATTTTCTTTCATTATTCTAATTTCTTTATCCAAATGTTCATTTTCCAATCTTATTTAATTCTTTTTTTGTGGATTTACTTATTTATTTTTTCTTTGTTTCTGTTTAGTTTTTTCATTTCACTGTGGGTAACTGATTTCTTCTGATAATTGCTTGTTCATATCCTTTGACCATTTATCAATAGAGGAATGATTTGTATTGTTACAAATTTGTTTCCGTTCTCTATATATTTGAAAAATGAGGCCATTATCAGCAAAAAAAACTTTGCCTTAAAATACATTTTCCCAGTTTCTTGCTTTCATGTTTGTGCAAATACTTTTTAATTTGATGTAATCAAAACCATCTGCTTTACATACCATGATGCTCTCTGTTTCTCTTGTTTGGTCATAAATTCTTCCCTTATTCATAGCTATGACAGGTATATTTTATCCTCCGCTAATTTGCTTGTGATACCATCCTTAATATCTCAATCATGCACTTATGTTAACCTTATCATGGTATATGGTGTGAGATGCTGGTCTATTCCTTGTTTTTGCCAAACTGCTTTTCAGTTTTTCTAGCAATTTTTTTGTCAAATAGTATGTTCCCATATCCAATTCATTGATTTTTTTCTTGCTCTTTTTGTTGATGTAAGTACTTAGAGATATAATCCTGTAAAGTTTGGTATAATTTATTATTCTTGTCATTCTTTTCAATAAAATTGTTGAGTATTTCTATGATTTGTTCTGTGGACCACTATTTCTGATAAAATGGATTATTTAGTTTCCAATTAGTTTTTAATCTGTGTTTCCATGGCCTTTTATTAATTATAATTTTATTGCATTATGATCTGAAAAGTGTGCATTTAATATTTCTGCTTTACTGAATTTGATTGTGAGTCTTTTATGCTTTGATACAGATCAGTTTTTTGAAGGTGCTATGTCCAGTTGAGAAAAAGCTATATTCTTTTCTCTTCCCATTGAGTTTTCTCCAGAGATCTGTAACATCTAACTTTTCTAAAATTCTATTTGTCTTTCTAACTTCTTTCTTATTTACTTTATGGTTAGAGTTATCTGGTTCTGAGAGGAGAAAGTTTCCCCACTAGTCCAGTTTTACTGTCAATTTCCTCTTACAAGCCATTTTACTTTTCATTTAAGAACTTGGATGCTATATGATTTGGTACATACATATTTACTATTGCTATTACTTCATTGTCTGTGATACCTTTTAGCAAGATGTAGTTTACTTCTTTATCTCTTTTCATTAGATGTATTTTCACTCTTGCTTTGTCTGAGATCATGATTGCTACTCCTGCTTTTTATTACTTAAGCTGAAGCATAATAGATTCTGTTTCTGCCTCTTACATTTACTCTGTGTGTATCTCTCTGGTGCAAGTCTGTTTCTAGTAAACAATTTATTGTTGGATTCTGTTTTTGAATACACTCTAGCATCCACTTGTTTGTTAGTGAGTTCATCCCATTCACATTCACAGTTATGCTTAACTATATATTCCTCTCTGTCCTATTTGAACCTTGTTCCTCCCCACCTCTCTCTCTCCCTCCCTCCCTCCCTTTCTCTCTCTCTCTCTCTCTCTTCCCTTCTCCCTCTTCCTTTCTTGTCTCCCCCTTCCTCCCTCCCTTCCTCTCTCCTTTCACCGTATACCTCCTCAAAAGTATTTTGCTTCTGTCTGCTGCCTCCTGCAATCAATACTCTTTTTAACTGTCCTAATAATAACATTCTTTTTTTCTTTTAAAAATTTATTTAGCTTTAGTTTTCAGCATTCATTTTTATAAGATTTTGAGTTCTAAATTCCCCCCGACACTCCACCCCCCAAGGGAGCATACAATCTGATATAGGCAATGCATATTCAATGATATTAAATATATTTTCACATGAATCGTTTTTGTGAAAGAAAAATCAAAACAAAAGTGAAAATAAAGAGAAAGAAAAAAGAGAAGGAAAATAATAATTTCAATATGCATTCAAATTCCATAGCTCTTTCTCTGGATGTAGATAGTATTTTCTATCATGGGCCTTTTGCAATTGTCTTAGATCCTTTCATTGCTGAGAACAACTAAGTCTATCAAAGTTGATCTTTACACAATATTGCTGTTACTGTATACAATGTTCTCCTGGTTCTGCTCAGTTCAGTCAGCATCGGTTCATGTAACTCTTTCTGGGTTTTTCTTCAAAAAAAACTTTTTATTGATTTATTTTTGGTTTTCAACAATTACTTTCATATGTTTTAAATTCTCTCACCCTCCCACTTCCCTCCCCACCCATGATGGCATTTAATATGATATGATATGATACATTCCTATTAAACACATTTTCACATGAGTTATGTTGCATAGAATTATAATGAATGGGAGAGAACATGAGAAATTAAAAAAAAACAAGGGAAACATTTTCTTAATGCTGCATTCCAACTCCATAGTTCTTTCTCTGGATGTGGATGGCATTTACCCATCATGAATTCTTTGAAATTGTTTTTAGGTCCTTCCATTGTTGAGAAGGGCTGAGTCTATCAAAATCAATAATTGCACACTGTGGCTGTTTCTGTGAACAGTTCTCCTGGTTCTTTTCACTTCACTCAGCATCATTTCATGTAAGTCTTTCTAACATTTTCTCAAGATTACCTGTTCATCCTTTCTTATAGCACAATATTATTCTATTACATTCATACATGACAATTTGTTCAGCTCTTCCCTAGTTGATGGACATCCCCTCAATTTCTAGTTCTTGACCACCACAAAAAGCACTGCTATAAATATTTTTTGTACATGTGCACCCTCTTCCCACTTTTATGACATCTTTGGGATATAGCCCTAGATGGCTGTACCCCTTTAGTGTATGCACATTTAAAAAATTTTATTTTTAAAATTTTGAGTTACAAATTTTCTCCCCATCTTTCCCCTACCCCCAAGCCCAAAACAGCCATCCCCCCAATCTGCTCTCTTTTATGCCCTCCTCCTACTTTCTGGTAGGGCAGGGAGGGTCTCCCTACCCCAGCCCCTGTGTATCTTAATTCCTAGTTGCATGTATTGCAGAGTTTTAAATTCTAGATTCTTTCAGTTCCTCCCTTGTCACCCACCCCCACTGGAAGGACATATGTGTATGCATACATACACATATTACATATGTGTGTGTGTTTGTGTGTATACACATTCGTATTTCCTTCACCTAACCTCAGTGTATGCACATTTTATAGCCTTTTAGGCATAGTTCCAAATTGCTCTCCAAAATGGTTGAATCAGCTCACAGATCCACCAACAATGAATCAGTATTCCAACTTTCCTACCTCCTCTCCAACAATGATCACTTTCCTCTTTTGTCATGTGAGCCAATATGATAGGTTTTGTGTGGTTCTTCAAAGTTGTTTTGATTTGCATCTCCTAATCAATAGTGTTTAGAGTACTTTTTTCCATATGACTATAGATAGCCTTAATTTCTTCATCTGAAGACTGCCTATGCATATCATTTGACCATTTATCAACTGGGAATTAATGATAACATTCTTAAGATTTACATGTATCACTTTTCCATATTAAAATGCAAACAGTTTACACGTATTCATTCTCTTGTGATTCCTCTTTCATTTTTACCTTTTTATGTTACTCTTGAGTCGTGCCTGAAGTCAAGTTTTCGATTTAGGTCTTCTCTTTTCATTAAGAATTCTTGTAAGTCCTTTATTTCATTAAATATCCATATATATATATATATATCCCTGAAGAATTGCACTCATTTTTCTGGCTAGATGACTTGTTTGTAATCTTTGCTCTTTTGACCTACTCAACATCACATCCCAAGTCTTGTGATTTGTTAATGTAGAAGCTAAGTCTTGTATAATCCTTACTGTAGCTCCATGATATTTGAATAGTTTCTTTCTGGCTGTTCACCATATTTTTATCTTGACCTGGGAGTTCTAGAATTTGGCTATAATATTCCTTGGAGTTTTCATTTTGGGATCTCTTTCAGGAGATGATTGATGGATTTTTGTCAGTTTCCATTTTACTCTCTGGTTCTACAATATCAGGGCAGTTTTCCTTGATAATTTCTTGAAAGATGATTTCTTGAATCTGTAATTAAGTTTTAGCTAGTCAAATAATTATTAATTTATTTCTCTTTGATATATTTTCCAGGTCAGTTGTTTTTCACATTTTCATCTATTTTTACTCTTTTGACTTCATTTTATTGTTTCTTGGAGTCTTTATATTCCAACTGACCAATTTTTAAGGAATAATAGCAGGATTTTATACTTCTTTTCCATTTAGTTCTGCCAGGGAATTTCTTTCAGCTGTTAATTTTATTCATAATTTTCTTGGATGATTCTTACTTCTTTTCCCATTTTTTACTCTGCCACTTTTATCTCTTTCTTTAGCTCTTTCAGGAATTCTTGTTGGACTTGTTTCCATCCCATTTGTACTTTTTTCCTTTGAGTCTTGCAGCTCTTTCTCTCACTGTTATCCCTTTCTGAGTTTGTGTCTTAATCTTCACTGTCACCATAAAACTTTTTTTGGTCAGGTTGTTTTTGTTGTTGTTGTTTGTTTATTAGCTGATTTCTTGACTTTGAACTTTATTTTAATGTCATGCTCTGCTCACAAGGAGTGAGGAGATACTGTCCCAAGTTTCATTTTTTTTCACATTGCTATTTTTCAGAACTAGTTCAATGAATCTGTAATTTTTTATATTTCCAAGGTAGTTTGATTCAGAGGGAGGCTTTGTCATTGCTCTTCTTCTCTGTGCTTTGTCCTTTACCCAGGGAGGGTCCCTGCTTCCTTGCAACCATAAATTCTAGTCCTCTTCTCTGCCCTTGAACTTTTCCAAGATTCACTGTTCCCTTGCAACCACAACAGCTTCTCTCTGCTATGGTGTAACCCTAATGTAATATTCACAACACCTACAGTGGTTATGAATACGGTGGTATAGTTGTGAATCACAAAATGTAGCAAACTCTCTACATGGAGGGCAGAACCAAAGCCTTCATCCAAATACCAGAAAACCAAGCCCCAGAACCAGAAAGTCAAAGTCATTATAGTGGTCAAGAAGTTAATATGCATCATTAATGCAGTGAACACCAATATTCCCAAGCCTTCACCATAGAACAGGCTCCCCCAAGGAGGGATCCTTCTCTTACTCATGATAGCTACTCAGCCTGTTTCTTGGAAGTTCTTGGCAAAACTTGCAGAAGGAGAGTCTCAGCAAAATCTTGCAGCCTTCAGGTGGTCACTGAGAGAAAATCTGACTGTCCTGCTGGTTCTCTTCCTTATATACAGTATAGCTCCTCCCTGTTCTGCTCCTTCTGTTAAGGTGTTAACTACTCCCAAGGTATTAAATACTTCTGTGCTAATTAAAGATCTTAAACAAAGTGTTACTTTGAAATAAGGTGCTAAGTATGCTGTTTATGAAGTGACAATAGAAAGGGGCATGGAAGATCTTCAGATTCACCTGGAACCATAAACCAGAACTTTGTATTAGAAATGAAGTTTCCAAATAGCTTCCAGATCTTTACCTAGTATCATCCTAGAGTCCCCAGTAATGTCTTTTAGATTTCTGTTTGACCCCATTATTGTCTCTGGATTAAGAGTTCCTGGGTGTGGAGTCAAGATGGCAGTACAGAAAGAGGAGAACTCCATGAGCTCCCCCCATAACCACCTTAAATAGCTATAAAATATGACTCTAAACATATTTTAGAGCTCCAGAAGCCACAAAGTGACAGAGAAACAAAGCTCCCACTAAAGGCAGCCTGGCAGGCAGATGGGAGGGGCTCATCACAAAATGATGGGAGCCCACACCAGCACCACATGAAACCATGGCTCTAACCCCAGGGCATCAAGGAGAAGACATGCCTGGAGCATTTGATAGAGTGGATCACTGGCAGCTGTGGCAGTTTCCAGAATTATCAACCCATAAGAGCCAAGGACAAAATCAAAGGTCAGTGGAACTAAGCTAAATTTGGGGGAGAGAAGCATGACTGGCCATCTGCCCCCAGGGCAAGAAAACAGGGGTGGCCCTGTAGCTGTCTCCACATGGCTGCTTCAGAGCTCTTGGCCTACAGAATGCAGGAGGGGGGGCAGGTGATCATTCAGAGGCTAAGTGCTCTTGCCTTAACTTGCCTAGATCAGGATTGTGGTCTTGGGTGGTGGTCCTGATGCGTGTGACCAATGAGCCAAAGCTGGTGGGGGCTGTAGATATGGCCTCCTAATAGCTTCAGCAGCTTTTAAAACCCCAGCAGTTTGGCACAAAGTTCTCCCCTCTGAAAGCAGAGTTCTGCAGAGCCCAAAAATCAACTAATTGACTGGCAACATGAGCAGGCAAAGGAAGCAGAGCAAGGACAGCAATCCAATTTTAGATTCCTTTTTTGGGGACAAAAAGGATTAAAGCATAGAATGGGAGGAAGACAACAGAGTCAGAACTCCTGCACCAAAACTTCCAAGATAAATGTAAACTGGTTACAGACCACAGAGGAGCTTAAGAAGGATTTTGAAAACTGAATAAGAGAAGTGGAGGAAAAATTGGGAAGAGAAATGAGAATGATGCAAAAAAATCATGAAAAGAGACTCAACAACTGGACTGAAGAAAATAACACCTTAAAATAAATTAACTCAAATGGCAGAAGAAGCCAAAAAGCCAATGAGAAGAATGCCTTAAAAAGCTGAATTTGCCAGATAAAAAAGAATCTCAAAAGCTCACTGAAGAGAATAATTCCTTTGGAATTAGAGTGGAGCAAATGGAAGAAAATATTTTATGAGAAATCAAGATACTATTAAATAGATTCAAACAAATGAAAAAAATAGAAGGCAATGTGAAATATCTCCTTGAAAAACCACTGACCTGGAAAAAAGATCAAGAAGAGACAATTTTTTAAAATTATTGGACTACCTGAAAGCCATGACCAAGAAAAAGAACCTAGAAATCATCTTTCAAGAAATTCTCAAGGAAAATTGCCCTGATATCTTAGAACCGGAGGGCAAAATAGAACTTGAAATAATTCAGTAGTCACCTCTTGAAAAAAGACTCCCCCCCAAAAAAAAACAACTCCTAGGAATATTATAGCCAGGTTCTGGAGTTCCCAGATCAAGAAGAAAATATTACAAGCTTCTAAGAAGGAACAATTTGAATATTGCACAAACACAATCATGTGTATCAGCAAGCACCATAGCATGCCCAGGGTGGCTGCTAGCACAGTTTCTTACATCTGATTTTCAAAAGGAAAGCTACTCAAAATGGGTTAACAGTCTTTACAATCTAATCAATCAAACATACAACGTTTACCTAGTTCAGGGGGGAAAAGTCAGCACCCTGAACTTCAGAGAATACAAAAAAGTTACAAGTAGAAGTTAAAAGCAAACAGAGAAACATATCAGTAGACAGGTTTCTGACCATCTGACCATGACATCCATACCTATTCAGTTACCAGAGAGAGAAGCACCAACATCTGGGTTTTTCAAAGCCAGGGGGCTCAACAGCTTCCCAAAGTCTTATCTGGCCAAATCACACAATTCAATTCTTTCCAAACTGAGCCCCAAAGAAAAACCTCACATCAGGGTGTATATATAGTCTTCTTCTGGATCTGAGAATGTCAGATCCCTCTTAACCCACTGCCCAATCACAAAACAACAAGGTGCGAGCATTGCCCCAAAACAAGCCTCCTCCCACAGGCTCCACATGACAACATTCAGCCTATTGAGGGGCAGAGTATACTTTCAAATCAGGGAAGATTCTCAGAGCTACTTAAGCCAATCGAAAGGCTTAGGGGCAGGGAAGATCTTCAGATTCCCATAACATCAGGATAACACAGGATCTAGCAGTTTCTATATTAAGGGATCAAAGGTCCTGGAAAATGATATTCCAGAGATCAAGAGAGGTAGGATTAGAACCAAGAATCACTTATCCAGAAAAATTAAGTAAAATGTTTCAGGGGGAAATATGGTCATTCAGTGAGGTGGAGGAATTTCAAGCAGTCTTGCTGAAAAAAAAATCAGAAATGAATAGAAAATTTGACATTCAAATACAAGAAACATGAGACAGTAAACAGGAAAAAGAAATCATAAGGAATATATCAAAGTTGAACTATTTACATGCCAACATAGAAAAAACAATAATTATAACTTATGAAACTTTCCTCCATATGAGGATAGGTGAAGGGAATATAAATATAAATAAATAAATTATATATATATATATATGTATATATATACATACAGATATGTCCATATAGGAGGGTATATATACATATGAATACATATATGAGTGTGTGTATATATATATGTGTACAAAGACAGAGGGCACAGGATCAATGGAATAGGAAGGGATGATATTTTAAAAGGTGAAATTGAGAGGTGGGACAGCAATAGAATGAGCAAGACACATTGAGACAGAATAGGATTAATTATCTCATATAGAAGAGGCAAGAGATAACTGTTAAAATGGGGGGAGGGCGAAGAACAGGAAGGCAAAAGGGAATGGGTCAACCTTACTCACATTGAATTTGGCTTAGGGAAGGAAAGACATACACTCTAAATTGGATATCTTGCCCTACAGGAGAGTAGGGGGGGGAAGGGAATGAGAGGGGGGATGATGGAATGGAGGGCAGGATAGGGGGGAGAGTTGTTGGAAGACACACTTCTATAAAGGAACAGGGACAAAGTAGAGAATACAAGTGGGGGAGTGGGATAGGAAGGAGGGGAATATAGTCAGTCTTTCACAATATGTCATTGTGGAGATGTTCTATGTAACTATACATGTACAGCCTGAATTGAATTGCTTGTCTTTCCAGTGGGGGTGGGTGATGAAGGAGGAAGGGAAAGAATCTAGAATTTAAAGTTCTAAAATTAAATGTTAAAAACATATATACATATGCATATGTGTATATGAATGTGTGTAATAATTATTATTATTATTATTATTGTTACATACATACATACATACATAGGGTAGGGAGATCCATCTTGCCCTAGTGGAAAGCCAGAGGGGTGATGGGAGAGGACATATGAGAGAGCAGACTGTGGGAGGGGGTATACAGTGGGATCACTCTTTTGGGGTGGTGGGTAGGAGAAAGATGAGGAGAAAATTTGTAACTCAAAATCTTGTGGAAATGAAAGATATAAACTGAAAATAAACAAAAGTTTATAAAAAAAGGAAAAACATGAAAAAAATGAAAAAAAGAGTTCCTCAAGCTTTTGTTGTTACAAAAACCTCCTAGGCCCACCATTCATGTTGGTGCCATATACACTCAGGCTAGCCCCCACCTTGTTGTCACAAACCTCTCCTTGCAACCTCCTAAGTTGTCTTGGTTTGGAAAAATGTCTCATCCTTATGTTGTGTTGGTTTTGCTACTTCAGAATTGCATTTGCAGCAATATTTTAAATTTGTATGGGGTATCTATGGGGCAACATTAGGAAAGCTTGGCTACATTGTTATCTTGAGGACTCCTCCATAATGGTTTTGATTTATTTGGTTTAAAATTTTTTTCTTCTTTTAAAAATTCAATTCTTTGGCTTCTGGTAATTCTTGTTGGGCTTCTGTCCATTCCCCCCCCCTTTTTTAGGCTTTTCTTGTAGATGTTTTCAGGTAATTGTCTTCTTCTAAGTTTTCTTAAGCTTCTTTGTTGCCATAACATTCTTGATGGTTAGATTCTTATTTGTTTGTTCTTTTTTTCAGCATTGGTTTTTAGTTTTTGTTTTTTTGCTTTTTAACTTTAAACTTTATTTTAGAGTTTGGCTGTGCTTATTCAACTGGGCTGTGTGTGTGTGTGTGTATGTGTGTGTATGTATGTGTGTGCTGGGGGAGAGAGAAACTGTTTCAAGCTTCCTACTTTTGCATCCTGCTATTTTCATAGCTTGGCCCGGGGCCTGTAACTTTTAAGTGCTTCCATTGTAGTATAATCTATGGAGAGGTGTGGTCCCTGCCCTCCTGATCTGTGCTGTGGTATTTACCCACGTAGGTCCAGGCTTCCTGGCAATCACAAGTACTTCTCTCTGCCATGGAACTGTGACCCAGAACTGGGTAATGGGAAATAAAGTTGCCAAATGTTACCTGGTCTTGGACCTGTGTAATACCATGAACAAGTAGCTTTCCAGAAGAATGCTCCTGTAAAGAAAGCTTTACAAAGTTCTGATTATATAGTATAGTGAACACTATTTATTCAGTAAGAAATCAGAGCAAAACATTCACAGAAAATCAAGGTACAGGATTCACAATATTACAACTTATCACAGAAAATCAAAATGCAGCATTCACCATGTCACAACTCAGTATTTATCACTAATATGGCCACAGAGTTTTCACCACAGTGGTCACAAACTTTTCAACAAAAGAATAATCTTTTAGTAACTCAATCATTCAATAATTTTACCTCCTTAAGGGACACAAAGTACAATAGTCAAAGTTCTCCACCCATGTGGCACACTAAGTTACAAATCAATCACTGTTCAGTCATCATTCACTATTCAATCATCAGAAAATATACAGGCGATTCAACCCTAAGTCATAAGTAAATCACAATTTCTCAGTCAGTACATAGTATCCAAGTAAATTCTTCTTTCAGCTTGACTCAGGGTAAGCTGTCAGATTTCCTGGATCCCCTTCCATGGTCCCAGCTCCTACATGGATTCACCAACTGTCACCTGGATTCAAAGGCAGACAGTTCCCAGTTCCTTGTCCAGTTCTTCATCCAGTTCCCTTTCTACATTGGAGCTCACAGTGTTTAGTCTACCTTAAATCCTTCAGAGTCTCTCTTCTTGAGAAGTCAGGGCTCAACAAAGACACAAACACACAAAGTACCAACACCACAGTCATGCTTCCTCTGGCAGCTCCAGCTGGCCCTCAGATTAAGCAAGTCCTCAGCAGTTCTCAGCAGTTTCAGCTGGCCCTCCAGCACCATAATCTCTGTTCAAAATAACTTTATCCAGCCTCCATGTGGCCCTAAGAAATTCTAACTCTCCCTCTCTTGGAATTTTCCTTGGATATAGTATTGCTCCTCCCTTTTTAGTCCCTTCTTGTTACATCAGCAACAGGAATTCAGACCTTCTGTTTCTTTAACAAAGGTTTAATTTTAACTAGGTGCTAAGTACCTCTCAGCTTACCAATACAAAACTTCATATTTCATTACTATTACAACCTGTGGTCCAATGTCATCTCTGTCTGACAAAGTTTTCAATCAGTTTATCATCTCTTGGCACTGTATACTCTCAGTACCACTGCCATTGCCACTACCACCTCAAAAGTTCACAGTTGGTGTTGCTTTCACCATACTCACTCCTGACTGTCTACCTCCCCATTGTAAGAAGAACTGTATTTCTGTCCTCCTAAGATGTCTTGGGTTTAAAAATGACTCACTATGAATGGTTATTGGTTGATAATTACATTTTATCAAATAAACTTGTAATCCAGTATCATACATGCTTGTTAATGAGGTAGGCATGACACTTATGAGAAGGAAGGGTGGGGATGCAGCTTGTTTGGACCAAGTATATGCAGAAGTCTACGCTGTTTGTAGTACCAACCTAAGAAACCAAGAGATTTACTTGCAAAATATCAGAAGGAGAAAAGCATACAAAAATCAGGGGGAAAAGATCTTTGACCCTATTAATAAAAATGGTGAGACAGAAAACATCAAAACTTCTGACACAAAGGTCTACTTTCCCAAGTATATGATATTTTAAAAATGAGAATCATTCACCAGTGGTATCAAACTCAAATAGAAAGGGACACAAATGTATATATAAAGATCCTTGTAGGCTGTATAATGAGACAATTTTTAAATGTAAGGTTATCTATGTTTTGTTATATTTTTATTTATTTTGTTCAGTATTTTCCAATTACATTTTAATCTAGTATCTGCCTCACCCAATGGTTTTTGGACCCATATGGGGACCAGGAGGCATGTGTTTGACACCTCTATTCTATATAATCATTAAGGCCAACTTCAGTGAAAGTAATGGTAGGGAAGAGGTAAGTGTTTGCAAATAATCTTCACTTTCTGGCGGATACCTTCATTAATATCACTGACAAATTTAAGGAATGTAAGATACCACCATGATAATTGTTTGTTGATTATTTAAAAAGAACTTGATATGGTAAGACAAAATATTACCTTAATAGTTCTTTCCCTTGAAAAGGTCTCCAGTATTTATATTGTAGTATCGTAAATTTATAGTTAGTTTATACTTTAGAGACAATTTAATCTAATCCACTCATATATGGGAATAAACTTTGTAGAAATTATTAGTAACTCTGGAACTAAAGTAATGCATGAAATAAATGGGTATCTGACTACAAATATAGCATTTTCCCTACTGTAACATGTTGCCTCGATGACTTTCTGAAGGAAGTCAGAAGTAGAGATGACTTGGATTCTCTCGAATTAAAGTCTAAGACTCATTCTACTACTTTACACTAGAAGGGCTTCAGGAGGACAATCTTATCAGTCAATCAAAAAACATTTATCTTCTGACTCAGTATCTATGGACCAGGGTTTCCATATGTTCACTAACAGGTCTAAGTCACTTTCTGGATCTATCTGGTACCAAGAATAATCAAAGATTTGACCTTGCAGATCATTTGTTTAACCCAAATGCATAAGAAGCCCTAACTTTCCAGTAAGTAGCTAGAACAAGGTTGACCACATTATATGTGATCCCTATGATAGTCATTTATACCTCAGGATTATACACAGTTTTGAATAACTGTAACCTTGCAAACTCTGTAACCACTGCTGTCTTCATCTGTCCCAGTTTTAAAAAAAATTAATCTTTTATTTATTTATCTTCAGTTTTCAACATTCATTGCCACAAGATTTTGAGTTATACATTTTCTCCCTGTCTTTCCCCTATCCCCACTCCAAGATAGTGAATATCCCTTCCCCCAATCTTCTGTCTCTTATATCCTCCCCCACTTCCCCCAACTTTCTAGTAGGGCAAGACAGATTTCTATATCCCAGTGCCTGTATGTCTTATTTCCCAGTTGCATATCAAAATATTTTTTTTAACATCTGTTTTTGAAATTTTATTTCCAGATTCTTTCTTTTCTTCCCTCCTCACCCACCTCAATTGGGAAGATAAGCAATTCAATATAGGTTGAATGTGGGCAATTACGCAAAATGTTTCCATAGAAGTTATATTGTGAAAGACTAACTATTTACCTCCATTCTATCCTGCCCCCCCACTTATTCTGTTTTCTACTTTGACCCTGTCCCTTTTCAAAAGTGTTTGCTTCTAACTA
>CM053599.1:121388969-121416093 GCA_028646575.1 Pseudocheirus occidentalis
TATCCTGATAGTGCTTCCGCAGTATTCAAATGGTTTTTTTCTTGGCAGCCTGTAATATTGTCTCCTTGGTGTGGGGATTCTGGAACCTGGCAATAACATTTCTAGGAGTTTTCTTTTGGGGATCTTTTTGAAGAGGTTATTGATGAATTCTTTCAAGTTCTAATTTTCTTTGAGGATTTCTTGAAGGATGCTTTCCAAGTTCTTTTCCAGGTCATGGGTTTCAGGTAGACCAATAATTTTCAGATTGTCTCTCCTGGATCTATTTTCCAGGTCAGTGGTTTTTTTTAAGGAGATATTTCACGTGGCTTTCTATTTTTTCATTTTTTTGTAACAGTTTAATAGTATCTTGGTTTCTCATAAAGTCATTAGCTTCCACTTGCTCCACTCAAATTCTGAAGGAACTATTCCCTTCAGAATGCTTTTGAGACTCTTTCTTCGTCTGGCAAATTCGACTTTTTAAGGCATTCTTCTCCTCATTGGCTTTCTTGTCCTCCTTTGCCGTTTGAGTTAATCTATTTTTTAAAGTGTTGTTTTCTTCAGTCAGGTTGTTGACTCTCTTTTCATGACTTTCTCGCATCATTCTCATTTCTCTTTCCAATTTTTCCTCCACTTCTCCTATTTGGTTTTCAAAGTCCTTTCTAAGGAGATCCATAGCTAGTAGGCATTCTTCCAGTGTCTTGGAAGCATTTGGTGCGGGAGTTCTGACTGAGTTGTCTTCCTCCTGCTCTATGCTTTGGTCTTTTTTATCCATATAAAAGGATTCTATAGTTTTACTGCTGTTCCTACCTTGCTTCCTTTTTTCTCATGTTGCCCAGTCAATTAATTGCTTGGTTTTTTAGCTCTATGGAACTGTGCTTCCTGGAGGGGAAAAGCTCTGTCCCAAATCACTGGGGCCTTCACAGCTGCTGGAGCTATTAGTGGGGTGCTACAGCCCCCCCAGTTTTGGCTCACTGAAAACACACCCCAGCACCACCACTCAAGACCACAATCCAGATCCAGGCCGCTCAACGCATGAGCCCTTGGCCCTGATCAACTGCCTCAGCCCCCCTGCTATCTGAAGGCCAACGGCTCTGAAGCAGCCCAGTGGAGGCTGCTGCTGCTCTCAGCTCTTCCTGTTGCCACAGCTGCCTCCCGCTGCTTCCTTGCCCTGGGAGCAGTTTGGCCGGACCTGCTCTTCCCCAAATTTAGCAAAATCCCGTGATCTTTCTCTTAGCCTTTTTTTTCTTCTGGCCTGATAAATGTGGTAACTGTGCCTCCAGTGCAGGCTATCTGCTCTCCTATAGACTGGGATCTGCCTGACTGCCCCAGGTCCTGACCCAGCCGGGGTTTCAGCCGTGGCTCCCAGACTGCTGTGAAGAGCCCCACCTGTTGAGCTGCCTGTAGCAACAGATGTGTTTTCTGTCTTTTGGAGAGTTTTAGAGCTTGAAAGTCTGTTTTAGAGTCCCATTTTATGAGTTTGTAGCGTGTTTGTGTGCGAGCTGTGGTGCTTTGCTGCTTCTACACCACCATCTTGGCTCTGCCCCCCCCCCACTGATATAATTTAAATTTTGCCCCCTGTGGAAAAGAGGGTCAACACTGGCTCATCCTTAGTCTTTTCAACAAAATTATACACTCGGAATACCTTTTCTCCTAATTCTCAAGCTATGGCATTTCTACTGATTCTTCAAAGTTTAACTCAAATATTACCTCCTCCAGGAAGCTTTCCCTTATCACCTAATTAATGGTTTTCAAACTTCCTGTATCACTTTGTTTTGTATCCCCAATGAATTTATCTTAAAATGTGCAATATGTAATATTTTGGTCTTTGCCAACTACTAGACTTTAAACTTCTTGAGACCAGAAAATGTGCTTTTTATGAGCTTTTCATCTCTTCCAAATACAATTCTCTACACTAACATTTTGTTGATTTAATAAGAGATACTAAATTCAATACATATTTGTTAAATAAATTCTGTTGCCAAAGCTAGAAATAGAACAAAAATAGAACAGGAATATGGAAATATGAATACAACAAAATGGGAAAACCAGATAGATTGGACAGAGGATGTGTGTGCTAGAAAGGATATAATTCTAACATAGTTGAGGAGTTTATATCCAAGGAATATGAAAGAGGAGAAAATGTCAAGTGTGTGAACAAAATCTGAGACCTTAGTAATACTGAAAAAAAAGTGTCAAGAGAGCAAACACCAGTAACTATTGATCTATATTCATCTTCACTCAGCTGAACACAATCTTAGCCATATAAACAGGAATCAAGAGACTCCTAAATGAGAATACTAGCAGGAAACAACCAAACTTCAAACAACTGAACCAAAAGTAACATTCAACAATGGAAAATCTTTACCATTTCATAATTAAAAGTCAAAGAGTAGGGGGTCAGAGTAAAGATGGCAGCATAAAAGCAGGAGAACTCTGCAGCTCCCCTCATAACCACCTCAAATACCTATAAAATATGACTCCAAACAAATTTTAGAGCTCCAGAACACACAAAAGTACAGAGAAACAAAGCTCCTACTGAAGGCAGTCTGGCAGGTGGGATGGGAAGGACTCATCGCAGTGAGCTGAGAGTCAAAAGCAGCCAGTCTGAAACCACCACTTTAGCCTGAGGGTGACCAGGACAAGTGACAGCTGGAGCTTTCAGGAGAGTGGAAGAAGCTGTGGAAGATTCCAGAATTATCAAACCATAAGAATCAAGGACAAAGTGAATGATCAGTGGAACTCAGTTAAATTTGGGGGAGAAAAGCAGGTCTGGCCATCTACCCCCAGGGCAAGAAAGCAGCAGAAATGGTAGCCCTGTGGCTGCCTCCACATGGCTGCTTCAGAACTCTTGGCCTGCAGATTGCAGGGGGGCCAAGTGATCATTTAGAGGCTAAGTGCTCTAGCCTAAATCTGCCTGAATCAGGATCATGTTCTTGGATGGTAGTCCTGAGGTTTGTGACCAGTAAGACAAAGCTGGTGGGGGCTGCAGAGAGAATGACCTACTAATAGCCCTGGTAGCTGTGAAAACCCCAGTGATTGGGAACAAAGCTCTTCCATCTGGAAGCAGAGTTCCACAGAGCTAAAAAGTCAAGTAACTGACTGGCAACATGAGCAGGCAAAGGAAGCAAAGTAAACACAGTAACCCAACTTTAGATTCCTTTTTTGGGGCAAAAAGCATTAATGCATGGAACAGGAGGGTCAGAACTCTTGTACCAAAAGCTTCCAAGAAAAATGCAAACTTATTACAAGCCATAGAGGAGCTTAAGAAGGATTTTGAAAACCAAATAAGAGAAGCAGAGGAAAAATAAGAAAAGCAAAGGAAGAGAAATGAGAATGATGCAAGAAAATCATGAAAAGAGCATCAACAACCTGACTGAAAAAATAACATTTTAATATATAAAATAATATAATATATATAATAATATATAAAATATATATAATATATATAATAATAATATAAAATAAAATGATTAAAAATAGATTAACTCAAATGGCAAAAGGGACCCAAAAAGCCAATGAGGAAAACATTGCCTTAAAATTTCAAATTTGCCAGATGGAAAGAGAATCTCAAAAGCTTTCTGAAGAGAATAATTTCTTTAGAATTAGAGTGGAGCAAATGGAAGCAAATGACTTTATGATAAATCAAGGTACTATTAAAAAGATCCAAACAAATGAAAAATAGAAGGCAATGTGAAATATCTCCTTGAAAAAAACACTTACCTGGAAAATAGATCCAGGAGAGACAATTTAAAAATTATTGGCATACCTAAAAGCCATGATCAGAAGAAGAACCTAGAAATCATCCTTCGAAAAATTCTCAAGGAAAATTGTTCTGATGCTTTAGAACCAAAGGGCAAAATATGACTTGAAAGAATTCACTGATCACCTCTTGGAAAAGATCCCAAAAAGAAAACTCCTAGAAATGTTATAGCCAGGTTCCAGAGTTCCCAGATCAAGGAGAAAATATTTTAAGTTGCCAAGAAGAGACAGTTTGAATACTGGGGAAAAACAATCAGGATAACCCAGGATCTAGCAGCTTCTACATTAAGGGATTAAAGGGCCTGGAATCTGATATTCTAGAGATCAAGGAGCTAGAGTTAAAACCAAGAATCACCTACCCAGCAAAATTGAGTACAATGTTTCAGGGGAAAATATGGTGATTCAATGAGGTGGGGGACTTCCAAGCGTTCTTGCTAAAAAAAAACCAGAACTGAAAAGAAAATTTGATACTCAAATACAAGAATCATGAGAAGGTAAAAATGGAAAAGAAATCATAAGGAAATTATCAAAGTTGGAAAAGTGATCATTGTAATTTATGAAACTTTTCTCAGTTTGAGGATTGGTGAAGGTAATATAAATATGTGTGTGTGTGTGTACATGTATATTTATATATACACTTATATCTATATAGGAGAGTGTATGTATATATATATATGGGTATGAATTCATATGTGAGTGTGTATTTATGTGTACATAAATAGAGGTCACAAGATCAATTTAATAGGAAGGTATGATATTTCAAAAGGTGAAAGTGAGAGGTGGGAGATGAATAGAATGAGAGGATACAGAGAGAGACAGAATGGGGTTAATCATCTCATATAGAAGAGGCATGGGATAATTGTTACCATGGAGGGGAAGAACAGGAAGGCAAAAGGGAATGGGTTATCTTTACTCTGATTGAATTTGGCTTAGGGAAGGAATGACATACACTTTAAATTGGGTATCCTGCCCTACAGGAGAGTAGGGGGGATGGGGATGAGACAGGGGATGATGGAGGGGAGGAGAGGATGGGGGGAGGTTTGTTAGAAGCACACACTTTTGTACAGGGACAGGGACAAAGTAGAGAATAGAACAAGGTGGGAGGGAGGGATAGGAAGCAGGGAAATATAGTCAGTCTTTCACAATATGTCCATTGTGGAGATGTTATGCATTACTACACATGTACAGCCTGTATTGAATTGCTTGACTTTCCAGTGGGGGTGGGTGATGAGGGAGGAAAGGAAAGAATCTAGAATTTAAAGTTTTATAATCAAATGTTAACCCTATGTCTGTGTGTGTGTGTGTGTATACATACCTATGCAAATAAGTATCTAAAGGTGGATTTCAACTCAGGTTTTTCTGACTCCAGGTCTCATTCTTCATGAACTGCAATGCCTTGGTGAAGAATGTGTTGGCTGAAAGGAGCAGACAGCAAATTTTGTTTAATGAAAACTTCGAAGATTTACGTGTTTAAACCCCCCCCACCATTTTACAATGAGATATGTATAATTTAATAGCTAAAAGGGGCCAAAAATGTACTTTTGCATAGGCAAAAAGTCTTAAATCATCTTATAGAGAATGTGTAATGATTTCCATTTCATTTGTGAACAGTTTGGTGTCTGAAAGGAGAATTAAAAAAAACTTTTACATGCTAAAAATTTATAAAATTCAAGTGTGAAGAAACAGTTTTCAGAGACACAACATGTTAGGAGAATGGGTTTGAAGCCTGAGGAAAGTCTGTGACTACATTGTTGTCCTTCAGCTCCTTTGCACGTAACTATCTTTAAAGACATAAGAGGCTAAAATTCATAAAATGATAAATCAACTGTTTTACAACTATGAGATGATTAAATAAGGACTGTTGGTTTTATACCTACTAGGAAAAGGGGGAGTAGTTAATGAGTTTTTTATTTCATAAGGGAAAAATAAGTTGCTGAGTACCAGTAGTCTCTGATCAAAGTCATCAACAGTTATTTAAAAAAACCTGACTTGAATGGGAAGAAACAGGTAGAAAAAAAGAATGGATCAGGAGAGAGGGAAAATTCACTTCTGAAGGAGCAGTGTGAAGAAACTGGCCGGTGTCAAGAAAGCTTATCTACTAGCTCCTGGTTGTCTCCATAAAGGGTGAAATTGGATGCGATTTCCCTTCAGCATCATGTACCATGTGAGAAAAAGCAAGTCTCTCAGAGCTGCCTATTGGTCTCTATTGTCCTCCCTGATGAGAGAAGAAAAAGCAGAAATTGGGAAATAAAGACTGCAGATGATCAACTGTGGAATTAGCTAGCTGACAACTGGAACTTGCAGAATACTAATGAATGAAGAGCTGTCTTTGGCTTGTCTCCTTTTCCTATACAGAGACAACCTGAGGGGCTTCACAATCCTTTGGCCAAATGGAAAATCCTAGTCACTTACAACAGTAATTATACAATAAAGTCACTTTTTTTGGACATTGGTAGAGAAATGGCTTTATGAGGTGCAAATATTCCTGAATGGACCAATTCCATTAAAGCCTAAAATCCAGATTTGTGAGCACTTGAGTTTTCCTCACTCGTGTTCCTATAGGTAGGTTTTTGCAAGTGTAAGTATTCTCTCCATGCATACTGAGTGTATTAATAGGAAATTGTCACCTTGTGTTTTCATGGGTGGTGATATATTGATAATTATTACTTCTCCTTATACTGAGTACCTCTGATGTGCTGATTACTGCTAGTCTTACCTTACAGTTAAAAATGGGTTTATATTTCAAATTGAATGGTGTCATCATTATAAGTGGTTTTCTGCTGTGTAAATGGAAGTCTACCAAAGGGCCTTGAGAGTTATCATGATGACTAAGGGGAATATAGCTCCCCACAACAGGGTTGCTCCTAGAATCCTGAGAAATCTGAATTATAATTGTGTGGTGGGAATCCTTCTCTGAGAATCCTGACCTGACAGCGTGGGGATAGGTTGGGGTGAGTAGGCCAGCCTAAAGAAAGAGTGTATGTGGCCCACATCCTGTACAAAGTCTTACAGTGTTCAGGATTGTGTGTAGACAGCCTAGAAATGCATTATTTACAAATATGTATTTTATGTATACCTTTATTACTGAAATATATTTGGGATCATTAAAATTTGTTTTGGAATGTCTCAAACCACTCTCCTCCTTTGCTACTGTCATGGAGATTCAGCATAAAATCCAATAGAATGGGGATTTTTTTTTAATAGATCGTGAGGTCCCTAAAATGATACTGTTTGTGGATGACATTGTAAAGATTTTATCAAGCCCTTTAACAGTGTAGAGTTTGCTGGATTAGAGCCATAACTGCTCTAAAGAATTTGGACTAACTAGCCATTTTGGAAAAACCAAGTGCTTTAAAAATGTATTTCCCTCAGATTATGACATGAAGTTTGATGAATGATCAATGTTGCTCAGCAGTGTAGGTAGATATGGGCAAGATGAAAATGAGCAATGAAGTAGGCCCAGAATTAAATAGGAATATTACTATAGTCAATCTACTTAAATCTCATCAAGAATCACTGCTGGATGGAGCTTTGAGTTTCCTAACCAAGGAAAATTATTCTGGCAAAGTCATTAGGTTTTTGATGCATTTAGAACCTGCATGCAATTGCCTCCTTGGGGTTCCTAGTAGGTATTTCTTCATATCCCCCAGAGTCATTCCATGGGGTTCCTGCTATCTGTTTCACTTTCCTCTTCAATTACTGTTGGCCATTTTGAAATCCTATCTTCACCCCTGGTTCTCTAGATGAGAAAGGCCCTTCTCAGTTTTGACTCCAAAAACTCCTCTCCTGAGTTTTATGTATATCTACATGGAGATGGTTATAATTTTGTCTTCTGGAGTTGTTACTCTCTTTGGGGGTTCTAACATTCCTAACTCCTCATTGATCTAGGCTTCTCTGTCATGAATGGTTTTTCTGAAACATTTTACTATCTTGTGTTTGTAACTGTTAACCTTCGATAGATACCCCCAGGTGAGGTAATATGACCTGGTCCATTTAGACCATAGCCAATTTGATTCCCACTTCCCAAGTCAAATCAGTCAAATCAGCAAGTATTCATGATCTACTATGTGCTAGGCATTGTGCTAAACCCTGGAAATACAAATGAAGGCAGAAAGACAATCTATCCCTATCTTCAAGCTTCTTACTTTCTAATGGGAGATGTTGTTGTTTGTTCTCTGTTGTCAAAGAGGACTGTGATATCAGGAAGGGTATGCCATGACTTGCAAGTAAACTGGATTTAGGTGAGGGAGGGGTAAACATATGGAGGGAGACCTTGAGATATCCAGCATAACGATAATAGAGAAAGTCTCTTGCAGATGAGTAAGCAGTGTAGTGAGAGTCATCAAGGCCTACACTTTAGCTATTCAAAGCCTGATCCCACTATTGAACTTCTCACCAAGTTCCACAAAACTCATTTCAAGGGAGTGCTGGTAAACGTTTAACAACCTGTTATTGACACTTTTATGCATAAACTGTACCCTTAACATTTTCTCTATCAATTAAGGCAAAACAATTAAAAACAAATCAAGGTCTTTTTTGTAACAATTGAGATATAATGGCTCACCCCCCAAAATTTAGCATTCATCTCTCACAAGCTTGTATGAGTTGGCTTCGGTGCACATACATCTTGTTACAAAACTAAGACAATGAAAAGGCCAGCACTCAGTGAATGAATATGGCTGAGACAACCAGTTTTACTTGCTTCCTAACTAACCTTTTATGATTTATCCTTAAGACCCTATCCTCCCAAGAAATATATTTTCTGGAATCAAAACTAGTACAAGTTAATGAAAGTGAAAAAATATTTCACAGTATAATAAATAATACCAGTTGATATTCTCATTTTTCCACTCTATCCCTTACCCATATTAGTACAGGCAGGATCAGCTCACCACAGCATTGAAGCAGAGAAAAGTATGGTTTTCTTATGAGAAGCAGAAGAAACCAAAAAAAAATTCTTTTTGCAACAATATTTCAACCAGACACCTCTGCTTTCTCCTGCTCCATACCAATCAGTATGATAAAATTGACTGCACTTTGAAGTTTTGAAAAATATTACAGTGCACTTGGCATCCTTCAGGGAGAATCAGTCCCACCAAATTGGTGTGCAACTCACTCCCTAGGCTTTGAGCTTGGCAGTCCTTTCATCAGCTAGAGTTGCCAACAAAGTTTATAAAGTAAAGGATGACGGCCATTAAATACTAATACCCATACTCTTAGACTTTCTTACCAATGACATCAATAGCAATCATCTGGATTCTGTACTAGATTACAAATAATAACAATTTGGCCATAACTGGGAGGGGAGTTAAAACCAGAGATACAGTGCACAGTAAGTCACAGAGGTCATTCTTGAATGGCTTAGCTCAGTAGTTAAGGGAAAAACTGGAAACTAAAGTGCTTCCGGGCTAGTGGAAAGAGTGCTGTAGTAGGGAAAAAGGGCCAAGGATCATAGCTTCCAGTCCCCCTCCCAGCACTTAACTTTGTGACCTTGGGCAAACTGCTTAATCTCTCTTTGCCTTGGTTATCTTATTCTTAGGAACAGAAATAATACTTTATTTTCAGGAAGCAGGGTAGTGGAACAGATAATCTGATGAGGTCCCTAGAACCTTAGCCACCACTTCTCTTTCCACTGTTTAGTAATTCTGTGAACTATGTGACCTTGGACAAGGCATTTAACCTCTTATTGCCTTGGTTATCTAATTTTTTTAAATGAAGATAATACCTTATATGTAGGAAGCCAAGGAACTGAACCAAATGATCCCAAGACTCTTTTAAGTTTTCTTGTATATGATTGCGTGATTTAAGGTCCATTTAAAAATTAAATCTTCTCAATGGCTTGTTTTGTGCCTTCGGTAAAAATAATAACAATTTGCTATCTCCATGCCTTGATATTCCTATCTATAGAATGATAGTAATGTTACCAAGGAGTAGTGTAATAAACACCATAAAAATAATGGCAGGGGTGGCTAGATGGTGCAGTGAATAGAGCACCAGCCCTGGAGTCAGGAAGACCTGAGTTAAAATCCAGCATCAGACACTTAACACAAAAACTAATTGTGTGACCTTGGGCAAGTCACTTAACCCCAATTGCCCTACCTTCTCCACTCCAAAAAGAAAAAAAAACAGAAAAAGAAAGAAAAAAGAATAATGACAAATGTGAAGCTGAACAGTAATTCTAAGAAAGCAAGACAGGACAGATGGATTGACTTATTTTTAGTCACTGGTATAGTTGCTTCATTAATGGGAAAAATATGATAACAGTGTAGATGGGTTAATTAGGTTTCTAATGAAAGAGGGAGGGGACCTAGTAAAAATAAACATCATTTAGATCTCTAATAGTTTCTATAGAACATAAATATTTTCTATAACTCTCGGCTAGCTTCTTTTTTTCCCCTATGAATTATTTAACTATTGGAAAGATAATCAGAGTATTTAATGTAAAGATTGGTAAGAAATTTCAGCCTCACTCTAAGTAGTTTGATATCTTTGAAAATGACATGAATGTTTCCACAATCATTAACAAGTCCATCCTATGGTCTTGCACAGACACAAAAAGAAAGGAAATATCTGTTGTCTAGGATAAAATATAAAGTTGGATGGGTAATAAATAATAGGCTTCATCCATTAATTCATATAACTAGAACTGACATAGCTACATGGCACAGTGGATAGAGCACTGGGCTTGGAGTCAGAAAGACCAGAGTTTAAACCTGACCTCAGACATTTACAAGCTGTGGGACCTTGGACAAGTCACTCAACCAGTTTTCATCAGTTTCCTCAACTATAAAATGGGAAAAATAATAACACTAGCCTCCCTGGGTTTTTATAAGGATCAAACGAGAATATTTGTAAAGTGCTTAACACAGTGCCTGTCAAATAAAAAGTGATAAAGGCCATTTTATTACTGACATTGAGTTGAGCCCATTGTCTTTTAGGAACTTCATGGTTCTTCCTGAAACCAAAGTCCGTCTTTTTAATGCTATTAGACTTCTGGTGATGTAGAATGGCTCTGAGAAATATAATACTATAGTTGTTTAAAAATTAAATATAAGAATCAACCAAAAAGCAGTAGAAAGGCATATGTTGGGCATGAACAACCGGTAACATCTTACAAATGAATAATAATTCATGAGTGGTGGTATAAAGAGTGGCATCAGAGAAATGCCTGACCAGAAAAAAGGTAGGTTGATCACTTAGTGATAGGAAGGGACAACACACATGCCCCACTTGAATCTGCACAATATCAAGATAACATAAGGGAAGGTACCCAGCATATCAATGGCCTTCCTGCAGTGAATTTATGGAAGGATATAGATAGGACTCACATGAAACGAGCACAGTTGTTTGGATTGTGTTCTGTATCTTTGAAAGGCATGCTTATATTAGTGAGAACACAGATCTATTGGAGCATTAGATTAGAGAAAGGAGCTGATGTAGTGACATTTTGTTACCTTATATAGCAGGGGCTCTTAACCCAGGCTCGTAACCTAGATAGATTTTTTGGGGGGGTGGCAAAAAGTCTGTGTACTTTGAGAGGAAAATATTACATCTTTATTTCAGAATAATTGTTTTTTGTAATCCTATATATTTTATTTTATGCATTTAAAAGCATTATTCTGAGAATGAGGCTTATCGATATTTCCATAGTACTTGTTGAAAATACAATATAAATATAAATTTTACATGTAAATGATTTACTTGAAAAAATATTTTACCTGATTAAGGATTAAAATCCCTTACTTTTCTACTATATTACATCACTGTTTCTTCTTGTTAATTCTATGTTCTCTCTAAATTGAGTAAGTTATATAATCATCCTGTAGCTCAACACACTAATCTGTGAAATGAGGAAAAGTTACCTTCGTTAACAAAAATATACTAATTTCCAGGTCCTTCCAAGGTACCTAGTCTCTGTTGTCTCCAGATCTCTGTTGCATGGGTTATCACTATCTGTCATCCACCATATTGTAGAAAAATATATTTGATGTGGAAGAGATCCATATGGGGTTAGTGAGGCATGAATTAGTAGACATCAAAGTTCAAAATATAGGCAGTTGTGGAAACTAAAATAATTTTAGATTGAAAAAGGTCAAGGTTAAGAGGAACCGCACACAAAAACAGGTGACAAAAGAAATGGAATAGAAAGTCTGAAAGTGGAAACAAGACAACAAGGGCTCTAAAAAGCTCAGTTGTTCACAGAGGGGCAATTGTTCTTGGCCAAGGACCTCGATTTGTAATTTCCTTGAAGCTGGTAATTGTAGTATTCCAGCCATACCTACTTTTGAGATTGGAAAGTACCCTTACTGCTAACTATAGTCATGTTTACTGCCTAAAAGTTGATGTAAATACTTTATCTCCTTATAATACTACACCATGTATCTGCAAATAATAGTTCATACTATGAGGCATATATGTAACCTATGCAGACATAAAAATAAGCAAGAATCTTACTGAGTTCCAGAAGTTGATGGCATTATCTGAAGTACATTTCTTCACTGTGAATGTTATAGGATGTTAGGACCTGACAACATTCATTCAATGGAGGTTAGCAAAGTACTGCCCACTGCTAGAAACAACACTTGAATAATTCTAGTACCTCCCCACTTATCCCCACACACATTCCGTGAGCCTCCCTTTTAAAAACCCAGTGCAGCCATCATTATAAGAAAACAATGAATACCATAAGCATTGTTGGTGTTATAGGTACTAGCCTATACTCTCAAACATTTGTTTGTTTGTTTGTTTTTCTTGAACATTGCCAAAGCCCCATTAAAACTATGCACTTAGGGAAGCCTAGCCTCACACATTTAGGGGCCAACTCACTTTTCACCCATTTGAGTGAATTTAATCGACCAATGAACATTTCTTCTGCAGTATGTGGACATGAGAGAGGGAACACTTTGGGGAATCTCCCTGTCTGTATGTGGGATTGAGTAGAACATAAGAGGCATCTGAATAGTTCAGATTTCATGCTTCATGTAGGGCTGTATGATCCTGACTACTTGTTAATTAAACCCTGAATTGTATATGAATCACACTTTTCTGAGGCTGCCCCTATATTTACAGTTAGAGGAAGGCATTGTAGAGAAGAATCAAAATGCGTCATGTGGGATTCCTTTCAGAAAATTTCTGTGTCTATGCAACCCAATTACTTTCCTCTTTCCAATTTGCTGTTCACGGAATGACTCAAAAAGAAGGAAAGAAAAAGAAGTAGCAGACATTTTCTCACTCAATATTACTTCAAACCAAACCAAACAAAAAACCTCTGGCTACTACTACTGAGAACAAGTGTTTGATAAAAGGTGAGACACATAAATGGAACATTGGAGTTTTCTGAGGTTCCATTTACAAAATTTGCTTATCAAGCAGGGTCTATGCTCTAGCAGAAGTGGGGGTCTGGGTTTGGCAATATATTGACATACTAAAGCTCAACACTAAAGGCTGTACAGACTCTCCTTACAGTTCATTTCCTCTTTCTTTTTCTCTATACATATATGTATATATACAGATATATGTGTACTTCTCTACATCATATATATATATATATAAAATGTGTGTATATATGTATATTTTGTTGTATGTATATACATACAGGGAAAAATCTGTGGAGCTATATAAGATATAGATAGAGCTTCGATCTATAGACAGATGTGTACATCTTTCCTCTAATGTTTTAAGTAATTTTCTACCTTACTGCCTGGCACTCAGGCTAAAAGCTGAAATGAGCAAAGGGTTGATTCTAATATTCATAAGTCATTTCACAAAATTGCTTCTAGTTTTTAAAATGTGGATATAAGTTTGCACTGGTAATTGCATGGTTGGATAACTCCAGTGCCACCAACGATGGAATCAACCAGATGTGTATGTTACTGCTTTGACTAGTTCTTGATTTAACCAGGCAGCCCTCAGCATACAAATGAACTGTGTTTCAAAAGTTCTTTTGTAAGCCTGTTTTTAAACTTGGAGCTCATTTTCTCATAGAATTAATGCTTTAAATCCTAATTAGGTTCCCAGCACAACCCACCAAGTCTACTTAATTTATTTGAAGAATAGGACTAATAGATGGGGCAGCTAGTGGCTTAGTGGACAGAGTCCTGGGCCTGGGGTCAGGTAGACTCTTCTTCCTGAGTTCAAATCTGACCTCCAACACTTACTAGTTGTGTCACCCTAGGAGAGTCACTTGACCCTGTTTGCCTCAGTGTCTCATCTGTAAATTGTACTGGAGAAGGTAAAAGAAATCCACTCCAGTATCTTTGCCAAGAAAACTCCAAGTGGGGTCACAAAGAGTCAGACATGTTTGAAAAATGACTTCCTGGTGCTGTTGTTAAGTCATCCAGCAGGATGACATGGCAGATAGAAAGTCCAGCTCAGATCCAGGAAGTCCTGGGATTAAATCTCACCCCTGACACATACTAGCTGTGTGACCCTTTAATTACTCCAGGTTCTAGACAACTCTCTAAGGCTGTAAGTGACAGAGAAGATTCTGACCTGTAATGGCAGAGAAAGTTCCTCACCCAAAGTTACCTACCCCAATTAAACCACAGGCCCAACCAAAACCTAGGCAAGAATCCCTTCTACTTTATAGCCAACACGTGGTCACTTAGTCTTTGCTTGCACACTTCCCATAAGTAAGATACTTTCTAAAGCATTTAGGGTTAGGATAGCTCCAATTACTAGGATTCCTTTTTTTTTTTCTTAGAACAATATTAATATACCTCTTAGTGAGTTTCACTCATTGCTTGTATTTCTAAGCTCTGGGAACCAGCAGATGAAGTCTAATCCTGGTTCTACATGGCAGCCTGTCATAGTAATGACACAGTCCTAGTTCTAAGGTCTCTAGTTCCAAAACTGCTTTCTAGGAACACAATAAATCACAGGATCATAGACCCAGAGTTGGAAGAAATCTTAGAGGTCATTTGAGCTACCTACACCCCATTTTACAGATGAAGAAACTGAGGCTCAGAGAGGAAAAGCAACTTACCAAAGGTCTCACTGATAACAAAGTGGCATTGTCAGAATCTGAAGTCAAGCCCTATGACTCCAATTCCAGAAATCTTTCCACTTTATCATGCTGCCTCCCTGCCTCAGTGGCACTGCCCATCCTAGCAGGAGTAGGAAAGAGGAGTACATATCCTTGTAGTTGATTCTTTTTTCTACTCCTCTGCATTCAAACATGGAAAAGCATATTTTTTCTATGTCAGTCACTTCCTAACTGGACAATCAACGGCAAGTGCCCCTTGTAGGGGTAGGTGGAGGTATAATGATAGAAGGAAAATGGAATCTGGACTTGGATCCCTCTACTGTCCATTTATAAGTACAAATCATTCAGCAGTTAACTATTCACAAATTTGGGAAAGGAGAATTTCTTTATCTTGAATTCAGTCTACCTGGGAGAGAAAGAGGAAGAAGGAGGAAGAAAAAAGAGAAAAGGAAAGGTAGAGAGAGGGGAAGGAGAAGGAAGAAAGGGAGAGGGGGGAGAATAGAGGGAGAGAAAATGTAGGGTTTTCTGGAATGTGGGGAATCTACAAAATGACTCACCACGTCAAGTGAAAACTGATGTGAAACAGAAATGTGAAGAAAACAGCTACAGCAGTTTTCATTAAAACATTGACATGCATCTCCTCACAATGGACTTGTCATCCAAAAGATCATTCTGGAAATAAAAAGAAAACAAGTTGCCAGGAAAGGCATACTTGTGTCCAAGGAGAAGCCAGCTCACTCTTAGAAAAGCTGGAGTTCTGAGATGATGCACGGAGACTGGTAATGGCTTACTTGGTGATGCTTCATAGGATAAGCTATGTTAATTAGGGGTATTAAAACCTCAATATGAAATCCTTCTAATGAGCTCATTTTATCCATCTATAACATTTTGATGTTGAATCAGTCTTTCCTCTGATTCTTACTTTTAGAGTGTTACTTCCTTGTCTTCTGTCAGCCCCAAATTTTTTCTATAGAGATATGGCAAATATAGAATTCACACTGACAATGGGGAGGATTCACTGGCATTGTGTAAAAAAGATTGGTTTGCAGCCAGAAGATCTGAGTTCAAAGCCCAGCTCTGCCAATGACTTCCTGGAAAGTCACTTTAAATTCTTCAGACCTCAATTTTCTCTTCTGTAAAATGAGATCATTTGTGTCAAACTCAAATATAAATACAGGAAACTAAATTCTGCATAGGGATCCCTATGGGTCCATATTAACATTATCCAGCTTTTACTGTCTTTTTTTTACTTATTTTGTAAATATTTTTTCAATTATGTTTTAATCTGGTTCAGGCTGCAATCAGGAGCAAGCTGTCTGTAAACTGTGTGTTGGCACATCTGCATTAGATGGCCCCAAAAGTTCATTCCAACTCTAAATCCAGGATCCTATGGAATGTAGCTGCAGCTAGAAGGCTTGAGGAATATTGCACCAGGTCTAGAGTGAAATCTGGAGTCAAATCTGGCCTCAGGCACTTACAAGTTGTGTGACCCTGGTCAAGTCACTTCACTCTATTTGCCTCAGTTCCTCATCTGTAAAATGGGTTGAAGAAGGAAATGGCTAACCATTCTAGTATCTTTGCCAAGAAAGTCTCAAATGGGATCATGACTGAAATGACTGAACAACAATAGCATGGAATATACAATAATAAAAGAAGAATTTATCATGAAAATAAGAATGAGATGAAAGCCATTTTTAAAGTCATGGCACAGACTTTCATAGAGAGAAATATATGTAAACACACAATATACATATGTACTATGTATATATGTGTGTGTGTGTATGTGTGTGTTTGTGTGTGTGGGTGTGGGTATGGGTGTGGGTGCATGTGGAGATAAATTAATACATACATATACATCAGAAAAGGAAATCCTACTATTACTATTTATAATACTGAAGTAAAATAGTTTTAAAAGTAATCAAGTTACAACATCCTAATATGAAGTAAGAAGATTCTTGAAGGAAAGGGATATTTTCAGTATTGTCCATGTATCACCAGTACCTAACACAATGCCTGATCAATCTATCTATCTATCATCTATCTATCTATCTTTCATCTATGTATCTATCTGTCAGCTATCTATCTATAATTTATGTATCTATCTATCTGTCATCTATCTATCTATCATCTATCTATCATCAATCTATCCATCTATCTATCTATCTATCATCTATGTATCTATCTGTCTGTCATCTATCTATCTATCTATCCATCTCTCTATCTATCTTAGATGTTTGATAAATGTTTATTGAATTGAATTAACTGAATTGAATTGATTCCACAGATGACACTGGAAGGGGAAGAATCAAAGGATGCAATACTGGAAGCTGAGAAAATTAGTACAAGAAATGCTCCTTGAAGGAAGTAAAAATCAAAGAAAGGATGGATTGGGTACTAAGAAAATAAAACACTGAATATAATGTCTGGCTTTTTTTTGACATTATATACATTTCTAGACACAGCTGGAAATGTTCACAGTCATCTTCCTCAACCCCTTCCCACAGAAAACTTAGACCCTGATACTGGGACACCACAAGCTTTGATATGTGAACATTCACTTCATCCTTCCTGGACTCCAAATCACTTACCAGTCACCCCTTCTAAACCATGTCAATTCTACTACCTCTATCACCACCACTACCACCACCACCACCACCACCACCACCACCACCACCACCACCACCACCACCATCACCACTACCACCACCACCATCACCACTACCATCATCTATACTTTCTTTCTTTTCTCTATGTTTTCAATTTTCCTTTAGAATGTGATCTCCTATGGGTGGCTAGGTGGTGCAGTAAATAGAACACTGACCCTAGAGTCAGGAGGACCTGAGTTCAAATCCAACCTCAGACACTTACACTTACTGGTTGTAAGTGACTTGGGCAAGTCACTTAACCCCAGTGGCCTTGCCTTTCTCCCTCCAAAAAAAAAGCAAAAAAGAATGTGAGCTCTTTGAACCTTGTTTTCTAGTATTGCTTGGTATAGTGCCTGGCACAGAGAAAGTACCTAATAAATGCTTTATCATTCATTCATTAAAAAAGTGATTATTTTGCTGAACTGTTTTTCCTCCTCTTTTTTTCTTTGTTATAATGCAAGGCTTCCTGGAAGAGGGAGGAGGAGAAATATACTGAGAAATGTGGATAACATAAAAACAAAATAATAATAACATTGAAAAGACAACTAAAGGAAGGATTCTAATGTTCTTAGACTGAATATCCCTTATGCACTTACCACAGCATCATGGTTTTTGAGCATACTCACATGTGTGATAGTCCCCCCCAAAGACTATGAGCTCCAAGAAAGCAGGGGTCCTATTTTATTTATTCTCTGCCCCCCTCCCCTCTCCCATGCTTTGATATTCACACAGTGCTCTGCACAGAGCAGAAACTTAATAAATTATTGTTGTTGAAGTTGGCAGAGGGAAAGTCTGAATACTTATGGGAATCCTATAGCTAGATGCAATGTTGGAAACGTTTAAATAGCACAGGGCACAACCTTCTCTAGGATGTGTAACAGAAACACATGAATCATAGAACAGAAGAGAACTCTGGGTCATCTTGAATCATTGTGTGACACTGATAAAGGGACAGAATGTCCTCCGAGTTCACATTAAGCTTTTAGTTTGGTCCAGTGGGGCAAGACAGGATGAAGAAAGAATCTTCATCCATGAAGTCCCAGGCCACAATGTGGAGACCAAAAAAATTACTCAGTTTGGAGTCTAGAAACCAAGGAAGGCTGTGGGTCATACTCTCCTGCCTCATACAGTTCTGGGTGTGTTGACTTTGAAATGCCAGAGCATTTCAGGGGCAAGACAACCAGCCTTGACACAAAATTGGCAGATGGTGAGAGTGCCTTGGCTCTGCTTTTCTTGAGTGTGAGACATTCTGGCCCCTGGAAAGTTTAGAGGGTTCTTGCAATGCCATAAAAGAGGAAATTACAATAGATGAAGCAGGAAGAGATTAAGTTTTGGATGGGGGATTCAAGGTCAAAGCATTCTAAAGATGAGTTTGGACAAATGCCAGGACTGGTGATAAGCCAACTTATGAGAGGATGGAGGGGAAAGAACCTAAAATACATTTAGAAAGGATATATTTCATTTACACTCTGATATATTATATATGTCACATGTGACATATACACACATTTATACAATAGACTATGATATATACAAGACATTCTTAATTTCATGTTCCTTTTTTGTCTGAGAGCAGCTAAGGCATTTTTATTCCTAGTCAACTAATCATATATATTTTATATGTACAAATAATATATACAACTACAGGTGTCAATCAAGGAGACAGATCTCTGTGTTCTGATCTTTAGTCCTTTGATTTTGTTTCAAACATATTTTTAGAAGATCTCTAAATATCTGTCACTAAAAAAAGAGAAGTCTAAGTTGGGGAGGAGAATAGACATATGTATTAGGATGGAGGGTGAGAGGAGACACGCAAAAGTTTAATTGTTAGCAAGTATAATTTATCAAGCATCTTCTGCAATATTGGGTACTGTGCTTGGCACTGGGAATACAAATGCAAGCAAAAATAAAGAAAGTCTCTACTTCAGGGAGCTTAGATTCTAATGTGTAAGGGGGAAAAAATGTGGTCAGAAAGGAATGATACCATGATTGGCCTAAGCACTTTCCTTAAAAAGGGATGTTCTGGGAGGAGCCGACCAATCAGAGGAAGGTGATGAAGGGGCAGATGGAACTTCCTAAGAAGGCTATGGAGGAATGGACAAGTGAGGGTCAGGAATGGAGCTTGGAGAGGAGTGCAGAAGCAAAACCACAATGTTCTGAGTTCTTTAGAAACAAAATCAGCATCTAAAGAGGTCCACAAC
Source organism: Pseudocheirus occidentalis (assembly GCA_028646575.1). Taxonomy (NCBI): domain Eukaryota; kingdom Metazoa; phylum Chordata; class Mammalia; order Diprotodontia; family Pseudocheiridae; genus Pseudocheirus; species Pseudocheirus occidentalis. The sequence goes on from CM053599.1 coordinate 121,408,538, forward strand.
TATTGTCAAATTTTAATGATTGTAAGAATTCATTTCAGAGAGTAATGTGACCTATGCATTGTCATATCCGTCCCTGAACGGGAAATCAGCATGGCAGGCTATATAACCCAGTCATGTATTTTTAGGAGTCGTGTTTCAGCGATGACGTTAGGCAAGTTGGAAGTTTTCTATCAGTGTTTAAAGGATGACTAGCAGACTTCTCAGCAGCTTGCAGGCTTTCCTTCAATGGTTGAAATCTCATAATCAGATGGGAATATTGGCAACTGAATGACTCCCAGTACTTCCACTACTTGTCCCTTGGAAAAGAAACAAACAAAAAAATATCTAACTATGCTGAATTTTGGTAAATAAAAGTAAATAGTCACAGGTCTCCAGGAAAATGGAAAATTATACAGCAGAAAAAACAGAGGCGTGGTCTTCTAAGAAATGCAAAGTCTTAATATAATAGGTTTATTAGAATTCTGAATGCAATGGGTCATTTGGAGAACCTGCAGCACAGGTAGGAGCCTGTTTTCCATCATCCCCATCTCTTACTCTCACCCTTTATGACTTTTAATTGTAATAGTACTTATTAAGCACCTATGATGTTCCAGGCACTGTTCTAAACTCTCTATAAATATTATTTCACTTGATCTTTACAACAGTCTTGGCAGGTAGGTGCTATTATGATCCCATTTTACTTTTGAGGAAATTGAAACAGAAGTAAGTGACTTATCCAAGGTAATACAGTTAGTAGATATCTGATACTGGCCTTAAACTCAGGTCTTTCTGACTCTAGGCCCAGAACTCTAATCACTATACTATCCAGCTGCCTTTAACAACAGTATAACAATAAAAGATAGAATGTGAGAAGTTCCATAAAGTTATAGCCAAAGTTCTATACGTATTCAGAGGAGGGAGCTTCCTCTGGTCAGTATGATCAGGGAAGGCTCCATGAAGGAGACAGTATATGCACTGGGTCTAAAACAAAGTGTAGGGTTTAAATAGGGGAGATTAGTGAAAAGACTCTTTCCAACAGAGATAGGATAAGTAGAGAGCATACAGAGGAAATATAAGATATGCTTGTAAAATGACATTTAGACTAGCCTGTCTAGAATAGGGAGTTTATACAGGGAGAGAGAGGTCTGGAAAGGTGGGTTAGTTTCATTATTGTGTAAAGGTATTGAATGTCAGGCTAAGCAACTGAGACTCTCTTAGAGGCAATGGAAATCCATTGAAGGGTTCTGAGCAGAATAGTTCTCTAAAAATGGATTAGGCAGAAATTCAAATAATTATGGGGCAAGTAGAGGATCATTTTTAGTGTGAAAACAGACATAAATGACTTTTTTGAGAATCTGTTCTTAACAGCCTTGTATAGAGACAAGTGCAATGTATTTGGAATCCCTGGACCTGGGGTTCAAATCCCACAACATTTACTCAATATTGCTGACTAAGCAAATTACTTAGTATCAGTAGTAGTAGCAGCAGTAGTAAAAGCAGTAGCAATAGTAACAATGATAATAACCATTTATATAGCATTTTAAAGGTCACAGAGAACTTTATGTGCTATATCATTCAATACTCACAACAACTTTATGAAGGAGGGAGGAGAGAGAATAAATATTTAAACAGTGGCTATTGTGCTAAGTGCTTTATAAATGTTATCATATGAAATAAATGCTATTACTATGTTCATTTAACAGATAAGGAAACTGAGGCTGAGAGAATTTAAGTGACTTGTCCAGGATCATACATATACAATAAGTGTCTGAGTCAGGATTCAAACTCAGGTCTTCCTGACATCAAATCCTGTTTTCTGTCTACTGTGCCTCCTAATCCCCTCTAAATTTCATCTGTCCTATTTCTAGCATTACTTCTATCTCTATGTTTAAATTCTAGAGCAGCGGTTCTCAACCTGTGGGTCGTGACCCCTTTGGGGGTCTAACAACCCTTTCACAGGGGTCACAAGGGTCACCTAAGACCATCAGAAAACACATATTTCTGATGGTCTTAGGAACCGAGACACCACTCCTCTATCCATCTCCAGGTGGGTCCGCCCACATGCAGATACACCCACATATGAGTATTGAAGGGTCACTGCATTAGGAAGGTTGAGAGCCACTGCGCTAGAGAATATCCAGGTAGAAGACTGGCTATAGTGTTGGATTTAAAGTCAGTATCAAGCAAGTTTAAATCCTACCTCAGATACTAGCTATTTGGCCTTAGATTAAGGTGATGTAACCTCTCAGTATCAGTTTCTTGATTTGTAAAATGAAGAGATCATAACACAATAGACTCTTTAAAAGTATCATTTTATGATTTAGGTTGCCATTGTTGCCTTCTCCTTCAATGCAAAGGAACAGAAGAAAGAGTCTAAAATATGCTATAAATAACGTATGGAGCTTTGTCCCCTTTCTCAAAGGTCACACACCTCCTCTAATAGCTGGATGTATTTAAAGCCCTAAGTAATTCATGTTCATTCCCACTTTGGCTTTTACACATAAGGGAGTTAAGAGACCCAACATAAAGACTGAATTCTCTTCTTCTAGTTCTGTAAGATGCTAGACGTCCATGGGAAGTTAGTCACAGAAATGATTTTCCCCATCTACCACTATTTGTCTTCCCCTAATTATTTGATTCTTTGTAGGGTTAAAAGATAGGAGGTCAGAAGTAGCCATCCAAAACTGCTACCCCTCCTCAATCCTTTGACCAATTTAGATCATGATATTCAACTTCTACCAGAGTCTTGGTCTATCCAGGGGCATCAAATACCCAAACACAAACTCCCTCAGGGCCATCCCAGGATATGCACACCAAAGCACCAGCAAACTCCAGGAAAGATCAAGATGCCAAGGAAGATGACAAATGAACCCAGGCTTCTTAAAACAATGCTTACCGTTAACTCAACTATAAGCAGAATGACATAGAGAATGACCATTAGAATGGGGGGTCGGGAAAACCTAGCTTCATTTCCTGCTCTGTCACTAACTAGCTGTGTGATCTAGGACAAATCACAACCTCTCTCAACCTTTATTCCCTCTCCGACACATCAGGGAAAATAATATTAAATACCTCCTTCCAGTTTTGAAAAGAGACTATACTTCAGAGAGACTCTTTGAACAAGGTCACTACCATTTACAAGAATTTCATATACAATATGAGTGAAATTGAATTTTGGTACCAACTGATGCTGGTGAAACAGAGCATTAGATATAGAGTCATTTGACCTGATTTCAGATGCTGGCTCTGCCATCATTTCCTGCCTGTTTAACTTTGGGCAAGTCATTTCAACTCTTGAGACTTCTGTTTCCTCATGTGGAAAATTAGCAGTGAGTCTTGTAGTCAAGAAAACCTGGGTTCAAATCTTGTCTCTAATATCTACTGGTTTTGTGACCCTGAGCAAGTCACTTAACTTCTGGGTACCATAGTCAACTCTCTCAAACTATAAGATATAGAGAAAGTTGCTGATTTGCATCTCAGGAGGAAACTCTTTGCCAAAAACTCCCTATACCAATGGCATCATATGGCTGTTAAGATAAAATTAAATTCAAATAAAATAGGAAAACACATGGGTCAGATGAAATGGTCTCTAAGCTCCTTCCTAACTCTAAAACCCTCAGAGGCAGCATGGCATAGAGATAGACCAATGTACTAGGAGTCAAGTATAACTAAGTCTGGGTTCCATCTCTGATTATTTACTATGTGAGCCTGATCAAGTCATAAAAAGTCTCTGAGTCTCAGGTTCCATCCCTTGTAAAATCAGGGTACTGAACTAGAAGATGGATGGCCTCTAATGCCTGTTCTAGCTAACTCTTAATTTATGATCTTTTCATCTCTGTGATCCCAGGCTGTGACTGATTACTTCGTTTCTGATCTAAAATGTGAGGAGCCTAGGTATGATTTGGCCTAAATGAACTGAGGTCTCTCCCAGCTCTAGAATCTCATGAGCCAGCATTAGACTTCATTCTTTCATAACTCAGTTCACAGTCTTGGGGTTCCTAGAGCCATGGAGACCTTCGAACACATAATGTAGATTAAATATAAGAAAATCCTGTCAACAGAACATTAAAGTTAAATATCTAAATGCTAAAAGGGCCAGAGATCCAGGATAATTAAAATGGCTGAATGCAGAGTTACAATTAAAGAGAGAGAGAATTATGGAGAAGTAAATATTTATACACACACGCACATTGTACATTTATTAGGGTTTACACAGAAATGCTTCTCATCTGCACAGCTTTCCTTTGTAATGATATTGTTATGAGGCAATAAATGTGGTTATAGTTTAATAACAGATGTTAAATGGCATAATTCATACAGAAACCTCACTAATTACTGCAGAGGCACAATATAGATGCAAGGCATCACATGGTAGGTATTTCTTATCTGTTTATAAACTGAAAAATGAAAGGTCACTGGTACAAAATTGGAATACTTAGAGAAAATCTGAAAAACCTTAGCCATTTAAATGAGAAATTTAAAGGGCACAATTGTGATTGGTTCTCCTCCCTCCCCTCACGCACACATACACACATACACACATACACACACACACACACACACACACACACACACACACACACCAATCCCTCTTCAAAGCTCTCAGGCTGTGTTCAGGAGAAACCAATTGGCCTAAATGGGATTGGGTTAACAGGACCACTTAAATGGTAACAGTTTTCTAAATTGGTTTAGGGAAAATGTTTTATATTTGAAACCACAACATCGTAGTAAAATATTGCTTAACAGTGTACATTTTCTATTTCTTGAGCTCAATTTGCTTCTCTCTAAACGACTGAGGTCATAATTAAAGGGGACATTGTAAATAAAGATACCTGAGACCATCCTTATATCCCTGGCAAAGAAATGTGGGGGAAGAGATTAAAAGTGCTCAATATCGCATGTTTTTCCCTTGGGCTGCAATAAGGTTGATTGGAGAAACAAATATCAGGAGGCAGATTGATGGCTGTTTTTTTTTATTTCTGTTTGCTTTTCCCAGCCAACCTTTGCATAATAATTATGTAAAAAATCATCTTAAAATGAATGTAGGCTATTTTTCTTTGACTTTGTAATGTTCTCCAGTTTTTCTCGCCTCTTCCATGCTGGATTAATATTAGCATTCTTTGAAACATTCAGAGCTTGATTTGCACCACATTTCCCAAAATTTTGGAAATTATTTCTTATGGTCTTTCAAAATCATGGCACCATCTGTTGAATTATAAGCTAAAAAAATTAAGTCCTGAAAACTGTCAAACTGGTATTAAGCCCAATACTTTTATTCCAAGAAGGAAAGAATGGAAAAATAAATCTTATATTTCCAATGACTTTATTATAAAACAAAAATCACTTTTTTTCAGAAATACTACTATCCAATGAATGGTCTCCCCCTAATCATTTGGGATAACCTAGCAATCATGTGCATTTTGAAATCTTTTGAATGGGATACACTAAACTTACCAATCTTCAGTCCTCTTTCCAAAAAGAAATAAAATTTTCATACAACAGAAGTTCCCTAACGACAATGTACCCATGTACAATACTGGCATTCTGCTAGATCTATGAGGTCACCACTGGTAGAAATGATAATCTATCCATACCTTTTTCATTTGAATGACTCTTGTCCACATGTCTTAAATTCTCCACAGAAATCATTCTTCACCTGACATTCATGACTTCTTACAAAAATATTCTGGTTACCTTATTTCAGTATAATTAATTGCTTTCAAAATTCTAAGGATTTTATTTTATGCATTTAAAACCTTCTTTCTGAGAAGGGGCCAGTAGGTTTCATCAGATTGCCGAAGGGGTCTATGACATTAAAAAAAGTTTTAGAACCCCTGCTCCATGGAATGACCAACCAACATGATGGGTGCCATTTTTTCTAGATCCTGTCACTTTTGTTAAGTGCCAATATATAGTATATGGGTTGTACATCAGTCATCAATCTCTCTCACAGCATGGCCACAGCATCTCTTTCTAGTCATTCATTTACATGATGATATCTTTTATGCTGCTGCTTCTGTTGAATTCTTCCTAAAATGCTTTAGTCTCCTCACACTCACTATATGCATCTCCACGACCCTCTGAGTGGCCCATCTTTAATTCTTAAGAGATTGTGGTTTTCTCTGATTCACAGTAACAGAGCATTACCAGAAAGATACTGACATTTAAAAGATACGCATTTGGTAGAAGCAGCAAGGTCCAGCAGCTCCCACACAGCCACCCTACACACCCATAAAATATGACTCTGGACAAATTCTAGGGCTTTCAAACTCACAAAAATACAGAAAACACATCTCTAGCTGAAGGCAGCTCAGCAGAAGGGGATCATTGCAGCAGGATGCGATCTGAGGCCAGCCCAGCCTGAAACCGAAACCGCAGCCAGGCCCAGGGTGGTAGGAAGGAGCCCAGCCAAGCCGATCCACAGTCAGTCTACAAGAAAGAAGATCTACAGCCTCCAGCATCTCCAGCAAGGCGTGAAAAATAGGAATTAGAGAAAGGCAGCTGGCAGGAGAGGCACATCCGCAGGCCTGAAGGTTGGGAGCCGAGACCAGCCCAGCCTGAAACTCCATGTGGCCAGGCTCCAGGGCAGTCAGGAGTAGCCGAGCCTCCCAAGCTGCAGCGTGAGTCAACTTCAGAGATTTATTGCACCTGGAGGTGCATCTTCACATCTACTAAGCCAGGATTAGAGGTCAGTGAATGTGAGTGAAGCTTTCAAGCTAAATTTGGGGGAGAAAAAGCAGTTTGGCCAATCTACCCCCAGGGCAAGAAATCAGTGGGGGAAGGGCAGGATCTGCTGTAACTGGCAGCTGCCTCCACTGGGCTGCTTCAGAGCTCCTGGCCTGTGGATTCTGCAGGGGGGCTGAGTCGATTGATCAGAGCCAAGTGCTCTTGTGTTGAGTGGTCTGTATCTGGATCGTGGTCTTGGATGGTAGTCCTGGGGAGTGCTTTCGGCAAGCCAAAGCTGAGGGGGCGCTGCAACACCCCCCTAATAACTCTGGTAGCTTGGAAAATCCCAGCAATTTGGAATAGAGTTTTCCTCACTGCAAGCAGAGTTTCACAAAGCTAAAAAAAAACAACCAATTAATTGACTGGCCAACCTGAGGAAAAGGAAGCCAAATAAGAACAGCAAGAAAACTCTAGAATCCTTTTTGTGAATAAAAATGATCAAAGCATGGAACGGAAGGAAGAAAAAACAGTCAGAATTCCCACACCAAATGCTTCCAAGACACTTGAAGAATGCTTAGAAGCTATAGATCAACTGAAAAAGGACTTTGAAAAACAAATAAGAGAAATGGAGGAAAAATTGGGAAGAGAAATGAGAATGATGCGAGAAAATCATGAAAAGAGAGTCAATAACCTGACTGAAGAAAACAACACTTTAAAAAATAGATTAGCTCAAATGACAAAGAGGCCCAGAAAGCCAATGAGGAGAAAAATGCCTTAAAAAGTCGAATTTCCCATATGGAAAAAGAATTTCAAAAGCATTCTGAAGAGAATAATTCCTTCAGAATTAAAGTGGAGCAAGTGGAAGCAAATGACTTTATGAGAAACCAAGATACTATTAAACATTTACAAAG
>CM053599.1:121416593-121438331 GCA_028646575.1 Pseudocheirus occidentalis
TTGTTTGTTCTTGCTCACTATAAAAAGATTTGATGGTCCTAGCCTTTACAGTTTCCTTCTTCCCCGTTGTGAGTGCCTATGTCCTGGATCTTTGGTATGGATGTCCACTTCTGGGGTGCTGGAGTATTGAGCTTCTCAAGCTGGGAGGTAGGGTTTTGGTAGTTGTAGGCTCTGAGTGTGTAGCCTGAGGCCAAGACCAAGACTCTCAAGGATTCCCCTAAGTTACCCTTAGGATTACAGAGTGACTTGTGGGGGTCGGGTGGTCTAGCTCCTTCAGGTTTCAGAGTCTGTGTCTCTGAGCTACAGCTCAGGCAAGCTCAGAGCTGGCTACAGCTGAAGGCCTGAGGCAGAGCTGTTGTTTGCTGGTTGGGGCAGTGGTGCTAAATTGGCTTTTCTTGTTAGGGCTTGCTGGCTCCACCCTACTATGCTTAGACTCTGTATTGTCTTCTTTCCCCTTTCGTCAGCCGTGCCCAAGCCTGAGGCTATTTCCACTGATTCAAGATTTTACTCTGATTAGGACATTTAATTCTGGACTTTTCTGGGTATGGGAGGGATTTAGAGGAGCCACTAAACTTTATTCCTCCATCTTGGCTTCTGGAAGTGTGGGTGTATAAGTTTAAACATCCAGATTGCCCCTGCAGAACCTGCTGACCCTGCTGTGGGCCCTGGGTTTTTTTTCCTACCCGGTTCAATGATCCTCTGTCCTGTAGTGAGACGGCTGCAAACCTCTCAGCCTGGGTAAGTCTGCTGGCTGGCTGGGGCTTTTTCTCAGTCTGCTCTTCTCTGCTCTCCACTCCATGCTGGTGCGGCTTCCTTGTGCTCAGCGTTCTCCTTACCCAGAGCTGAGTAGGTGCTTTCCTGGGCCGGGAATCCACCTTGCTCAGTTTCACAATGGGTTCTCTGAAAAGGTTAATAGGTTCTCCACAGAAGAGAGATATAGATATTTGAAGGGATTTGAGCATAACCAATCCCACACAAAAATAAAATTTACACTTCCATCAGTCAACCTGACACACAAGAATTTTCTTAGGATGATGCTGAGGTCAAGAACTTTAATTTATTCATTTACTAAGCAGTCAATGTTTTCTTAGACCTTGTTTTATATACTGGAGTAGATAACAAATACATTTAAGGCAGTCCCTGACCCTCAAGAAGTTAAAATAATGTGTAATAAGAAAAAACACAATAATAGTATAGGAGGTATAAATCCTAGGTGAGTTCATTGAAAGAAAAAAGCATTTCTATTTAGAAAAGGGAAGAAATCAAGGAATGCTTCCTGGAGTTAGCATTTAAACTGAGACTTGAAAAAAATCATTAGGTTTTCCAAAAGCAGATATAATGTGGAGGTATCATGGGGATCTAAGAAACAAAATATGAAAATGGAAATATTGATAAGGGAAAAATGGGGAAGTGTTGGAGAAATGGTGAATAATGTACTTTTATTTTACCCTGAAGCAAACAGGGTTAACTGATTTGCCCAGAGTCATATAGCTAATAAGTATCTGAGATGGTATTTTAACTCAGGTCTTCTGTATTCTAGGCCCAGAACTCTATAAAAACACTGAGCTGTCTAGCAGTCATCATGCTGGTTTGGGGCAACATACAAACATGAACAGCATTATATAATAAACCCATTAGAAATTTACAGCTATACTCTGGAGAGCATTGTGGATAGCCTGGGAACTAACAAGACCTGAGACCCAGCAATGCCTGGATTCTTACCCAACTGTAGAAACACTGAAAATAAGGAATATTAACGAAGTGAAACGAAGTACTTTGCCATCTATTGGATTCTGGCTTAGAACAACACTAAAATCAGTCTAATTAGAGAACATGTTGCTAGAGGGAACTTTACCAATATCTAGTTTAAGTTTTTCATTTTACAGATGAAGAAACTGGGCCCAAGGAGGTAATTGATGTGCCCAGGACCACAAAGTCGGCCAACGGGGAAATTATTGTCACAGTTCATGCATTCTGATTCCAGGTCCAATGCTTTTGTTGCTGTTGTTGTTTTTTTCATTTCATGGTGCCTATCTAGAGCCTGCATACTTCTAATGGTCTTTGGCTCTGAATTAGTGATCCCCAATTCCCCTGATGGGCTATAGATATCTAGAAGCCATCCAGATGACACAGCCAATTATACACTTGGCTAGGGGTACAGGGAAAAGGACTGCCATGGTTAATTGTTACTTGTATAAATGGTACATAGGCAGGGCACTCTGGGAGCGAGATGGTTAATATTGTTTGGCTGAGGCCCCATAATACTTGCCCATAGTCTTACCCTACAGTATCCATCCTTGACCCTGTGGCATCCCTTGGAGGACACCGAAATGTCAGCTGGCAGCCACAGGTCATTATTCTTGACAGTGATTTCATTCCACTCCCAATAACCTTACTGAAGGTTTCAAGCTTTTCCCCATGTGCATTATATGTCCATCAGGACCACAGCATGCATCTGTGTGTAATCTGTAGCTATGAGATTGTGAATAGGTCATATTTAAATTTTTCTTTCCTCGCTGACAAATGACACAGGACTCCTATGGGTGTACGTTTGACACCCTCATGAATACAAAATGAATTTATTATGATTAGTGCTTTCACCCGGAATACCACATTAATTCATAATGATTGATGGGCTACTTAAAATAAAGTAGTAACCTTTTCCTAAGGTGACTAGGTGACCCCACATCCACTTCATTAGTAATATTCCCTGTACTGTATTTATGTAGATGAAGAAAAAAATATCACAAGGCTACTTCCTCCCCCACACTCATGCATAAGTTGGACTTAACTATCTCTTACATGAATTAAAACACATTTTCATTTCCTTTCCTAGTATTGGACAATGTTTCACTTCAACCCATGAAAATAAGTGTGTATGAAACTGTTTTTAAAAACTACACAAATTGTCTTTAAAAACACATAATAGTGAACTTTAAAGTGTAGTAAGATGTGCTATTTATGCCCCTTGTGTTGTCAAAACCTATTGTTTAAATCCCATTTGGGTGAATCAATGCTGAATCTAGCTTATGTGATCAAAATTGTGTTTTCATTGATGTTTTTCTTCTGTGTTTATGAAAAAATAAAACCTCAGGTCATTTAATATGGATTCCTAGTCATTCTTTTGAACTAAACTATATGTGCCAAGAGAACCATTATGCTCTAGGTTCAGAGTGTTGATTTAGAAACTTTTGAATACAAAGGGGGAAGAATTTGCTCACTTTGAGGAGGGAAACAATTAGTTGAACAGTGTTAACTCCTACTATATTTGGATAATATCAAATATTTCATATATGTTATTGTAATTTTGTTTCTATCTTTTAATTTGAAGAGTGGCCACCATGCTTGTAAGGATTTACAAGAATATGGGAAGATTTTCCGACTTTGTCCATATGGAACTTGCTAACCCAGCTCACAATTCTATGAAAATTTGAAATCAAATGCTAAGAAATTGCCTGCGGATTATAGAGGTTAAGTGACTAGACCAGGGTAACACTTTTAGTAAATGTCAGAGGTGGGAGTTTAATTTAGGTCTTCCAGATTAGCTTTAAACTCAATTCACTCTGTGTCTCATGGATTAGGTCACTGCCCAAGCACTATTTAATGGTTATTTGGGGGGCCCTCCTGGATCAGAATGAATTTAAATAGTAACTGTTTCTCTTTTGGTCAGCTACCCTGAGGGTCTTATCCTCCCAATTTTAGTTTTCTTAATTAAATGGGCCATCTCTTGACTCATATCTTAAAGAGAACTATTCACTTAATGGGCCTTGTCTCACTCAAAGTAAGAACCTTAGCTTAAAAGGGTCAAGGTTAGGGTTGTCCTCTATTTGTCTATTTTTTCCTTCAAATCAGGAGAAGGCAGTTGTCTCAGAAAACAGAATCTTTTTCACTACCCAAGCAAGCCAGTAGCAGAATATCAGAAAATATCAGTTAAAGCAAAAATTGCAGCAGAAGCAATAACAGAGAAATGAAGAGGGAAAGAGTTCCCCACAAAGAGAGGAATCATCAGGAAAAAAGGGTCCCACTTGGCATTGATTAGGTTGTAGTAAATGGATGTTTTTGCTGCTATTTGTCCTTCTTTCTTCAAGAGGACCACGCCATCAAGGAAGTGATGCCATGACTAAATAGTGGTAAAACATAAAATAACTAATAATCATCTTAATTTCAAATGCTCAACTGTAGTTTGAACACTAATTTCTCATCTCATTGCAATCTTTTTCTGATTCTTTATTGCTTATCATTCTTCTTTCTGGGTGGGAATAAAACTGCTTGTTGTTTACCTAATTCATAGGTGGATTCCAAGCATACTTTTTACTCCCCTAACTTGACCCCCTTCAGATTGAGGAGACCTCTAAAGATTAAATCAGGGAGTGTTAAACCATTTTATGTCATACACTTCTTTGGCAATCTGATAAAAATCTATGAATTCTGTCTCAGTACGATGTTGAAGTTCCTTTTTTATTCATAATTGAAGGGATGCTAACTTTCAATTAGCAGTTAATGGAATGAAGATCTAATTTTTTCCCATTCAAGTTCTCAAATCCCTTAAAATCAACTCATTCTCTCCTTGGGGATTGGAATAAAAAAATTGAATTATTTTTCTTGAGAACATGAAGTGCATGGGGGCCTCTACCATGACTACTTTCTTGTCCTTTCTGCAGCTTTTGCTGATCATGCTCTTATCCTCAAAATTATCTTCTTTGTAGGTTCCCATAATGTTACTCTCAGTTCTCCTTCTAAGTTTCCTGTGCTGCATTTTCATCCAGGCTATAGTGCAAATGGTAAGTGTTCCCTAATGTTTTGCCCTGGACCCTCTTCTCTTTTCCCTATACACGGACCCATTCAGTTATCTCATCAGCTTCCATAAGTTCAATTATCTCCATGCTAAAGATTCTCAGAACAACTATCCATCCCTAACCCCCCTCCTGATCTCTAGATTCATATCTCCAACTACCCATTGGACAATTTAAACTGAATGTTTCATAAACATCTTAAATTCAATATGTCCCAAACTTTTCAATTACTGTGTAGCATACCACCATCTTCCCAGACTCTTATCTTACTACATAGGTATCATAATTACTTCTTCATTCCCTCATTCCCCATATCTAATTTGTTGCCAGGCCTTATAGATTTTACCTTTGGAATACTGCATGGTTGTGGTGATAACCAAATGAAATAGTATAAGTGAAAGTATAAAGCTCAATACAAATTCATAGTAGTTATGAATATATTGGCATAAAGATTTGCCAATCACTATAAAATCTAAAGGCACTGGGACAATATGTTTGCAAAAGAGTCATCTTAAAACGTTTCCATTTGAAGATCATTACAAGATGGGGAACCTGCAACCTCAAGGTGACATGTGACTTTCTAGGTCCTTAAGTGAAGCCCTTTTTCTGAATCCAAACTTCACAAAATAAATCCTCTTGATAAAAGTATTTGTTCTGTAAAATTTGCACTCAGTCAAAAAGCCACACCCAAGGACCTAGAAGGTCCCAAAGAGGTCCTATCACCTTCCTCCTCCCCCCCTGTATCTATCATCTCTTCATTTACAGAAAATACACACACACACACACACACACACACACACACTTCTTTCTGCTGGTACAATGTACAAGGACATGTTCAAACTCTTAATTTTGCTTCCCATCTTGTAGATTTAGGATATGTTAAAAGGTAGCAGAGGAAGATTCTAGGGGATGATCCAGAAAGTAGAGGTCAATTTATTCTATTCATGTGTCTCATGGTTGTCATAGCCAATAATAAAATCAGCTGTTCAGAGTTCTACAACTCTCAGAACTCTGGAAAACAATCTGGAATTATGCCCTGCCTCCAAAATGAAAACGACCAATATGTCCTTTGATCCAGATGTTTCACTTTAAGTGCATACCTACAGAAAAGTTAAAGGTAGAAGAAAAAGCGTCATAATATAGCAAATTACTCATACTAGTACTTTTTTGTAGTAACCTAAAGCTGAGATCAATGTAGATAATCAGTGGTTAAACAGATTGTGGTATGTGAATGAAGAATTAGAGAAACATGGGAAGACTTAAATGAACTAGTACACAGGGAAGTAAGTAGAACCACGAAAATAATACACAATGACTTCAATAGTGTAAATGGAAAAAAAATAATCACAAAATGAAAATGAATGCTATTTAATCATAATAAACAAGCAGCCTCAGAGAAATGTTAAGAAAATGTAACACTTGCCTTTCTTTCCATTAGCAAGGGATTATGGGGTATGGAACCCTTAATATGTTAAACATCCTTGATATGGTAGTTTTGCCAAACTATTTTTTCCATCCTTTTTTAGTCTTTGTTATGAAAATATAGCTCTTTAAGTAGGGGTCAGAGGTCATTTATATTTATAAATGAAAGTGATGCAAAAAGTCAATAAATTAAAAACCAAAAGAAATTCCTCCAACCCACTATGGGATATCCAGACACAAATTGAAGATACACTAATCCGTAGGAGTCCCCAAAATAACATAACCTAAAATATCCTATTAAAATTGTCCAAAATATGATTTTACTTATTATCTTCTCACAAGTTAATATATATTGATGAAGATTCAAATAACTTGGGTTGCCATGAGAATCTTCTATAACATATTAAAGTTATTATTTGTTATTTAGGTTAGGAAACCATTTGGAGAAGTTTATATCAAAAGTATGGTATAAGTACTGTAGTCAGTCTATGATCTCCAAAATATAGCTCTAATCAAGATTTCAAAGACCTTTCTTTCCCCAGTTCTTCTAATATTATGTGAATAACAGGGCTGTATTCAAGCTGTACATTTCTTAGCTCTTGATCTCTCTACATTACTGACATACCTTCCTTTCCCATTGAAAATATCTTTAGTGTTGTTTTCACATGACTTCTTGATAGCAACATCATTAGTAACATGTGGAAACCTGATTACACCCAACATGCTCTTTTCCATTTCCCTTTGGATCATTTGCAATTGTAATCCTTCTAAGATCATGTTATTCAGTCACAGCATCATTGAGAGAAATACTGGTGCAGAAAATTTTAAAATGACCCAATATATTCAACTCCTAAGGTATCACTATCATGTAGGTTAACTCATGATACTTTGATACACAAAGTATATGTGTGTGTGTGTGTGTATTCAACTCAACTTTTGTTACACAACACTTTCTCAGTTCCTCTAGTGCTCTCCACTCATCTTCCTTTTGTGTTTGTCTCCTTTCGTTAGAAGTTCCATGAAGGCTAGAACTGTCTTTTCCTTATTTGTATCCCTATTTTTTCTGGCACCTACTAGGCACTTACATGTTTATTGAATGAATGAATGAAAACCTAGCCTATTGTAACAATAAATTGTCTAGAACCATTTTCACATGCTTCCAGATGCTAATCTCATTTTATTGATTTTTGGGCACAGTTCAAAATGAAAATAAGAATTAAAATTGCAGGACATG
The DNA here is from genome assembly GCA_028646575.1 of Pseudocheirus occidentalis. Lineage (NCBI taxonomy): Eukaryota > Metazoa > Chordata > Mammalia > Diprotodontia > Pseudocheiridae > Pseudocheirus > Pseudocheirus occidentalis. Next base: position 121,424,043 of record CM053599.1, read on the forward strand.
TCCTCATGGGTAATTAGGTGATCTTAGTGTCATGAGAAGATCCAACACTTTATCATGAAGAGTGTTTAGATAATGGAACTGTCATACATTCATAATGGATGTGGAGTAAGAGATCCTGGTTTCAAAACCTGACTTTGACTTTGATTACCTATGTGACTTTAAGTAAATCCCTTAAACTTTCTGAGCCTTATTTCCCTCATCTGAAAATGTAAAGGGTTTAACCTGCTGACTCTAATGGCCTTTTCAATTCCAAATCTATGAATTATCCCTCTATGGCCTGTTTAACTTTGAAAACCTTTCCCCTTTGTGAACTCTTTCTGTTATTAATTTCAACATTTAATGTCTTTCTTCACAAGACCTCCTGGCAAATCCTGACTAATTGGGAGTGGGGAGGGGTGGGGGGGGGGAATAAACAAAAAGGTTAACTAACAAGTTGTTAACAATCAGTATCAGCTAATACTTATATGGTTGGAGAACCAAATAAGGTGGGAGAGGGGAAGAAGTGTGTGTTAAGGAGGGAAAAAAATTCTTAACAATTCATGAAATAGGTAGTAAATCTCACTGACAGAAGATAAACTTTTTTTGCACCAATGCAATGAAAGTGGTGTTGATGTATATAGCTGCAGATGTGGCTCCAGGGTACAATCTGTCCAGCTGTTCTGTATCAGGGCTGCCACATGGGCACTGCAACAGGGGAGATAAATAATAAACCTCTTAGTCAAGGAGATAAATCCAATTGGTTGCTGCTCATTCTTACACCAAAAGTGTGCTGATTTTCATTGTTAGGGAGAGAAAGTGATTCTAAAAGGTGCCTGATGAGTTGAGAGGGACAATGATGGAATCAAAAATTGAAAGAAAAACAAAAAGAGAATTTTCCTATTCTCTCATGCTTGATAAAGTTAATTCACCGAATTTGTTAGGAAAATGTTTAATTGTCTGTTTTAACTTGACCACAAAGTATTTAAATTCTGCATGTTATGTCCAATCTATACTCTGGTTGCTAGAAGATGTCCTACTCTATGTGACAGAGTTGGTTTAGACACAGTTCATTGTATTTAAGTCAACTGAAATCTCCTGAAGTATAATGCATTTACACTAGCAGATTGGCACCGGGATTAAAATTAATCTTCTTTGGAATAGGGTGTGGAATAGAAGTTGCCTTTAAAATCAACTCACTTATTCATTCATGTTAATAACTAAGCTACAAGCAGAACCCAGATGAATTATCTGAATAAATTGAGACAAAACCAACTCATTGATCTGAATTATTGATGGCAAAGAGCTAGCAGGAGGGCCTTTATTCATACTGTCATGTGATAATATCCTTGAACACCCCACAAGACAGATTAGATTAGGTAAATTCTCACCAAAACCTTTAGCATTGCCACAGCCTCAAAGACCTATCCTGCTAGAGTCTGGCCTTAAATTTGAATAGTCCCAAGCAATGCATACTAGCCCTGGGACACTGACCATTTCATTATTTTTTCTGTTGCAAAAGATCATTAAGAGGTCAGTTCACTTTAGATCCCTTCCTTGATCTAGGCCATACTCTAGGTAGGGTCTTTCATTGTGTTTCTCAGAACCCTGTGTGGAAATGAATTCAGGGTAGGTTGATGCTAACTCACCTGAAAAAGTAAGGCACAGTGTGGCTTTGCTTTTTAATTCATTTACTCCAAGCTACTCAAAGCCTCATTAGATCTACATTTTCCATTGTTGTTAGAAAGGAAACAATGAGGAAGAAAAAGTTCTACTTCAATAAAGTTGAAGAGGGAAAAGTTGTCTGGTAAAAGAAGGGTTTCATTGATTAATATCTATACAGTCTACCATTTATTTGCCTCATATATGCACTGAGACAAATTTCTACTTTCTGGTTAATGTAGAGAGTTTCCAAAAAGAATTCACTAACACTCCTTAAATACACTCCTGGTACTGGAAGAAGTTTGTATACAAAGTTGGATCTTGGATCATAATGCTAAATTTATTTCACTCTTTATTTCACTCTAGAACCTGGCAGATGCAATGGGAGGAATATATTTGAACAGAGACCAAAGCAATTGTTCAGATCTACAGGGAGAAAAAATCAGCCAAGTTACTTGCCTATTACAGTGAGTATAGAATGACCAGGTTAGTGACTGAAACTCTCACGCTTCAACCTGTTGTTGTGACATATTATAGGCATGGACTAAGTGATTTTATCCACTTTCTATCACTATACTATGTTAAATAGATTAACATTTAATATTATATTGTAAAAGAGATAATTCTGAAAACCTTCCTAACCCCAAAGTAATTGCTGCCACTTTGAAAAATGCTAAGAGTTCTTTTCTGAAAAATACCCCCTTTTGCCAGGACCACAGTGTTCCACTGACCCCCCTCCCCCTTTTCTCTGTTTGCAGGGGACACTTCACAACACACCATTTAAATGGAGCCAAATTTATTTTAAATGGCTTATTGCCATTTAAGGAGCATCAAGAGGAAGGGAAATGGCTGTTTCAGAGTTATCAAAAATTCCCTGATAGCTGAGGTTTTTTTTTAAATTTAATTAAAAAGAGAGAGAGAGAGAGAAAGAGAAAATCAAATCATGTCTCAGGCAGGTGGAAGGACACCGCAGGCAGGACTGTGTTTTCCAATGGCATCCAGCAAGATAATGAGTCCATGTCTATGGAAATTGATTCATTAATATTTCATCGAGCCAGCTTCAGAGCAATTCACGAACCAGCTCCTAGGAATTCAATCAGTGAATTCAATGAATTGTTGAGCTTAAAAGGGGGTGGGTATGGGCAAAAATATACATATTTTGTGCTTGTGAAGGCTATTTACATATACATATGTGAAGTGAATATTTACCCATATATAGACACATAAACCTAAATATTGCACAAGACAGAGAGAAACAATTATCTCTGTGGGTATCATTTCTAGGTCCAAATCAAGCCAGTAGTATCTGGCTATAAAGAATTTATTAAAGAAGGAAAAAATCATTATGATTAATATGAAAGTCTCCCCCTAACGAAGGGTATCATAATAGTATCTGAAGTACAACTTATTTAATACCAAAGACTTAACTGGTCACCTTTTCCTCCAGAGTTCATTGAGTAATTAAAACAAAGCAAAACAAAAGATGGAGGATAGAGACCCATATTGGCAATAGAAAAAGTGACAACAGATACTTCCTAGAGAAAACAGTGGGAATTTGAGGGGAGAACAACAGTCTTACCACATGATAGACACCCAGAGAAGAACTAGTTAGGGAAATAGATTTAAATGATCTTGTTGGCTAAGTAATTGGTCTTTGGGTGTCCTGAAAACACCAGCCTATAAATAATTTTATTTTCCTTTTGGATCAGTGTCTCCTAGCCCTTGTCTAACTAACTTGTATTGATGTCTTTTTAATTAAACTGCATTTGATATGCTTACTCTGCAGCGGTGCATACTGAGTGTGCATGCTAGGAATTCCAGATCAAGTAATTATGCCATTTGTCACTGTCATGATTAATGTGTGACAGCTGTTATGACAGCTGGGCCACTGTTTTGTCACAATACTGTGTTCATCCATAACAAAATTAGCTGTCTTACTCAAAGGTACACACTTGCTGCTATTTCCTTCAGAAGTCAACAATGAAGAAAATCGAGAGGGAATATTACATGAACTCTGTGACAAACAAGAAAAATGACATCTTTATTTTTCCTTTAAATGATTATATAACCTGCCTGTATTGGAAATGCAGATAGCCCACCTTTAGCAAACAAGCTGTCACAGGGAGCCAATCCACCACTAATCTAACTAACAAGGTCTCTGTATGCAAGGGGATCGCTTCATAATTTGAACCTGCCTTGTCAGGCAAGTCTTTTAGATGTTACCCAAATTAGCACTGGCTGGAACTTTCCCTTCTTGACAAGGTGGCAAACTGCAAATTCATGCTTAGAGTGGGAAAGGAAGATTGACTTCCCCTCCCTTTGGTAGCCAGTCAAGCAGAGCAATATGTGGTTCTCCCTGATTCTCCCCTGCAAGCATCTTTCCCCCAACCTGGCCTGCCATCACACTTTTCACCCCTATACCCTAGATTATTACTGGTTTTTAAATCTCTGTTTATAGAGAAGTGTAAATTAGTGGATTAAGGCAATAATTAATGTTAAGTAAGAGCACTTCTTAACAGAGCACAGAGACTGGTTTATAAAACCATAAAAGACGCTGATGTGAGCAGACAGATGGCTACAATAAGACCATCACTCTTCTATAGCTTTGAGTGAAGTGGTTAGTACACATGTCCCATAAATTTTGTGTGTATGTGAAATCCACTTAGATTTCTATTCTGAATAAAAAAGATGCATTGTAACATCAGATTGAGAAATCACATCACATCAGCTATGCTTATCTATGGGGAAAAGATTGCTTTAATGATGAAAAATTAAAAAGATACCAGATGTGTCTATTACTGTTTTGTAGCAACTGATTATTTTTATCTGTAGCAAAACATTAACATATTTTCTGGTAGGTTATATATTTAATATTTTTTTGTAAATAGTCTTTTTTGGATGCCATTCATTGGTGAGAGCAGTGGAAGGGGTGGGGGAGGGAAAGGAATATCCAATCTTCTCTTTCTCATGACAATCTTAGGATATGGATATGCTTAGTGATGTCTTATAACTTCAATACATTAAAAAAGTGTTGTCAATCAAATAGAAATAGAGGTCACTGAATCAATTATACACAATGGTCTCTTTATGCCACATAATACCTTAATTTTAAAATGTAATATCTCTGTTTTATGATATTTTTATTTATTTTGTTGAATATTTCCCAATTACATTTTAACCTATTTGGGGGCTGCATTTGGGAGTATTGTGGCCCTACATATGCCACATAGGCAACATGTTTGACGTATCTACATTAAGGAATCCAAGACTTTATAAATGTTACGACCCTTTCCACTAATGCATATTGCACTTCTTTCACTCCTCTATGGACAGATTCATGAGTGGTGGTGGGGCGATGACCCCCCATACCCAAATTCATCACCAGAAGCATAGCCACTTGGAAAAGTTGATCCTTGCATGACAGATACACAGTTGGTTATTGGACCCCACCTAAAAACCTTCCCAGATTGTCATCATTTTCCATGTGGTCGTCATCATCATCATCATCATCATCATCATCATCATCATCATCATCATCATCATCATCATCATTACCACTAGCATTTCTATAGCACTTCAAGGTTTGCAAGTATATATGTATATAAAGAAAGAGAGAGGTATCTGTATAAGTATATAGATATGTGTGTATCTATATACACACACATTCACACACATGTGTGTGTGTGCATGCTAGGAGGTAGGTGCCATTATTAGATGAGAAAACTGGTGCTGAGAAAGGTTAAGACTTGCTCAGGATCGCAGAGCTAAGTGTCTTAAGGAAGAAATTTAACTCAGTCTGCACTGAGGTGGTCAAATCTATCAGAGATAATCTGATAGAATTTATCACAGCTATCACACTCCTGGCATAGCCTTTGAACAGCCCATAGTAACCTCTGTGACATCCACAGGTGTCAAGCTTACAGCCTGAGAGTCCCAGAAAAAAACTCCAGAGTGTTATCTGGACCAGATTAAAATATAATTCGGAAATATTTAATAAAATAAAAATATAACATAACAATATTAATTGGTGGTTTTCTAAGTCAACATGCAGTCCACAGGGATCCATTTCTGTGTGAATTGGGCACCACCACTCTATGCCATGATAAAGTCATACTCAACTAACAATTAAAAATATTAGTAGAAAAATCATGTATGGCCCCCCAACAGTCTAAGTTCAAAGTGTGATTCATGTCAAGTCACTGTTCACCAATGGAATATATAATACCATTTTATAGATTCCTAGATTTAGAGTTGAGAGGAACCTTAGAGATCATCTAATCCTACCCTTTTATTTTGCAAATAAGGATAAAAGTTCAGTAACTTGCCAAGGCCACGAGGCAGTTATAAAAACTCTGTTTTCTTCTGCCATGATTTTCTAAGGGTATTTGCCGATTAGCATTTTCCAATTCTAGCCATCACTGAGTGTGTATTAAATAAAAGTCTACCCATTGGCCTTTAAATAAAGTTGACTAGTTTTATCCATTTGTCTAAATTTTTATTTCCTTTCCTCAGATGGGTGCATGTAATATTCAATGAATGAGTCGTTCTGACATAAGTCAAATGGAACCCAGAATATTAGATGTCATATGATATTATAATACAAATTGATTTTAGATCCTTGACCAATAGGGCTAAAATATGAAGTACCAGTGGTTTCAATGAGAAGTTGAATGAGTGAAGTGGTTAGTACATATGTCCCATAAATTTTGTATGAATGTGAAATCCACTTAGATTTCTATTCTGAATTTAAAAGATGCATTGTAACATCAGAGTTACTGAATCCCAGCCTCATGAGTGGTGATGGGGCAATGGCCCCCATACCCAAATACCCCATACCCAGTAGCTAATGCTAATGAGAACAAACCTCAAATCTCAGCTCTCCCATGCACAGGACCACCCTTAGTATTTTAGTCAGGTTATTTTTATTTTTCTTGGCCTAATTTTTCTCATCCAGGAGACAGTTGGAGTGAGCTCCTTCTGGCTCTAAATCTATGTTCACTTGATGTTTGTCCATTCTGTCAACTCTGTTTCTATTGAAATATGTCCATCCTATAAATTATAACTCAAATGGCAACTTTCTAAATGAAGTCCTCCTAAAGCTTCTCAAAGAAATGTGATCTCTTCTTTGGTTTCTTATGGCAACATATTTGTTAATCTCTTGTGTCTCTGATTAATTTCAATACTTATTGAGCACTTAGTATTTGTGGTATTCTGTGCTAGACAAAGGAAATAGAAATATGGAGAGACAGAGACAAAAAGAGCCTTCTTCCAAACACTGAAAACTCTATTGTAGGGTATCATGTTTATGACTAATCATACAATGATACAAGAATGAGCATATTTGACATTTTTAAAGTGCATACAAGAATGTAATAGACTATACAAGTCAAATAATAATCACAATAATAGCAAAGCTAATATTTATATAGTACTTGCAAAATATGAATAAGATATAAGTAATATAATACATATGATATATTATATATGATATATAAAATATATAAAATAAAAAATATAGTACTTGCAAAACTCTTTACACATACTCATCTTTGATGTTCACAGTCAACCTAGGAGGTAGGTTCTATTATTTCTTTCTTTCTATCAATAAGCAAACTGAAACTGAGAGAAATTAAGTAACTTTCCCAGAGATGCACAGCTGTTAAGTAACCAAGGCACGATTTTAGCTCACGACTTCCTGACTTGAAGTTTAGTACTTTATTCACTCTGGCACCTACCTGCTTCCTAAAAGGATGTCTTCTGCACTAAAATATGACAAGTGCACAACAATTAAAAAGAGAGAGAAAATAGACTGAGGAGAAAAAGAATCATTGCTAGCTGAGGGTATCAGGTAAAATTTTGTGGGGGAGCTAGCAATTGATCTGGGTTCTAAAACAGTGGTTCTCAACCTCCCTAAGGCTGAGACCCTTTAATACTGGTATGTGGGCATATCTGCATGTGGGCAGACCCACTTGGAGACACATAGAGGAGTGACATCTTAGTTCCTAAGACCATCAGAAATATGTGTTTTCTGATGGTCTTAGGCGGCCGCTGTGACCCCGTGAAAGAGTCCCTTGACCCCCAAAGGGGTCATGACCCACAGGTTGAAAACTGCTGTTCTAAAGGAAGAAAAGGATTTTGATAAAAGTCTGACCACAACTAAGTACAGACCAACATCTCACACTGTAAACCAAGATGTTGAGTAACAGTGTTTCAGAGACTGGAAATGGCCTATGTAAATATAAAGAGGCAAGAAAAAGCAAAATGAGATCAGAGAATGTAGATAGTCCAGTTTAGCTGGAACAAAAACAAGCTGGAAAATATGCCAAGGGAGGTGCAAAATAAGTGTGCAAAGGTAGGTTGAAGTCAAATTGTAAAGAGTCATGTATACCAGGAGAAATACTTTGTATTTATTTGTATTTTATTCTATAGACAACTGGGAGTCATAGAAGTTCATTGAGCAGGTGAGTGCTGTAACAAGGAAAGTCTTTCAAGATGATTACATTGACAGTGGTTAGAAGGATATACTTTTACTAAATGGAATCTTAAAGTCAAGACTATTGTTAGCAGTCGGCAGGTAATTATTGTCATTATTCATGCTTTCTACATAGTTTTTTTGAGAATTCCTATCCCAACTGTCACTGTCGTAGAAGAACTTCAGATACTGGAGCAAAGCTAGACATACCCTTTGATGTTCTAGAGGTTGCCTTCAGAATTCAGTTCTCCCACTGTTAACCATCGGTGACCTAGTTTCATTGAACCAATAAATACCAATTTTCTTTTTACAAAGGAGTATTTGCTGCAAAGAAATAGCAGGAATGAAAATTACAAGACGTTCCCCATTCCAACACTTGTGAATACACTGCTCCCCTTCCATATACATACACACACAAACACACACACAATCTAAATAATTTGAGAAATATCAAATGTTCATGGGTAGGCTGAACCAAAAGAGCAAGAATGACAAAACTACTCTAATTATTCAGTGTCATACAAATTGACCAAAGGATTACTTTAGAGGGCTAAAAAGAAATGAAAAGCATATAGAGGGGGGAAAAAGGTTAAAAATCTTAAGGAAAATAATGAAAAAATGGTAAAAGGAGGTTTTTCAGTACCAGACCTCAAACTATATGCTACAATGCAGTAATTATAAAAAAACTGATAATGATAAAGAAACAGAAAAGTTGATGAGATACACAATATCAGAAAGAAATGAGTGTGGTGTCCTAGTGGTTTATAAACTCAAAGATCTCAGCTACTAGGGAAAAAATTCACTATTTGAAAAAACTGCTGGAGAAAATATTAAAAGTCTGACAACAACTAAGTACAGACCAACATCTTACACTGTATACCAAGATAAGTTCCAAACGGGTATGTGACAAGTATAAAGGGTGACATAATAAACAAAATGGAGGAGCAAGGAAGAAATTACCTTTCAGATCTATAGATATGGGAAGATTTCATGACCAGACAAGGGGTAAAGAGAATCAAGGAAGATAAAAAAATTTCATTACATAAAATTTAAAAGGGTGCTCTTGTTGCTGTCATTGTTTGCAACAAACAAAACAAATGCAGCTGAACTTGCAAAAGAAGCAAAGAGCCAGAGAAAATATTTACAGCAAGTTTCTATGAAAAAAGTGTTTATTCTTATGATACACAGGCAAATGACTCATATTTATTAGAATAAAATTCATTATAAATTAATAGATGCTTAATGGATATGAATAAGCAGTTTTGCAAGGAAGAAGTCCAAGTTACCAATAGCTTTATGAAAAATGATCCAAGTCATTAATAATTAAAGAGATGCAAATTATATGAACTGGGATTCTATCTTACATTCATCAGATTGGCAAAGTTTACAAAAAAAAGGAAAACAACAAATTCTGGAGGGACTGTGGGAAAACAGGCACATTGATGTACTTTTGGTGGAGGTATGAATTGGTCCAACCATTCTGGAAGAAATTTGGAAAGATTCCCGAAAGAAATTAAATAGTTTATACCATTTGTCTCAGTAATACCACTATTAAATGGAGACCCTAAAGAGGTAAAAAGAAAAGAAAAGAAAAAACATATATAAAATATATCTAAAGCAGCTCTTCTATGACAGTCAAATTTTAGAAATTAAGGGGGTTTCTATCAACTGGGGAACAGTTGAACAAATTGTGGCATGATACGATAAAATACTATCCTACTATAAGAAATGAGGAAGAATACGGTTTCAGGAAAGTCTTTTGTGAAATGATGCAAAATGAAGTAAACAGAGTTTGGATAACAATTTATGCAATAACAACAATATAGTTAAGAAAAATAACTGAAAGATTCAATAATTCTGTTTTAAAATTTTTGACAAATACTAAAAGTAAATACACAATGAATAAAAGAAAAAGAAATATACTATAAACTTAAATACAAAATAAGAAAAGGACAAAAGCAGGTCATGTGTATAGCAGAACATAAGAAAGAATTCAAAATATATAGCAATAAATGTCCACTTCCAGAAAGCCTATATAATAAATATTATGCATTGGGTTGAGTTGATATATATATAAAACAAATTCTGCTCCTGATCTTTTTTATTTTGGGCTCACCTTTTCTTTCCTTCCTTCCTTCCTTCCTTCCTTCCTTCCTTCCTTCCTTCCTTGTTCCTTCCTTTCTTCCTTTCTTTCTTTCTTTCTTTCTTTCTTTCTTTCTTTCTTTCTTTCTTTCTTTCTTTCTTTCTTTCTTTCTTTCTTCCTTCCTTCCTTCCTTCCTTTCTTTCTGTCTTTCTTTTTGTCTTTCTGTCTTTCTGTCTTTCTTTCTTTCCTTCCTTCCTTCTTTCCTTCCTTCCTTCTTTCCTTCCTTCCTTCTTTCCTTCTTGTTTGCTTTCTTGCTTTCTTGCTTTGTTGGAGGGAAGGCAGGGCAATTAGGTTTAAGTGACTTGCCCAAGGTCACACAGCTAGTATGTATTAAGCATCTGAGACTAGATTTGAACTCAGGACCTCCTGACTCCAGGGCTGGTGCCACCTAGCCAGCCTACTACCTTCCTTCCTATTATTTAACCTACCCAACCTCCAAAGATCTGCCCACATTCACCAACTTTTATCCTAATGCAATAACTGAAAGAGGATCATTTTGAAATCAAGTAATTTCTCACTTTGTAACAGAAATTGGTACCAGTATACAGATAGAAATCCTTGTTCCTTTTTCATAAATGTTGGTTATGATGACAAGAATCTTGGTACTGGGAAGGCCCTTCTGAAGTCATCTACCCCAAATCACAAGGTTTTAGAATAACAAAAAATGAATGGCTTATCAGTCATAGATGCAGAGTTGGAAGGGATTAAATCAAAGGAACCTCTCCTACCAAAGAATAAATCCCATCTATGACATCCTCCACAAGTGACATCCAGTCTCTGCTTCATGACTTCATGTGATGAGGAGCTCCTAAATTCCAAGGCAGTTCATTTTCTTTCTTTGGGTCTCCAATACTTAGGAAGGTTTTCTCTATATTACACCAAAATCTCTTTGGGGACCCAAAAGGAGGAAGAAAAAGAGAGAGAGAGAGAGAAAGAAAAAGAGAAAGAGAAAGAGAGAGAGAGAGAGAGAGAGAGAGAGAGAGAGAGAGAGAGAGAGAGGGAGGGAGACAGAGACAGAGACAGAGATAGAGACAGAAACAGAGACAGAGAGTGTTTTATTGACCTAAAGCTTTGTACGACAGCTTTGCATTATTCTAAAAAATAAAGCATGAATGAAGTGGAATGGTGAGAAATTCTTACTGGGGACAATTTTTTTTTTAAAAATCAGTCTGCAGAAATGTCTTCACCCATTTCTGGAACTAAGCAGTATGATTAAACAGCCCTTTCCACTAGAATGGAATTTATCATCAACTATAGTCTAACTCCAGACAAGTGACACTGCTGCCATCCACCCACACAAACTTGTTACACTTGATAGATCACATTGGACCTCACACTTCCATTTCTCTATTCCTGCCAGCTCCTCCAACTAGAATGTCTTATAGTTTCCTTTTTGCTAAGCCATATCTATTATGTGTTAGACTTGGGCGAAAATTACCTTCTCCAAGATTCCACCATGGATTGATTCTGATAACTCCTCTTGTCAGCACTCTCTCGGCCCTTCTATACTTCAATTCCATTTCATTCTATTAAAGAAAAACATCACACATTTTTCAAATGCCTAATATGTGCGAAGCACTAACTCAGACATTGAGGAGACAATACTGCAAAGATATTGCAATCAAGGAGTTTACAATCTAAGACGGAAAAGTTTTTTCTTCATTAGTGAATGTATGATAATCAATGAAGTAATTATTAAGTGCATACTTTATGTATTGCTATGTTGGGGATATCAAGAAAAACAGTTAACTAGCATCAGGAATTCTGGAAGTCAAGATGGCAGACTAAACAGTAAACTGTCATAATTCCCCATATTCGTCTCCAAATAACCTTAAAAATATGTCTCCAAACAAATCCTGGAACAATAGAACCAGCAAAAAGAAGAGGTGAAACAATATTTTGGTCTAAAAACCTTGAAAGATCAGCAAGAAAGGTCAGTCTCAATAGGGCAAAAGGGGAATGCAGTGCAGGACAGGAAGCATCCCAGCAAGTCAGCAGCAGGCCTCAACCTCAGCAAACCATTGAGAGATTCTGAGCACCAATGAAGTAGAGCAGCAAATGCTAATACCAGGAAACTCCTATGTGCCTCAGCACAGTAAGGGGAATGGGCAAACTCCAGTTCTAAGAACCACCACATGCTTCAGCATTATCCCAGACAAACAGATGCCAAACTTATAGGTGCCTAAGCAAACACACAGCTGCAAGCTCTGGTCACATGCTTCAGCATAACCCCAAGCAAACAGGTAGCCAGTGGGTAGACTTCCATATGCTTCAGGGTATCACTAAGGAAACACAGAAACACCACCAGCAACATCAATGCATGCCAGACAATAGTATTAGAAGCCTGGTTCAGCACGAGGTAAGCTGCCAGAAAACTATGGCCTGAGGCATTACCAATTGCCCCATACCACCCATTCAGCCATGAGAGTCACCTATAGACCTCAGGAAAATATCAGGATGTCACATAAACGATCAGGGCCTTCAGTCACTGGCACAGGAAACCTGAGTTAGTGCCCCTTCCACCCTGGGAGCAGAGCTCAAATTTAAAAGAAAGGAAAAAAGCAAAAAAAGATGAGAAAAAACACAACAAAAAAGAATCTGACTATAAAAAATAATTATGGTGACAGGGAAGACAATGGCAAGCTCATAGGAAAACAACATTAAAATACTTATGGGCACAACCCAAAAAGAAAAACAGGAAGTGGATTAAAGCCCAGAAAGAAATCATGGAAGATCTCAAAAAGGAGCTTAAACATAATATAAGAGAGGAAGGAGAAAAATAGGAAAAGAAATGAGAGAATTATGAAAAAAGAGCCAAAAACATGGAAAACAGAAAACTGGTTAAAAGAAAAAATTGACCAAATGTAAAAGGAGATACAAAAATACATTGAAGAAAATAATTCCTTAAGTTTTACAATCAGCCAAATGGAAAAGGAAGTACAAAAGCTAACTGAGAAAAACAATGCTTTAAACGTTAGAATTGGGTAAATGGAAGCTAATGACTCCATGAGATAACAAGAATCAATCAAACACAGGCGGAGCCAAGAAGGTGGTATAGAAGCAGCAAAGCACTGCAGCTCCTACACAAACATGCTAAAAACTCATAAAATGGGATTCTAAAACAGATTTTCAAGCTCCAAAACTCTCCAAAAGACAGAAAACACATCTGTTGTTACAGGCAGCTCAACAGGTAGAGCTCTTTGCAGCAGTCTGGGAGCGGGGTCAAAAACCTGGCTGGGTCAGGCCCTGGGGCAGACAGGCAGAGCCCAGTCTATAGGAGAGCACAGCATTGGAGGCACAGTTACAACATTTATCAGGCCAGAAGAAAAAAAAGGCTAAGAGAAAGGTCAGGGGATTTTGTTAAATTTGGGATAGAGCAGGTCCGGCCAAACTGCTCCCAGGGCAAGGAAGCAGCGGAAGGCGGCTGTGGCAGCAGAAACAGCTGAGAGGAGCAGCGGCCTCCACTGGGCTGCTTCAGAGCCCTCAGCCTGCAGATAGCAAGGGGGGCTGAGGCAATGGATCAGGGCCAAGGGCTCTTGCATTGAGCAGCCTGGATCTGGATCATGGTCTTGAGTGGTGGACCTGGGGTGTGCTTTCAGTGAGCCAAAACTGGGGGGGAGGCTGCAGCCCCCACCAATAGCTCCAGCAGCTGTGAAGGCCGCAGGGATTTAGGACAGAGTTCTCCCCCTCCAGGAAGCAGAGTTCCACAGAGCTAAAAAACCGAGCAATTAATAGACTGGCCAACATGAGAAAAATGAAGCAAGGTAGGGACAGCAGTAAAACTCTAGAATCCTTTTTTATGGACAAAAAAGATCAAAGCATGGAGCAGGAGGAAGACAACTCATTCAGAACTCCCTCACCAAATGCTTCCAAGACACTGGAAGAATGCCTACTAGCTATGGATCTCCTTAGAAAGGACTTAGAAAAACAAATAAGAGAAGTAAACGAAAAATTGGAAAGAGAAATAAGAATGATGCGAGAAAGTCATGAAAAGAGAGTCATCAACCTGACTGAAGAAAACAACACTTTGAAAAAT